>JAGFBZ010000102.1:227500-712500 GCA_018398805.1 Hirundichthys speculiger | reverse complement strand
GTGACTCCAGGTGTCCAGAACGACCTGGTCCAGGTCTGGACTTCAGCTGCTGCCCTCTGAACCTTGATGAGTAAAAACGGATGATTGTGGTGGTTTGGGATTTCTCTGATCAGTTACATGCAGCGAGACACAGGTTGTCTGAGCAAACACCTGGAACTTTTCCAGACGCAACAATGATGCAGCAGCATGAAGCATCATGGGAGAGGAAGCAGTTTTCTCCTCAATCTGCTTAAATGCCGATCAGGCTCTGGCGTCACGTTTCCTCGTTGAATTTCGCTAATAATTTATTTTACGTCAGCAGATGTAACCGTCCATGTAAATAAAGTCATTCTCTTTATTACCTCCCCTGCTGCCCTCCTTAGATGCTCGTGGTCGCCGCGGTCGGCGCAGGAAGTGGCCGACCGTCATGTAGAGACCATCTGGAGTCACCGAAGCAGCTGAGGAGCACCTGACAGAGTTTGGACCAGGTGATGGCACAAGGTCTCCAGTTTTAGCTTTAGCAGGTCAGCGTTCCCGCCGGTGTCGTGGTCTGGACCGTAGCGGCGGTCCAGAGCAGGTCAGTAAAGTTTTCCCGCCGGTGTCGTGGTCTGGACCGTAGCGGCGGTCCACGTGGACGCTGCAGATCCAGGCAGCGAGCTGAGCTTTCAGGGACCCGTCCAACGTCAACTCCAAGTTTGGCCGGAGAGGTGGTAATATAACTTAATATGCTGATAATTCTGGCACTTAAGGGGTGTTACAGGAGTAGAAATTACATGAAATACAATACAAAAGTAAGGTTTTAGTCTTGTGGGACTATATTAGCCGGGACGAAGGAAAAGTAGAAGCCAGTAACATTCCTGCCCCGGTTTAAAGTCAATACTTCATGTGGCCGTCCGCCTGTATTTGTTCCAAAACTAACCTTTGGTTCAGCTGTAATAGAAGCTCTTTAACGCGATAAAACACTGAAAGGAAAAAAAAAAATCAGCAGTTTCAAATAACTCACCGGGGACACACGGCCGATTTCCATCAGGCGCGTCACTAGAATCACACGAGGACACCTTCGCCCCCCGACCAATCATTTAACAGGATTTATGATGCAGAGACGCATCACAACACCCTGATCAGCTTTTCCCAGCCTTCCCCGTCACTAATTTAGATTTATTAAACTATATTTCAAAGAGGGCCTGACGCCTCGGCGGCGCCCCGGACTCCTCGGCGGCGCTCGAACCGTTACGTTACCGTTCCTGGTTCTAATCATTTCTGGCCGCTCTCCACTTCCTGCCTGAAAAGTGAAACAGCTCAGGAATGTCATTCTTTGAAAATAAAAACAGAGAGGATCCACAGAGGAAGTCCTCCCACAATCCTCTGCTCCGCACACACACACACACACACATTCTCACACCCACATGTTCAACTCTCCCACACTGTCAAACAGGCACATGTGCTCAACACAACCAGACTCTCACTTACAGACACACAAACGCTGATTCACACTCTCCAACACACACTCGAACACCGAGGGCTTCTGCGGGGCTGCTGGGAAACATCAGAAACTCGGGAGAGGAAGGAGGACAGGCTTTTCCCACATTTAGACTCCACAGATGCTTCAGATGTCGGGCTAAAAATAGAGCGAATGTTCAACCAAACCGGCGCTGAATCAGCCGGCCCGCTGGGCCTCGCCGCGGCCCGAGCTGATGAACATTCGGCCATCAGAACCTCGCGTGAACGCCGCCTCTAACCGTTATTGTCATGAGTGAAAAAGCTGTGCTCGAAATAGAGCTGTGCGATTTTATTGATTCTGCGATATATATCGATATTTTATTTCCCCAGAGAGTATCGATTTTTCAGCCGCAGGTATCGATATTCTAAGCTTCTTTCAGAACTCCCGTGTCCCACCTTTAAAAGCTTGCAAGCAACCATTCGCACAAGATTAAATAAATGAAACTATTTTTCTCAACACATCTTTTATTCATGTTGTCCAGCATTTACAGCCATATAATGTGTAATTGATTGCTTTCAGTTCAATTAATTCAAACAAAGTCATTGGAACACTCACAAGATGTCACCAAAATCACTTTGTCCCTTTAAAATCTTTCGGAAAATGATGCAAATGTATTGTAAGATGAGTATCGTGAGCCAAATACCATGTATCGTATCGTATCGTATCGTATCATATCGTATCGTATCGTATCGTATCGTATCGTATCGTATCGTTCGTAAGATTATTGTATCGCTACAGCCCGAGCTCGAAGTGCCAACCACGCGTCCCGTCGGGATGGCGTCGGCTCATTTCCCACAGTTCACGGTGAAGTGACCTCTTCGCCGGCCTTCAGGTCGTCTGCTCAGCTGACGTCCTCACAAACGCAGCTGAACCGTGATGGAGCCGGCCCACATGGCTCCGCCCACATGGCTCCGCCCCCCTGTCAGTAAAGCTAAATACACGTCGGCTTCTTATTCGTGATTAGGGGTGTGAAAAAAAATCAATTTGGCAATATATCGCGATTTTTGGCTGCCCGACATAATATCAATTGTTCAGCTCCTAATATTGATTTTTTTTATTGGTTACTAATGGTTACTTAAATGTGCAAAAACACTAATAATAAACAATAAATAGGTTGTTTTGAAGCAAATAGTTTTGAGTCAATTTGTCCTCTGAATGATCAATATCATCTGATGAACATTTGCAGCAACTTGATTTTTCATCTCCACTTTTAATTTTGATATTAACTGGGTAGAATATCGCAACATATCGCAATATCGTGATGATATCGTATCGTGACCCAAGTATCACGATACATATTGCGAGGTCCTTGCCCTAGCCGTGATTCCTCGGCACCAGCGGAGAGAATACGGAGCTTTCAGGTTTTCCGTGATGTTTCACACTCATCTTGAAGTTGATTCAGTGATTTCTGGTTCCTTCACGAGAAACTTTATTGACAACAGTTTTAAGCACAAGACAGAAGTGTTGCCATGACAGCAGGATTCAGGCTCTTTAAGGAAACAAACGCACCTGTGGAAGGTTTCACTGTTTGTAAATGAGGTCAAAGTGGAAACCGAGACGTTCCCGCCGCTGCAGCGCATGTTTTTATTTTTCTTCTTCTTCTTTGTTTATTGGAGGTTGTGAAACAGCAGAAGCAGCGCGCCGCTGCCACCAGGAGGTCTGGAGCGGTATTCTGCTCAGCCAGTGGATCCGACCAGAACCGTCACTGCGGCGGAGGCTGAGGAGACGGTCGGACCTCAGCTTAGTGGACATTTCAACAAAATATTGACCCGACCCAAACGGACAAGAAGAGACAAGAAGGTGAAAAGTCCTCCCGTGACCCGGCCAGCTGGACCCGAGCCCGGCAGAACATCCCTGGAAAGACCTGAACATGGCTGTGAAGCGATGTTTTCCATACGACCGGGCTGAGCCGGGCCGGGCCATCCTGCCAGGAAGAACGGGACCAGATCCCAACGGAGACTCGTGCCAAGAGAGAAGAGCGCAGACTTTCATTTCTACCAACAATGTGGAAAAGTTGAAAGCGTCTGAAAACTTTACGTTGGCAGCTCGTCTTTACTGTAGGAAAAAAAAAAGAGATGATATAAAAATAATTGATGACAGAGCCGACAGAATCAACACTGCAGGGTTCAGGCTGACTTTAATATCTGCAGATGAAGTAACTCTTCACAGACGTGGACGCTGTTCAGACCATTAAATACATTTTACTCACTTTCTGACTTGTTATTAGACTTTGTGCTTAATTAGTGGGACATTTTAGATCCTCCTGATTGGTTTCCCCTCAGAGCGTCTTCATGAGCTGTTGGATGTTGTAACGTCACCTTAGACGCCGCCTCCTCGCCGCCGCGCTGATGGCGTCTCCACGTCGGGCCTGAAGTCTCTTTTCCCATCATGCCTCTGCTGCATATTCACGCCATGTGAGCATATTTTCACCGCTGACCTGTCCGCCGCCGCCCTCGCCGCCGCCGCGGAGCGCTTCCAGTTTCCCGCCGCGGGGCACGGCGATGGTGGAGGAGCTCTGTCACTCCCCTCAGCAGCCGCTGACCTTCCCGCCCGTCTCTGCAGCTTTCAGGCCGCCGCCGCCGCTGCCATTATGCAAAATTATCCCATTTCACATTCGCTAACTTCTCCGGCCGGCGATGATTGTCTGAGCGCGTCACCGTCTCTGGACGAGGAACCCGTCTGGCCTTTTTACATGTCCTGCCCGTCGCCCCGGCGGCGCCCCTGCTTGGCACCCAGTCGTGTTTCATTTAGCTGAAGTGGCGTCGCAGCGAAGTCCCGCTCAAACGCGCGGAAAGCAGATATTCAGATAATCGGAGCGCAAGGAGCCAAGATGGTTCTGAAGGCGGCGTGTCCAGGCGGTGCGTCCATGTCACTGTGTCCACGTCGGCTCCGCCTCCTCCGCTTCATCATCGTTGAGAGCGTTTCTGTGACCAGGTTCACTTCTGCCTCTGAGACCACGTTAGCTTCCTTCAGCGGCGCCGGTCCGAAGCTACGTTAGAATGAAGGACATCCCCCTTCCTCTTCCTCCACCATCCTCCTCCTCCCTCCTCCTTCTTCCTTCCTCCTTCCCCTTCCTCCTTCTGTCCTCCTCCTTCCTCCTCCTCTTTCCTCTTCCTCCTTCTTCCTCCTCCTTTCTCCTCCTTCTGTCCTCCTCCTTCCTCCTCCCCTTCCTCCTCCCTTTGCCTCCTCTCCCTCCTTCCATCTCTTCCTCCTCCTCAATCCCTTCTCCTTCTTCTCCTCCTCCTTCCTTCCTCCTCCTCCTCCTTCCTCTTCCTCCTTCTTTCTTCCTTCCTCCTCTTCCTCCTCCTTCCTCCTTCCTCCTCCTCCTCCTCCTTCCTCTTCCTCCTTCCTCCTCCTCTCCTCCTCTTCCTCCTTCCTTCCTTCCTTCCTTCCTCCTCCTCTTTCTTCTCCTCCTTCCTCCTACCTCTTTTTCCTTCCTCCTCCTCCTTCCTCCTTCCTCCTCCTCCTTCCTCCTCTTCTTCCTCCTCCTTCCTCCTACCCTCTTCTTCCTTCCTCCTCCTCTTTCCTCTCCTCCTTCCTCCTACCTCTTCTTCCTTCCTCCTCCTCCTCATTCCTTCTCCTCCTCCTTAAAATGATGCTGTTATCGTGTCCGTGTTTGTTCACAGCCTCTAAATCAGGTTCATGAAGTTGCAGATGTCACCTCAGAGGACATTAAAACTGGCCCGAGGGAAAGATGCTCCGCCCCCTCAGGTCACCGAAGGTTACCATCATTTATGTTTTATTCCATTTTTTATTTTAAATTTAAAAACATGCTGGTTACAATAATGGCGCTGACTTAAACGGGTAAAACTGCAGGGGATCCGTTTAAACGGCGCGCTGATTTAAAAGTTTGGGATTGAAGTGGGCGTGGACGGAGGCAGAGGTGTTGGTGGTGTCGGGTTACAGGCCCTAATGGATGCTGCAACAGGAGAGTCTGGATCTGAAAGTGAAGCTGCCGCTTTGAACAACAGATGATAAACGTCTCCTCCCATATGGCAGCGGCATCTGGCGCCGCCGGAGCGCTGGAGTACGCTGCCGCCGACCCTGCAGAGGGGCCCGTAGCACGGCGCGGCGCCGCGGCAGCGTTTGAAACGCCAGAGACCATCTGTGGAGGCCCGCTCCTCATTGATGTGGAGGTGTTGAACACGCGGCGCCGCCATTTTCAGCGGCGGGAACAGGAGGCAGAGTGAGAGCGGAGCGGCGTGATCTCTTGATTCGCGATGACAGGTAGTCTCAAAGCAAAGCTTTACACGGCGTACCTGCGGCGCCGCCGGGTTTGATGGGAGATCAGAGGGCTGTCGACTCCGCTAACAGGGAGACAAACGCTCAGACGCATCAAAGCCCGGATGATCAGGAACAAACCGCCTCACAGGTAGAGACGCCTGAAAACACAATTACAGCTGCAGCAGAGTTTTTCTCTGCCGCTCCTGTTGAGCTTCAGAGCTAACGGCTTTAATGGCGTCTTAGAGAACACGCTACGCTGCTTCCTGGAAGAGTTTTAGACTCTAAACAACACGCTACGCTGCTTCCTGGAAGAGTTTTAGACTCTAAACAACACGCTACGCTGCTTCCTGGAAGAGTTTTAGACTCTAAACAACACGCTACGCTGCTTCCTGGAAGAGTTTTAGACTCTAAACAACACGCTACGCTGCTTCCTGGAAGAGTTTTAGACTCTAAACAACACGCTACGCTGCTTCCTGGAAGAGTTTTAGACTCTAAACAACACGCTACACTGCTTCCTGGAAGAGTTTAGACTCTAAACAACACTACGCTGCTTCCTGGAGAGTTTTAGACTCTAAACAACACGCTACGCTGCTTCCTGGAAGAGTTTTAGACTCTAAACAACACGCTACGCTGCTTCCTGGAAGAGTTTTAGACTCTAAACAACACGCTACGCTGCTTCCTGGAAGAGTTTTAGACTCTAAACAACACGCTACGCTGCTTCCTGGAAGAGTTTTAGACTCTAAACAACACGCTACGCTGCTTCCTGGAAGAGTTTTAGACTCTAAACAACACGCTAAACACGCTGCTTCCTGGAAGGTTTTAGACTCTAAACAACACGCTACGCTGCTTTCCTGGAAGAGTTTTAGACTCTAAACAACACGCTACACTAACAACACTGCTTCCTGGAAGAGTTTTAGACTCTAAAACAACACGCTACTGCTTCCTGGAAGAGGTTTTAGACTCTAAACAACACGCTACGCTGCTCCTGGAAGAGTTTTAGACTCTAAACAACACGCTACGCTGCTTCCTGGAAGAGTTTTAGACTCTAAACAACACGCTACACTGCTTCCTGGAAGAGTTTTAGACTCTAAACAACACGCTACACTGGAAGAGTTAGACTCTAAACAACGCTACGCGCTTCCTAAACACACGCTACGCTGCTTCCTGGAAGAGTTTTAGACTCTAAACAACACGCTACGCTACACTGCTTCTTCCTGGAAGAGTTTTAGACTCTAAACAACACGCTACGCTGCTTCCTGGAAGAGTTTTAGACTCTAAACAACACGCTACGCTGCTTCCTGGAACATTTCTAGACTCGGACCGAATAAAAACCTGCAGAAATGATGTTTGACTTCACAAATACCTGCCTGAAGACTGATCTGAGGAGAATTATCATTATCATCTTCATCCCTGTCTGGATGGAGCCGCTTTAAAACTGAATCATTAATATCAGCAGGTCAGTCAAAGACTGTTTACCAGCTGTTTACCAGCTGTTTACCAGCTGGTAACCAGCTGGAAGTTCATCTCAGTCTGAATAAGAAATAAATGTTTAATTCTGGCTGAAACGTCCTCAATGTCCAGGCAGCATGTCGTCCTCCTCGTTCTTCACAGCTGTTGGACTCTGGAATCATAAGTTCATGGCGTCCAGACCTGTTTGGCTGTAAACGAGCCCCAATCATCATTCCTCCACCGCCGTGCCCCACAACTGGAATAAGGAGCTTGTGCTGACGTTTTCTGGTCTTTGGTGTTTCTGGTCTTCTCCTTGAATCCCATCCAGACAGACCTCCAGGTCCATTTGTTTTCCAGATCTCTCCATCATCCTCCATCATCTCCTCCATCTCCTCATCATCTCCTCCATCATCTCCTCCATCATCTCCTCCATCATCACCTCCATCATCTCCTCCATCATCTCCTTCAACAGGTCCGATCCAGCCGTTTACAGTTTACCAGAAGTTTAAAAGTTTACAAATGTGTCCCTGACAGCTTGGAGACGTATGAAGACCAGCTTCACAGCTGATTCAGCTATCTGCAGTTGCACTTTTATATATATATATATATATATATATATATATATATACATATATATATACAGTCATGGAAAAAATGATTAGACCACCATTTTTTCTTCACTTTCTTGTTCATTTTAATACCTGGTACCACTAAACGTCATCTTGTGACTAAAACAGACAGAAAAGAAAACACTGAATGCATAAAAGCAGTGTGTTTTTTGGCAGTACAACGCCATAGCTATTGATGTAAAAACTTAAGTGATTTAGGTTATAATCAAGAAAACCATGGAAAATGGTAAGATATCAGCTCTTAAATAAAACTCTTATGAGCAATCTTTGTGGTTATCGTTATGTTTGTCCAAACAAATGTACCTTTAGTTGTACCAGGCATTAAAACCAGTAGTCGAGTTGTAAAAAAAATTCAGGGGGGATGGTCAATGTTTTTTCACTTAAAAAAAAAAAAGTGGCAGGGGCAGGGCTGTAAATTCATTATCAATCAAAACACTGTAAATAAGACTTCTGAATCCTCTCAAATCAAGTCAGAGCCAAGTTTATTTTAAGTGCAAAATCATAACAATTATCTCTTTTTTGTGTTATTAAAGACAGTACAGTTTCTTGTTCGTTTTAATTTAAAACGAACAAGAAACTGAAGAAAACAAGGGTGGTCTAATAATTTTTTTCCATGACTGTATATACATATATATATATAATATATATATATATATATATATATATATTATATATATATAAGCTTCAGGACGTCCTGAAGCTAATACCTGTTTTAACGTGGTTGTTTGTCGTCTCTTTGCAGAAAGAGGAAATACCGTGATGGTTTTCATCTGTGGTCTGAGTTGTGATCATGCAGGTGTTGAGTTGTGATCATCCAGGTGTTCCTGTCTGAAGCCCAAACCCAACCATCCAACCAGCCTGATAAGCAGAACTCAATCACACATCTGCCTTAAATCAGTTTTTTATGGAGCGAGTGTTTGAGTTTCTGGCCTGAATTCATCCTTGTTTTCCTGCAGATCAGTTCTGGTTCTGAATAACTGGTTTAAAGGTTTAAAGGAGAGCTGACGAGTCGACTGCTGTTTGAACAGCTGGAAACGCTTTGTTCGGAAAAAAAATACATAAATGATGATCACATGAATGTTTAGTACATTTACCTTCAGTTTTTTTTTTATTTTGTGCATTAAATCTACATGACCTGATGATGGTTTTCTCATCTTTGAAGCCGGTCCAACGTGGACCGGGCTGCCAGAGCGGCCGTGAAGCTTCTCCATGTGTCAGGATCGTTAGCCGGCGCCGGTATCAGTGATTCCTCTCTCAGCTGAGCGACATCACAGCCCCCCCCCCCCCCCTCCATCAAAACGCTCTTTAATGTCCTCTGGTGAGTCAAAGCTAATATTTCTCCGGGAACGTTCCAGCTGAACGAAGCTCCGCCTTCGAGGAGCGTCTGAGGAGCGTCTGAGGAGCGTCTGAGGTGACTCTAGAGGGCGTTAAGTAAAAAATGAACGCTGGTTTCCAGCTGTTCTTTCAGGAGTTTCAGGGTTCACGTGAAAAGTTGGGCTCCATTTTTATTATTTACTCATTTATATAGTAATAAGCCCCTCCTACAGATCAATAACCCCGCTGGCTCGTATAGTCACTGAAAAAGTCATAATTAACTAAATTTGGGCCTGAAACTTGAGCCAGTCGCCGATGATGGAGGGATCAAATCTGACACAGCAGATGGGTCAGAAACACATCTGGACCACATCTGGACCAACATCAACCAATCAGGTCTGCAGACGAGACATCCAGGAACTGAAACCTGCTCATACCGGGTTTTTATCAGCGGTCCTGCAGAATAATGAATAATGGCGCCTGGACGCTCCGGTACAGCTCATCAGACTGTGATTGGTCCGGTAGGTTCTGTACCGCTGGGAACCGCTGGGAACGGAGCCATCGGACCCACTTCATGGGAGGATTTCTGCTCAGTGACTGGGTGAGGCTGGGCAGGGAAGGAACGGGTCGTCCCCAGGACCAAGACCACAGAGCCGGACAAATCTGGGACATGAAGCAACGAAAACAGGGACACGAGGATACCGAGTAAATGTGACTCCGCTGGGCTGTTGAGCAACCACCCTAACCCTAACCTTTACCCAGGAACCCAGAAACGAGGAACCGAGGAACCAGGAACCGAGGAACCAGGAACCGGGGAACCAGGAACCCAGGAACCAGGAGCCGAGGAATCAGGAACCGAGGAACCAGGAACCGAGGAACCAGGAACCCAGGAACCAGGAACCCAGGAACCAGGAACCGAGGAACCAGGAACCGAGGAACCGAGGAACCAGGAACCGAGGAACCAGGAACTGAGGAACCAGGAACCGAGGCAGCGCAGGGGACTGTAGTCCAGCTAGTTTGACTGGAAGTGATATCTGAAGCGTCGTCCAGCTGTTGTAGTCCAGCTGTTGTGGTCCAGCTGTTGTGGTCCAGCTGTTGTGGTCCAGCTGTTGTGGTCCAGCTGTTGTGGTCACTGTTCAGGCGTAAACCAACCAGAGGAGGTTCTGGACGCCATCACGGTTCTGGCATCAACAGACGTCACTGCAGAGACGAATGAAGTGATGACGGAGGAGAAAAGAGGGCAGAGATGAAACTGGTTTCACTGCTGCGTCACAATGAGGTCCATCAGTTCCTCTGTGCTGCTTTGTCATCTTCATCTCAGTGAGTTTAGGGTTAGTTAGGGTTAGGGTTTAGGGTTAGTAGGGTTAGTAGGGTTAGTAGGGTTAGTAGGGTTAGTAGGGTTAGTAGGGTTAGTAGGGTTAGTAGGGTTAGGGTTAGTAGGGTTAGGGGTTAGGGTTTAGGGTTAGTAGGGTTAGTAGGGTTAGGGTTAGGGTTAGGTTCGGTTTAGTTAGGGTTTTAGGGTTCGGGTTCGTAGGGTTAGGGTTAGGGTTCGGGTTAGGGTTCTCGGGTTCGTTCGGGTTTTTCGGGTTCGGGTTCGTGTTCGTTGTAGGTTGTTCGGGTCGTCGGGTTAGTCGGGTTCGTCGGGTTCGGTTCGGGGTTTCGGGTTTCGGGTTTCGGGTCGGGTTCGTCGGGTTCGGGTCGGGTTAGGTTTCGGGTTTCGGGTTCGTCGGGTTTCGTGGTTTTCGGTTCTCGGGTTAGGGTTCGGGTTCGGGTTGTACGGGTTGGTCGGGTTGGTTCGGGTTCGTCGGGTTAGGGTTAGTCTTCGGGTTCGGGTTTAGGGTTCGGGGTAGTTCGGGTTAGTAGGGTTTAGGGTTAGGGTTTCGGGTTCGGGTTCGGGTTAGGGTTTAGGGTTGTTGTAGGGTTAGTAGGGTTAGTAGGGTTCGTTCGGGTTCGGGTAGGGTTCGTTCGGGTTCGTTCGGGTTTCGGGTTCGGGTTCGGGTATCGGGTTCGGGTTCGGGGGTTTAGGGGTTAGGGGTTAGGGTTAGTAGGGTTAGGGTTAGTATGTGCTTGTCTTTGCAGCTCTCGCCAGATAAAAGGAAGTGGCGGCCCGGATGAGGCCCGCGGGCCTCCAGTTTGACACGTGTGAGAGTCATGTGACCACCAGACCTTTAGTTCCCCCTTTAAAAGGACATTAGCTGCAGATCAAACCACGATGAAATATGATGTTTATTTCATTTTATCTTTCACAGTAACGGGTTTCTTTTCTTCTAACTTTAGTTGGACAACATGACCTCAAATCCCAATCGATTACCGTTAATGTCCGTTATTAATGTTAATGTTTGGCCCTATTTTTCCCCTCCAGACTAATCTCTGTAAATATGTTGATTATTTCAGTTCCATCCTGTTTTTCTCTGAACTAATCTTTGTAAATATATTGATTATTTCAGTTTAGTCCTTTTTTTCTCTTTAGACTGATCTCTCTAAATATGTCAGTTATTTCAGTTCCATCTCATTTTTCTTTTCGGACTATCGATCATTACATATTAGTCCTATTTTTCTCTGAACTAATCTTTGTAAATATATTGATGATCTCAGTTTGGTCCTATTTTTCTCTCTGGGCTATTAACTGCAAATACATGTGAAAATTAAAAGTCGGTTAAGCTCAGGTTTTGTTTTTAGTCCAAACATTCAGATCCTCAGAAGTCTTTTGAAGCATTTGTGATCATAAATCCACATCTGTATATTTTTCCAGATTTCTGTTATAAATTATAATTTCTGTTATAAATTAGGAATAAAGGACAGACGGTGAAAACATGGTGACACCTTTGATACGAGTCTGCAGCTTTAACCGAATCTGTCGTCCTCGTTCTGTTCACACCTGTGAATGTTTGAGGTTCAACCTTCGTCTCCGGCAGCAGAAAGTGTCACATCATCTTCATCGGCTGAGTCTGTTGTGACACAAATGCAGCAACGCCGCCGTCGCCATCAGCCCGCCGATCTGCTAATCACCTTCCACTGGAGTCTGTCCAGATCAGACTCATCCTGAGTGGAGGTGCAGCAGCCACCTTACACCTCCTCTTCCCACCTCCTCCTCCTCCTCCTCCTCCTCCTCCTCCTCCTCCTCCTCCTCCCCTCCTCCTCCTCCTCCTCCTCCCCTCCTCCTCCTCCCTCCTCCTCCTCCTCCTCCTCCTCCTCCTCCTCCTCCTCCTCCTCCTCCTCCTCCTCCTCCTCCTCCTCCTCCCCCTCCTCCGAGCAGCAGATTGTCAAACCTGTCGACAGCTTCGACAGACTTGTAAAGAAAGTAGAGTTCATTATGGAAGTCATCGCCTGGTCCTTAAAGGTTATTTGCTCCCGTCCTCGGAGTGAAATGTTAATGGTTAATGTTTCACCGTGAAGAAGGGGGGGGTGGGTGGGGGGTGGGTGGGGGGGGGCAGATGATGCAGTGTGAAATAGTCCCAGACATGTTTGGAAGCCTTGTCACCTAATGACACCAGCAGGACCGGAGGAGATGGGACTGGACAGATGACACTGGGTGTCTTCTGTCAGTAACTGGGTTTCCCTCCGAGCCCCCCCCCCCCCCCCCCCCCCCCCACCACCACCCCCCCACCCCCCCCCCCCACATCCCTGGCTTTTTTTTTTTTTTGTGTGTGTGTTAAACCTCACCTCGCCGTGACGCCTCGGTTCCAGAGTCAACTCCACCTTCCACTCGAGTGATTTTTCTACAAATACTTTCTAAACGCTTTTCAGAAGCAAGAACAGTTTCCTCTAAGCCCGTTGCTGATGTCTTACCTTCTTGGCACTGTGTTAATTCATCGTGAAGGAGAACATCAACGCTGGAGCACCTTCTCTCTCTGGCCCTGATGCATTGTGGGATCTTTATAACGACGTCATCGTGGAGGAGAACATCAACGCTGGAGCACCTTCTCTCTCTCTGGTCCTGATGCATTGTGGGATCTTTATAACGACATCATCATGGAGGAGAACATCAACGCTGGAGCACCTTCTCTCTCTCTGGTCCTGATGCATTGTGGGATCTTTATAACGACGTTATCGTGGAGGAGAACATCCAACGCTGGAGCACCTTCTCTCTCTCTGGTCCTGATGCATTGTGGGATCTTTTTCAGGTCCTGAATGGACTCAAAGCTGCTTTAAGGAAAAGGGAGGAAACGCTAAGTGCTCTGTTTTTCTCTTTTTTTTTCCTTCTCCAACTTTCACATGAGAAAAGTGCGAGGACGCTAAACTTCGCCGTAATGAATGGACGCCTCACATCCACTTTAGGGGAACATCCTTTTCTCATTATATTGCTATAAATTTAACTGGATGTGTTCTATATTTAGCGCGCTGCCGATCTCGGCCCAGAGATACGTGCCTCCGAGCTCATGATTCCTCCCTCGTCTTCATTTTGGCAACAGCACCACGTTTGCCTAAAGACAAATCTTTTCCTAAGTGAAAATGAAAACTCCTCTCCCCCAGATCGCGGTATCAGACGGCGGGGGTTGTTGGCGTACGCTTCAGATAAGCTTAGGTGGAAGAATGGACGCTCCGACTCGCCTTTCAGACGGGGATTTTGAGCGGCGGAGAAGATCTCTGAAGGATGGCAGCTGCAATTAACTGTGGCCAATGTGCAGAAACTCCAGAATATGGTGTGACTGGCATGAAGAGCACGTTAAAACCGGAGAGTCAAAACACTGTAATTAGAAACCGAGAGTGAAGAAATGTGTGATGGCGAGGAGCAGATAGAGAAGAGAGGGGGAGACAAAGAGAAACTTTAAATTACTAAGTTCTAATCTGTCTGCAGGAACTTTCTGAGAGACGTGTCTCCGAGCTGGTTGAGATGAAAACCCGTCTGAGATTCCTCAGCCTCCTCAGGAAACCGGTGACACCCCCGTCCTCCCCGTCAGGGTTACCACGACCCGCATCCCGCCGCAAACGGACCTCCGGGAGGAGCTTCAGTCTCAACAACCTTCAGGAGCTTCCTCCAGCACCGGACTCCTCCAACATCACGTCCAACGTCCAGAGACTCAACAAGTCCAGAGAAGTAATCCAAACCAGCAGAGGAGAGCGGCGTCAGATACCCGAACTCATGAGTCACAGGAGTTAATCTGACCTTAACCCTAACCCTAACCCTTCAGGACGAGATGTTCTGGAAAACCCGATCGATGTTTTCTCTTCAAGTCGTCCGTTTGGGTTCCTGTTGTGACATCACAGGGTTAGCTAACCCTGTGATGTCAGCTAACCCAGATGGAGACGGAACCAGCCCTCCCATCCTCATCAACGCTCAAGCACCAAGCTGTAGCGCCGCTTCCTGAAGAGGCACGGAGGAGGGGGAGGAGGAGGTGGAGGAGGAGGAGGTGGAGAGGAGGGAGGAGGAGGAGAGGTTTTATGGAGGAGAGGAGGAAGTCTTCCGATAGCTTCTTCGGAGGAGAAAGAGTAGCTTGATTCGGAGGAGGAGGAGGTCTTCTCTTCCTTCTCTTCTTCTTAGGAGGAGGACTTGGAGGAGGAGGAGAGGAGGAGGCGTTTCTACATGATCAGCTGCTGATCGTTGAAACTGTTGCCGTCGTTAGATTTTAGATTCATGGAAGATTCATCACCTGAAATCACAGAAATAACCTGCAGACGTCCTTGAAAACGTCGTTATTTTCTGACACACCTGTAGTCAGGTCATGTGACCACCCCTCAGTTTTCCCAGAATTCCATCACATGAATGCAACAAACCAACGTTGGTTTGTTTCCACTTTTCTGTGTTGTTTCTAAAAGGGAAAAAAGTCTTTTCTCTTTCTTCCGTTTGTCCATTTAGAGTCGGAAAAAAATGGGAAAGAATTCTGAGTTGTTTTTTTTATTCATTCGGTTTAAAAACAGAAAACGAAGCCTTTGATTTTCTCTGTTTTGATCCTGAAATAAATAACAAACCCGTCACCTTACGTCCACGGCCCGTTAACTCTTCCTCGCGGGGAACCAAAACCCGCCGGCTGGTCTGGAGCCACGCCGGTCCGCCGTCTCAAATCAAATCAAACTTTATTTATAAAGCAGTTTTCCAATACATTAAACATGCAAAGTGCTTCACAAATAAAATATAAAACAGGTGGAGGGTTGATGCAGCCGTGACCTTTGACCCCCGGCAGCTCACCCCAACCTGGAGCCCAGGCTGGGGGAGGGGCCAGTCCAGACCTGGACACCTGGAGGCGGAGCCACGTATCAGCCAGATGTTCTTCAAAGAAATAAGGATAGAAACTATTCCTTAAATGAAAACAAATGAGAAGCAGTTTTTTTGTTGTTCTTTAACTTCTTTTGGATCTGGCAGAGATGTGTGGTTTCTGTCAGCGACGGCGCTCCGGCGCTCTGAGTGTTTCCACCGTGGAAAAGCCTCTAAAACGGCATCGCGACCTCTGAGAGGCTAATGAAGTTCTTTTATGGCGAGCAGCTCTTTAAATCAGGGCGTGGCGGGATCCACTGAAGATTTTACAGACTGACGCCGGTGACTTCAGTCGTTTAATCACCTCCATCAGATGAGCGGCGAGCGCGGCCTCGTTGCGATGAGGACGGCGATAACGTCTGAACGAAGAGAGACCGATGTCCCTGCTGAGATACAATCTTCCCATGTGCAGCTCCTCAGAAGAAGACCAAAGCAATATTTGGTTCCCACAGCATTTATTCTTCCTGTTATACATCACGAAGTTGTCATGAACATTTTCCTGATATAAATCAGTGCCAGGATCACAGAGGAGAGGCTCAGAGGCCGAGCGCTCTTAAATCTAACAGAATCTAGCACTTGAATCGTGGTCGTTCTGGCAGCCCGGGGGCACGGCGGCGGGCTCCAGGCGTCAAGGCGCCACCTCAAATTCTCTGCTGTGGTCGGGTACAGTCTCTCCCCACATGGCACTCATTTCTGGCTGCCGAGCTCCAGCGTGAGAGCCTCCTGCCTTTCCAGCGGTGAGGAGATGCCTGAACAATTACGCCGGTAATTAGGGGAGGGTGGATCTCCGCTCTGGCAACGGCGAGAACCGACGCGAGGGCCCGCGCCGCCGATCACATGACGTGGAGCTGCGAGGACAGGGCCCCCGCCACGGAGGAGATGAATAATTTACATGTGGGGCAGGATTCGTGTTAACGGCAGCACACTTCTGGAGAACTGTGGGGGGGGCGGACCAAACGAGCTGAAAGGGAGGAGAAGAAAAAGAATAGCGTGGCGCCAAAGATCTTCAAAAGCCCAGATAGAAGTGACACCACTCTCGCCGTCTCCCGTCGTGGGCTTCACAGACGTTTCTTTTATTTGTTTCTCATCCGAGGAGGGAAAACTGTGTCATTAAGGCAATTTTTCTGTGGCTTTGGCTGAAGCGCCGCCGCCTGACAGACAGAAAGCTTTGGTGATAAGCTTGCCTCGGTGACAGATCGCGTCTTTATTGTGCACGTTTCAATATTAGCTCATATTTTCCCCGCAGTTTGCATGAAGACGTGAAATCGTAAACATTAACCCAGACTGGCTGACGGCCGTTGGAGCTGTAAAAAAAAAAAAAAAAAGAGAGACGTTGGACCTTTCTGTTCAACAACTCTCACACTTTTACTTCCTGCTCCCAGATCCTCCCCCCTGCACGTTCCCGCTCAGGACGAAGGGAAGTACTAGCCCTAACCCTAGCGCTAACCCTAACTCTAACTCTAGCCCTAACCCTAGCGCTAACCCTAACCCTAACCCTCCTGCACGTTCCCGCTCAGGACGAAGGGACGCACGTCTGCCGATCCGGGCGCTGAAGCCGCTAACCCTAACCCTAGCGCTAACCTTAGCACTAACCCTAGCAATAACCCTAGCACTAACCCTAACCCTCCTGCACGTTCCCGCTCAGGACGGAGGGGAGTACTAACCCTAACCCTAACCCTAACCCCTAACTCTAGCCCTAGCATTAGCCCTAACCCTAACCCTAACTCTAGCCCTAACCCCTAACCCTAACCCTAACTCTAGCACTAACCCTAACCCTAGCCCTAACCTTAACCCTAGCACTAACGCTAGCTCTAGCCCTAGCACTAACCCTAACCCTAGCACTAGCCCTAACTCTAGCTCTAGCCCTAGCCCTAACACTAGCCCTAGCGCTAACCCTAACCCTAACCCTAGCACTAACCCTAACTCTAGCACTAACCCTAACCCTAGCCCTAGCCTTAACCCTAGCACTAACCCTAACTCTAGCACTAACCCTAGCCTTAACCCTAACCCTAACTGTAGCCCTAACCTTAACCCTAGCCCTAGCGCTAACCCTAACCCTAGCACTAACTCTAGCCCTAGCACTAACCCTAGCCCTAGCCCTAACCCTAACTCTAGCGCTAACCCTAACCCTAACCCTAGAACTAGCCCTAGCCTTAACTCTAACTCTAGTGGTAACCCTAACCCTAACCCTAACCTTAACCCTAGCACTAACCCTAACTCTAGCGCTAACCCTAACTCTAGCGCTAACCCTAACTCTAGCACTAACCCTAACCCTAGCACTAACCCTAACCCTAGCGCTAACCCTAGCCCTAGCACTAACCCTAGCCCTAACCCTAACTCTAGCCCTAGCCCTAACCCTAACCCTAGCACTAACCCTAACCCTAACCCTAGAACTAACTCTAACCCGCCGCCGCCGCTTCCTGGATGCAGAGCGCCAGTTAAATGCACCGGCCACAAACCTGCCAAGAGATGCTCGTCTCTCTGATCCCGTTTCGCAGCTTTGATCTTGACCCATTTCCTCCCAACAGCTTCTCAGATCTGTCACCGACGTCCTGCAGCCACTTCAGAAATCCACCGGACAATGAGACGTGCGCCACATGGCCGCCAAAGCCCACCAACGCCCACCAAAGCCCACCAAAGCCCGCCAACGTCCAGTTATCGCTCGCCGTTTCACCTAGAACAAACAAGACGCTGATGCCCGTCTCACTTCAGAGCCGACCCGTATAGTCCGTCATGGCGGGAAAAGAGGCCGTTTCTTTGATAACGTTTAACTCTCTGCTCTCGTTGACATTTCAAAGACTTAGACTTAGACGTGAGACGCGAGTCGAGGGCGCGCCACGTTAAAAACGCTCCCTCAGACGCCACCTGTGACCTGCACTGTCGATTTGATTTTTCTGATTCCTCCCGGGGCAGATGAAGAGGGAATTGTGGCCTATTTCTTTGGAGAATAACCTCTTTATTTGCAATTAATCCTCACTCCTCTGAGCTCTGCCTTCAATTTAGACGAAGAAGACGTATAAGGCAACAGTTACTTAACCTCCGGGCTTTTTGGAGACATATGAACTCAACCTAGATTTCTTTGAACCAACTTCATTGTTGTAAACGGAGCCATTTCCCAAGTTGGGCGTATTAAAATGGTACATTTAAGTCTTTTTATTACTTCCATAATGTGACACTTCTGTTCATGCATAGGCGTTTCTCTAGAAATGGACCGAGCCATGTACGTTATTAAAACTGGATGTGAAGCCGTTCCCTTTGTGCTACAGGAGATATTTAAAGGGAGGATAAGTGATTTCTGGACAGGCACACATCTGTTCAGCTGGCTCCTCCCTCCCCCTTCATCGGATGCTGCTTCTGGTCTAAGCCACACCCAGCGTTGGCGGGCTGGACCAGGCCTGGGCCAGGGGTGGCCCACGTTTCACAAGCTAGCTTTGACACGGCGCAGCCCAGAGAACGTGAAATAGTTCATGGTTGATGTGTGTCCAGCTTTACGCCGCTACGCTCACCCTGAGTCCGTCAGAGCTGGAAGTGGGCGGGACCTTCCGTCAGATGACCTGGTTAACGAACGCAGACTCTGATGTTGCTTCTAAAGACCACTGTTTATATATTATACACTAATATCTGCACACTCAGCGAAATCCCAGATGTTCTTTGGTGGGCGGTCCTTCTTCTCCACTCTGGGCGTCCGCTGGCTGCGGTGAACCAGCAGGTGCTTTCAGGTGCAGTTTGAAAGGACCAGCAGTGTTAATTAAGTGCAGAACTTCATCCAGAACGTTCTATGGTGAACCGGCATGTTTTATCAGCGTCAGGTGGATTCGTGGAGATCACGCATGTCAAGCTCCGCCCGCCGCATCTCATCTGGTCCACGAGAGCGAGCGGAGACGACCCTGCAGCTGCAGCTGGAGCGCTTCTGAAGAAACGTTGAAGGTGTTCGGGAGCTCGTTTGAGTCAGCACCGACATCATAAACTGGAATAACTGTGGTGTATGGATGGAACAGTTATCGGTATTACGGTAAAGCGTGGTAAAATTTTACGCGATAACGATTACCATTTATGCTTGACATCGTCTCATTACCGCGGTTGATTACCAGGATGTGTAATATCCACCTCATTCAATTCTGCGAGCGACTCGCGACTGTGTCTCGTGTGAATTTGTAGCTTGTACCATCGGCATTGTAACGTTAGCATGGCGGAAAGGACATTTACCAACCCACTAAAATGATGAAATCCAAGGTCTGGGCATTTTTTTTTTTTTTAAGAATTCAGAGGGACAACTGGTGGAGGACAGTTATCTGTCTGCAGAGCACCTTGTTTACATTTTATTGTAATTTGTAGAAGCAACTTGAAGGAGCTAAGGCTAATGCTTCAAGCTACTGAGATGTTTGACCAAGAGTAACCTGGTCAATGCGCTTCGCTAACTCATATTTCGTAAACGTTACCGTTGTGTGTCGATCTAAAAATGACCAGAACGATGTTCTTCTGATTTAGTTAAAATATGAATTTATTCCATTAACTGATCCGACAACCATAACGCCGGCAGTTAGCGCCACAGCGGTCAAACACCTTTTTCCCTTCCGGGTCCAACAGCTAACCAATAACAGGCAGCTACCTTTATACCTGACCCTCAGGTAACAACACAGCGACACCCACAGACACACAGAGTGAACTACAATTCACAACAACATATTTGGCTCCTAAACAACTGTTTCTTTATTTGCACATTTATACGTATTTAAGGTTCAGCTTAAAGTCCAAAGTTTATTTCATTTGAACTTCACTATAATTTTTGTTCCTGATAATTGTTTGCATATTTTGTCCTACTATGGTTGTTAAAGTGTTTTATTTAAATTTGCACCAGATAAATCAGCTTTGTTCCTGTTATTTATTTTGTTCATTTAAAACTAAACCTCTTTCTGTGCCAGTTGTTTGCCCTTTTAATGTGAAAGTTTCATTTCGATAAAATTTTGGCTTCTGGTGTTTTAGTATGACAAGAAAATCAGTGGGATTTTATAAAATGATTCAAATGTATGTCTTTTTTTGGACATTTGTACAGCAATGGAGAATACCGCGATGTCGTAAACCGTAATAATTTGTTCACTATAATCGAAATATCAAAATATCCATATTGCTTAGGGGTTAGGGTTAGGGTTAGGGGTTAGGGGTTAGGGTTAGGGGTTAGGGGTTAGGATGGTAGGTGGTAGGTGAAGCAGAAGAGGAAATGTTGGATGAACTTTGCTGAAGAGACCAAGTACGTGTCAATCAAAGGTGTTTGGTCATCAGTTGTTTTTCCGGATCCGGTGTGTCCTGGTGTCCCGGTGTCCCGGTGTCCCAGTGTCCTGGTGTCCCAGTGTCCTGGTGTCCCGGTGTCCTAGTGTCCCGGTGTCCCGGTGTCCCAGTGTCCTGTTGTCTGTGGGAGCTTCGGTGCGTTGAACACCTTCCCCTGGAGATATCTGTGTTCCTGAGCAGCAGACCGACGGTTAAAAACCGCCGGGCAGTCGTCCAAGTTGATTAGCATCAGTCCACAGCGAGGAGGAGGAGTAATATAAACAGCAACTAAAGTAATAAACCACCAATTGTAGTTGTGTGAAGCGATAATTACAATAACCTATAACTGAAGCTGAAGCCTGGAGAGCTCCTCTGATTGGACGGCGTCTTCATCGGCGTGGAAACCTGCTGGAGTACCAGCTCTGCTTCAGGCTAAACAAACACGTCTTTTCTGCGTATAAACACGCTGTTTCCGTATAATCTGTGAGGGGCCAGCGTGCTGCTGCTGGCATATAATCAGAAAAATGAAATCATGTGCTTTTAGGCGGCCTGAAAAGATAAATGAGGCCGTTTTCCTCTCGGATTTCTTCAAGGAAGCTCACGAATGCGTCTCACTTTGCTGCGTTTCTGCCCGTTTTCCTCAGCGCCTCAGAAACTCCACTAAAATATTCAGGAGCATCCTCTCGCCGCCTTATTTTCCTTTTTATTGTGCGTGAAATAAAGACGAGCAATTATTTGATTTCAGAGTTATGAAAACATGTATGTTATGAGAAAACAAGCAAGTTACGCTTTAATTGGTGCTATTTTTCACGGTGCTGGCAAGGTACTTACCTCCTTGGCACCTTTTTCCCCCTCATAGAATTACACATTCATATTCCTGAATGGAGATGAAAATTTCATTTTGCTTTATTCTGCTGTAATTGGAATGCATGGTGTGTACCTGCGACTCATTTATTTGACTCTACAGTAATGCAACTATATTGCTCTCAGTAATAGCAGTCATAATGCGGAAAAATTCTTTCAATTAATACAGTAAATTCTGAAGTTAATACACTTTATTCTGGGTTTTCAGACTTGGGAGGATGTATTGCATGTAGAGGCGGAGCTCGCTGTGGGACTTGTTTCATCTGCTGCCAATAAGAAGACATAAAGAGAATCTAGACGCTCGCTTCTTCTGCTAAACATCATATTACAGATAATTGTTTGATTTTTCTCCTCCTGTTTCTGGCTCATCATCACGTATCTTTTTACCGAATCCAGACGCAACGAAACATGTTGGAGACAAAACACCTGACGATCCCAACAGTATCCTATTCATTCATTCAACCATCCATCCATCTGTCCCTCCATTCTCCATCCATCCCTCCATCCATCCCTCCATTCAGTGCTCCAGTAGCCTGAACAGAGACCCAGACCTCCCTCTCCTGAGCTGCTCTTGTTCTTTCAGTCTCTCCCCACAGACCACAGACCACCGACCATGGTAGATGGTAGGTAGTAGGTAGTAGGTAGTAGGTGGTAGGTGGTAGGTGGTAGGTGGTAGGTGGTAGATGGTAGACCATGGTTGACGGTAGACAGTAGGTGGTAGACCGTAAACAGTAGATGGTAGATGGTAGACGGTAGGTGGTAGACTGTAGACGGTAGGTGGTAGATGGTAGACGGTAGGTGGTAGATAATAGGTGGTAGGTGGTAGATGGTAGATGGTAGACAGTAGGTGGTAGATGGTAGACGGTAGGTGGTAGATGGTAGACGGTAGACGGTAGGTGGTAGGTGGTAGAATGGTAGATGGTAGACGGTAGGTGGTAGATGGTAGACGGTAGGTGGTAGGTGGTAGGTGGTAGATGGTAGATGGTAGTGGTAGGTGGTAGGTAGTAGGTGGTAGATGGTAGGTGGTAGGTGGTAGATGGTAGACCATGGTTGACGGTAGACAGTAGGTGGTAGGTGGTAGACCGTAAACAGTAGATGGTAGACGGTAGATGGTAGATGGTAGATGGTAGATGGTAGGTGGTAGACTGTAGACAGTAGGTGGTAGGTGGTAGACGGTAGACTGTAGACAGTAGGTGGTAGATGGTAGACAGTAGACGGTAGGTGGTAGATGGAAGGTGGTAGATAATAGGTGGTAGGTGGTAGATGGTAGATGGTAGATGGTAGGTGGTAGATGGTAGATGGTAGACGGTAGGTGGTAGATGGTAGGTGGTAGATAATAGGTGGTAGGTGGTAGATGGTAGATGGTAGATGGTAGGTGGTAGATCATAGGTGGTAGGTGTTGGAGACAAAACACCTGACGATCCCAACAGTATCCCATTCATTCATTCATTCAACCATCCATCCATCTGTTCCTCCATTTTCCATCCATTTATCCATCCATCCCTCCATTCAGTGCTGCAGTAGCCTGAACAGAGACCCAGACCTCCCTCTCCTGAGCTGCTCTTGTTCTTTCAGTCTCTCCCCACAGACCACAGACCACCGACCATGGTAGATGGTAGATGGTAGGTGGTAGACGGTAGATGGTAGATGGTAGGTGGTAGACGGTAGACAGTAGATGGTAGACGGTAGATAGTACTGTAGATGGTAGATGATAGACCATGGTAGACAGTAGATGGTAGGTGGTAGACGGTAGACCATGGTAGACAGTAGATGGTAGGTGGTATATGGTATGTGGTACACGGTAGATGGTAGACGGTAGACCATGGTAGACGGTAGACCATGGTAGACGGTAGATGGTAGGTGGTAGGTGGTAGATGGTAGGTAGTAGACTGTAAACAGTAGATGGTAGACGGTAGATGGTAGATGGTATGTGGTACACGGTAGATGGTAGACGGTAGACCATGGTAGACGGTAGATGGTAGGTGGTAGGTGGTAGATGGTAGGTGGTAGACGGTAGATAGTACTGTAGATGGTAGATGGTTGGACCACAGGTCAACCGGTGAAGGTCCTTTCTCTCAACTCTTCATCACTGACTCCCCTGTCAGTCTCCTGCTCTGTTCTGTTTTTGACTGGTGTCTTTAGATTTTCCCATGATGCCACAGCAGGAATCAGTGAGTTTAAGGTGTTTAAATTCATCCACAAGTGAGACTCCAGTTAACTCAGATGTTAATGAACCAATCAGAAACTTCCAGAGCCATGACATCATCATCTGGACTTTAACAGGTTGGTTGAAGAGTTAATGATCTCAGTGGATGGAAGCTTCTGACTTTGAAGAAAGAAATAAGTATTTTCTCTCATTATTCTGGTATTTAGTGAACAGAAATAATTGAGGTGATTCTAACTGACCTGAAACAGGAAACGTTTGATTTAATGTCAGTTTTTTCTCCGTGGCTGTAATATTCTCACCCAAGACTCCTTCAGGTCATGTTGTCATGGTCACATTGTGAAAGTTGACGCTCTTCTTCTTCGTGACCCGACGTTGATTTATCCTGAAAGCAAAGGACGCAGCTCATCGGTCTGTGGCGGTGTCACAAACTCTTTCTCAACACTGTATTAAAGAGCCATGACAACAACTTGAGCAAACACATGTGGGATATATGAATCATATTTTACTGACTCTTTGAAGGCTCTAATAACACACTCGAGTTGTTTGGATGTTCAATTTATTGACCTTGGAATGTGGATAAATACATTCTTGTGGAACCACAGCGAAGACGCGTCACAGTCTTGACGAGAGCTCGGCGTCGAATGAATCATTAGATTTGTCAGAGCTGCTGGCGTTAATATTCACTCAAGACGGAAATTAAAGGAAGATTTAATTACAAATAGCACCAGAGTGTGGCAACCAAAATATTTGACAGATCTTCCTGAATGCTTCCTTTGTTTTTGGTTTGGTTTTGTTTTGTTTTTTGTTTTTTTTTTTTTTTTAGTAAAATACATCCTCAGATGAACAACAAAGTTCTTTCACCACTTTGGAATAAAAATGAGATCCAGAATAATAGTCAGTGTTCTCAGGGTTGAATTAAAGTCCAGATCTGAACCTGACTGAAGGACCATGGTGGATCCTTCAGAGAAAACCTCCACGACTGAAGCAACAGTAGATGTTTCCTCCAGAACGAGACACCGGCGTCACGACAGAAGATGTTGTTGCTGAATTATGGAGGTCCTGTGGTTGGTTTTATTCTTTTGGGGCGTCATTTAATGTCACGGTGAAAAACGTTGCATGTTCTTGCACAGGACTCTACTGCAACACCAACAAATGAAAAAGCCACAGTTTGGTGTTTTATATCCAGTTCAGGTTTAGAACTGAACTAAACTGTTGTTTAGTGTCTGTCGTTGCTTCTCAAACCCTCCTGAGCTGCAGATTTGCTCTGGAGGAGCAGATGTTTCCACCGAGTCCCTGGAGAGGAAGCGTCGTTCCTGCGGGAGCTCGGAGCCTCTCAGGGGATTGGCTGAAAACGTCTCCGCCCCTTCCTGACAGTCCCTCTGGACTCCTGCAAGCAGGACCTCAGTTGTTTACGTGTGCTTAGGCGCTAACACACACATGCAGCCAATCACGTTCAAGCTGGAGGAGAACCAACTCACCTGCACATGTTCTCAGATCAAAACACCTCAGCCATCAAACACTGGGACTCTGACAGTGTTCAGCGCCGTCCAACAGGTCTGCTGGTTTGGGTCGGCGCCATCATGGTGCTTTGCTTCTTTCAGGGATGTCAGTCTGACAGGTGGAAACGTTGGAGGACCTGGACCGGTCTCGGTTGAAGGGCTTTGTCTTCGGTTTCCAGAAGTCGGTGCTGGACGCCGGCGTGAAGCAGCGGGCAACCCGACGCCATCAGAGGGCGTGCCCCCCCCCCCCTCCCCGGGTGAACGGGGAGCGTCTCGGGTGAAGACTCATTCAGACGTGGACTCCTGGCGCCGCTCAGGGTTTCACTCTCTGCGCTTTGAAAGGAAACTTCCAGTTTGTTCTGTGAAGTGGCTTCAAACGAACCCAAGGTGTGTGATGACTGATGTCACAATCCTCGGCAGCAAAGCGAAGCATTTAGGCTAAAATATCTGCGCTGGCTCCTTTGATTAGCGACTCTTTGAAACGCTATAATGCTGTGATTATGTGAAAGGCTCAGCGAGCATGTGGTTGGAGCTGAATGTTTTCTCTGAGACACTGGGGGGAAATGAAGAAAACGGGAGAGAACGGAGATAAAGTCGGGGCAGGAGGAGGAGGACTGTTGCAGGAGAGAGCTAGCGCTCTTTGTACAGACACTGCGACGCCAGATGGCTTCTTCTAATAAATATTCAACCTTAACTCAGTTCCCATGTAACTTCTCTTTCTCTCTGCCTCTCGTTTCTGTACGGCTGCCAGCACACCCACACGTTTCTGGGCCAGCAAAATGATTACAGTAAAGCAAACAAAAAGGGGGAAAAAAGTGTGTGTGGGGAAAAAAAGTGTAAGGGGGGGTGGGGGGGGGTGGGGGGGGGGGGGTGTTTGACAGAGGAAACGGGCCGACAGGGTCCTGTATACAGAGAGATAGGGTGGTAGTGTGTGCTGAAAGCTGGCGAGGTTTTCCCCCCCTTTTCATCGGGGTGGGGGTCTGCGTTGTAGAGGGGGGAGGGGGGGTCCTCTGTGGTGGAGCTGGTGTGATTGTTGGAGACGGAGCAGAGAAAGAGTCTGTTCTCAGGGCTGATTGTTGACCCAGCGGGGAGAAGCGAACCCAACTTCTTCTGAAGTGGCCTGATGCAGGAAAACGAACTCACAACGAGGACGGCGAGCAGAGGAGCTCGCCGTCGGTGAGGGACGCGCCGCCTCCGCCGCCTCCCGCGTCACCGGCGCGTCGGCGTTCTGGGTTTGTATCTGCAGTAGAGGTCTTCACAGGTCCACTTTCATGGACCCGAACCTGAATAGACCCGTGAAAATTCGACCCGAAACCGACCCAACATGAGCTTTTATCATAAGTCCAGGGGTCCAAACCCGAATGGACCCGCAATATTTGGACCGGGAACCGACCCGAGCCGAGTCTTTAGTTTCCGAACAAACCTAACCAAGTTACCTGAATAGAACCGAGACAATCCAGCCCATAGTTGCTCCTGTTAAAGTTGTCTAGCGTTGAATAAAACTTGATTTTCTCACCTAAAGTTGTCTTCTACCGGTTCAGTTGCTACATAGGCTACGTGATGTAAACAACAATAAATCCACGTCGTTATTTTCTTTGTGGATACAGATGCTATTGGTAGCAACTGCTAATGCTAATAGCTACACCGGTCAGGACGTGTCGTGAATATGTTCACTCATCCAGCGTTGTCATGTTGGCGATCCGTTGTGCTTTACAGCTGCCGGGCGAACCGCTAATAACACGCTAATAACACGCTACGGCAACACGACTGTTTCATGACAAACACGCCACGTTAATGAATAATTAATTAAACTGCCCCGAGTCCTGACATTAGCTGCCACGCTAATATCTTTACCTCTCTGGAGTAAACGTGGACCCAGCCTGTCAGAGAGCACCGACCGGACCCGAGACTAACTGTACCGATTCAGACCAGAACCCGGAGTCACGTCTTTTGAATGGACCCGAGACCCGATTCGGGTCGGGTCAGAACCTCTGGTTTTTCGGGTTGTTCCGAAGACCTCTAATCTGGAGGCATCTTAGGGAAAATCAGCCGTTGATAAGACGTTTAGGCGAGTCTGGGCTCAGGAGGACTGAAGCGACCACATCAGTGGAGCGTCTCTGATTACGGGAGGAATGTGGAGGACGTTAGCATGTTTACACGCCGCCGTGTGTTCTTTTGTGTGCATAAACACAGGCATTACAAGATGGAAAAACTCATTTCATTCCAAATCGGTAATGTTTCCATACAGACGCTGGTAGAGCTCAGCTACATTTAGCAGCGTTGACTGGAAGCTTCCACGAGACAGTTTTACTTCTGATGATCGTAGAAAAAGAGGGCGGAGCCTCAGTGACACATTGGGGTGATCCAGGTGATCCGGGATCCGTGATGTCTCTACTTACGTTTCTTTTCTCTATTAGTGTTCTTAAAAACGTAGACTTCAACAGATGAAATCTAAGCGCAGTTCCTCCTTTGACCACCAGGTGCTGCCGCTAAACGTGAGTCCACGTCCACAAACCTCAATGTTAAAAGTTGTATTTTCTTATTTTTTTCCACAAACCTTGTTAGAATGATTGCAGAGATGTCAGCGTGTCGCAGGGTTGTTGTAGCAGAGCATCACTGTCACACAAACACCTGTGAATCCTGACCAATCACAGGCAGCGACTGGGTAGAAAACATCTGGGGAGGGAGGTCAGCCCGGCGTGAACGCATCAGCGTGCTGAAGTTTTTTATATCAGTGGTTCTCAACTGGTGGGTCGCGACCCAAAAATGGGTCGCAGACCCGTTTTCAGTGGGTTGTGGGTCTTTTCCTGGGGAAGGAAATGCTAATAAAAAAAAAAAAGAAAAAGCGTGTCATTCATCCTCCTCAACAGTAGATGGCGATAATGCCCTGTAATGCGAGTTGACACCCGCCAGTTCACACCATAGAAGAAGACCTGCAGAGTTTGTTTCCATATGTTGAGCAGGTGAAACACAGATACAACGAAGAATATATGAGATATGGATTTTCTTATCTTGAAGACAAAGGTCAGTGATGGTTATTCAGATAAAACTATATATTTGAGTTCTTTTTGAAACTACTGCTCAGTGGTTTCACTGTTTTATTTCATGTTTGTGCATAAAAGCACTGTTGAGTCTTAAAAATGGCTGTTACTGAAATGTTCTGATTGTTATGTCAGCTTTATGATTAATACTTAAATAAGTGACTAGATAGTTTTAATAGGAAATTGTTATATATTCAGGAAGTGGATACTCAGCAAATGCTACATATTTGAGTTATTTTTGAAACTACTGCTCAGTGGTTGCACTGTTTTATTTCATGTTTGTTCATGTTGAGTCTGTTAAAAAAGGCTGAAGTTACTGAAGTGAAGTGTTTTGGATTTAATTAAAATGCAGCTAATTGAGCATCAAAGAGAATATTTCTTACTTGAAGCCATTTTGGTTTTTGCCGTTCTGGTTCACCAATAAACTTATTTTTTTGTGTTGGTGTTCTGTGATATTCTATTCTACTATCTCCAATTCAAACTGCACGATCTTTTCATTCAATAAATTTGAGAAGTTGGGACGTGACGGTAAGTTGAGGGTGACGGTGGGACCTGAATCCAGACCAGTTGAGAACCACTGGTTTAGATCCAGTTGTGGTCGTGAATCCAGATGTTTCAGAATCACACGCGTCGTCTGACGCGTCACAGCTCCTCCGCTGCTGCCTAAACAAACCTCCCAGGCTGCTTTGCTTCTCGGGCCGAGGCGGTCCAGGTCTCTCTGGGTCCCACAGCCCCCCCCCCCCCCCCCCAGGGAGGACGGCAGCTGGAGCATAAATAGCTCCATCACCTCCAGGAGCCACGAGGACCCAGAGATCCTGACAAGTGTCTTCATTTCATATTTTTGTCGGGAAGATAAACTGTCCTTATTAAAAAAAAAAAAAAAAGCCCCAGCGTTTGCCCCCCCCCCCCACCCCCCAGCCCCCTTTTCCCTCCGCCATCACTCTCTGTTTTTTACAAGAATATTCATCGTGCAATAATGTGAGATTACTGCAGAGAATTTGACGAATACGACCAACTTTCACGGGAAAATATTTGCCTGCATTTTTTTTCCTGATGTGAAAATGATTGCATTAAGAAGAACGCCCCCCCCCCCCCCCCTCCTCCTCCTCCTCCTCCTCCACCTCCTGAATGGGAGCATTAGGGAGAAGAGTGTTCAGGAAAACCGTGAGCGTGTGAACGTCATCAGCCTCACCGCCGTAACGACCTCGTAATCACCTCAGAAGGCCGAGCAGACCCCCCCCCCCCCCCCCCATAGTTGATCTCAACAGGAGTCATGAGTTCATCCCGACAGCTCTCTCCTGACGGCGGCCGTGATCCGAAGCCTCGGCGCGGCCGGTGCTGCCGCCGGGTCCCTGTGGCGCCATCATGGGAAAAGGCATAACCAGGGCTTATCTCTCAGCATCCGGATGTGACAGGGGGGACGGGGGGGGGGGGACGGAGGGGGGGGGGCTTTGTCTCGCATCCTGATTGCCTTTACGCTCCCTGAGCCGCGGGGGTGAACATCTACCTGAAAACCAAACCGAAAAGGTTGGCACCGGTGGCGCGGCCCAACAGGGGAGTCTGGATAAACTCAACTTCCACATGAACAAAGAGGAAGTGGGGGGGTAAAAACATTTGAGTCCAGATAATGCCCCCGCTGAGCCCCATTAGGATCGAGGTATTATCCCCTGGTTGACTTTGGCGATGAGAAAATGTGGACCCCCCCCCCTCCCCCCTTTGCTTTGCTGTTTCCCACTCATAACAGACCTGTTGGCCGTCGAGGTTTATCAAGCTCACAAATCTAAACAGGACAGGGGCCCCGACCGGGGGGGGCCTCGTACACAGGAAGGGCCCTAATTCTCTCCGGATTACAGAGCAAGTTGCAATTTAGACAGCTGCTCGCTTCTAATAACCGTCTCTGCCACGTTCAGGTCTTTCAGGAGGACGGAAACCAGTTCAGCTTTTTACAAATCTGTGCTCAGAAAACTGAGTCAGAAAGTCCTTGTTTCAGTTTCTTTCTCCACATGATCAGAGTGGAAGAGACCCTGGGGGGGTCCTGGGCCCTGTTGGGGGGTCCTTGACCCTGTTGAGGGGGTCCTGGACCCTGTTGGGGGGTCCTGGCCTGTTGAGGGGGTCCTGGACCCTGTTGGGGGGTCTTGGACCCTGTTTAGGGGGTCCTGGGCCCTGTTGAGGGGACCTGGACCCTGTTGAGGGGGTCCTGGACCCTGTTGGGGGGTCCTGGACCCTGTTGAGGGGGTCCTGGGCCTTGTTGGGAGGTCCTGGACCCTGTTGAGGGACCTGGACCCTGTTGGGGGGGTCCTGGGCCCTGTTGGGGGGTCCTGAACCCTGTTGAGGGGGTCTTGGACCCTGTTGAGGGGGTCCTGGGCCCTGTTGAGGGGGTCCTGGACCCTGTTGAGGGGGTCCTGGACCCTGTTGGGGGGTCCTGGGCCTTGTTGGGGGGACCTGGACCTTGGACCTTGGTGAGGGGACCTGGACCCTGTTGGGGGGTCCTGGACCCTGTTGGGGGGTCTTGGACCCTGTTAGGGGGTCCTGCGCCCTGGTGAGGGGACTAGACCCTGTTGGGGGGTCCTGGACCCTGTTGGGGGGTCCTGGGCCCTGGTGAGGGGACCTTGACCCTGTTGGGGGGTCTTGGACCCTGTTGGGGGGTCCTGGTCCCTGTTGAGGGGGTCCTGGACCATGTTGGGGGTTCTTGGACCCTGTTGGAGGGTCCTGGACCCTGTTGGGGGGTCCTGGACCCTGTTGGGGGGTCTTTGACCCTGTTGGGGGGTCCTGGGCCCTGTTGAGGGGGTCCTGGGCCCTGTTGGGGGGTCCTGTGTCCTGGGTCCTGGGTCCTGTTGAGGGGTCCTGGGCCCTGTTCGGGGGTCCTGGGCCCTGGTGAGGGGACCTTGACCCTGTTGGGGGGTCCTGGACCCTGTTGGGGGGTCCTGGGCCCTGGTGGGGGGTCCTCCAGCTGAAGGAGCTGCTCAACGAGTTCCTGCAGCATCTTCTTCTTGACTCTCTCATTGTTCTGTTTGTGTTTCAGGTGGAAATAATGGAAAAACAAACCAGAACTAACGGAAATAACCTCTGGAGGTTCTGACAGCGTAGGAAGACTGAAACATGCAGATGTATGCAGTAAACATGGAAACGGAGCCGAAGGTTGAGCTGCTCGTCTTCCTCACTGACGGAGAACCACTCACCTTCCTCACGTGTTGCAGGGGATCGATGACCAGATGAGACCAGATGAGACCAGATGAGCCAGATACCAGATAGACCAGGAGCCGATGCCAATCCATGAGACCAGATGAGACCAGATGAGACCAGATGAGACCAGATAGACCAGATGAAGGCCAGATGACCAGATTAGACCAGATGAGACCAGATGACCAATGAGATGAGACCAGATAGACCAGATGAGACCAGATGAGACCAGATGAGACCAGATGAGACCAGATAGACCAGATGAGACCAGATGAGCCAGATGAGACCAGATGAGACCAGATGAGACCAGATGAGGCCAGATGAGACAAGATGAGACCAGATGAGACCAACTGAGGCCAGATGAGACCAGATGAGACCAGATGAGACCAGTTGAGACCAGATGAGGCCAGATGAGACCAGATGAGGCCAAATGACACCAGATGAGGCCAGATGAGACCAGGTGAGACCAGGTGAGACGAGGTGAGACCAGATGAGACCAGCTGAGGCCAGATGAGGCCAGATGAGACCAGATGAGACCAGATGAGACCAGATGAGACCAGATGAGGCCAAATGACACCAGATGAGGCCAGATGAGACCAGGTGAGACCAGGTGAGACCAGGTGAGACCAGGTGAGACCAGCTGAGGCCAGATGAGACCAGATGAGGCCAGATGAGACCAGATGAGACCAGATGAGACCAAATGAGACCAGATGAGGCCAGATGAGGCCAGATGAGACCAGATGAGACCAGATGAGACCAGATGAGACCAGATGAGGCCAAATGACACCAGATGAGGCCAGATGAGACCAGGTGAAACCAGGTGAGACCAGTTGAGGCCAGATGAGACCAGATGAGGCCAGATGAGACCAGATGAGACCAGATGAGACCAAATGAGACCAGATGAGGCCAGATGAGGCCAGATGAGACCAGATGAGACCAAATGAGACCAGATGAGGCCAGATGAAACCAGATGAGGCCAGATGAGACCAGATGAGACCAGATGAGACCAGATGAGGCCAGATGAGACCAGATGAGACCAGATGAGGCCAGATGAGACCAGATGAGACCAGATGAGACCAGATGAGGCCAGATGAGACCAGATGAGGCCAGATGAGACCAGATGAGACCAGATGAGGCCAGATGAGACCAGCTGAGGCCAGATGAGGCCAGATGAGACCAGATGAGACCAGATGAGACCAGATGAGACCAGATGAGGCCAGATGAGACCAGATGAGGCCAGATGAGACCAGATGAGACCAGATGAGACCAGATGAAGCCAGATGAGACCAGATGAGACCAGATGAGATGATGAGACCAGATGAGACCAGATGAGGCCAGATGAGAGCCAGATGAGACCAGATGAGACCAGATGAGGCCAGATGAGACCAGATGAGCCAGATGGACCAGATGACAGAGACCAGATGAGACCAGATGAGACCAGATGAGACCAGATGAGACCAGATGAGACCAGATGAGAGCAGATGCGGCTAAGTGAGGACAGATGAGACCAGATGAGACCAGATGAGACCAGATGAGACCAGATGAGACCAGATGAGACCAGATGAGACCAGATGAGACCAGATGAGACCAGATGAGGCCAGATGAGACCAGATGAGACCAGATGAGGCCAGATGAGACCAGATGACCAGATGGACCAGATGAGACCAGATGAGACCAGAGATGAGGCCAGATGAGACCAGATGAGAACCAGATGAGACCAGACCAGAGGACCAGATGAGACCAGATGAGACCAGATGGAGACCATATGAGACCAGTTTAGGCCAGATGAGACCAGTTTAGACCAGATGAGACCAGATGAGACCAGATGAGGCCAGATGAGACCAGATGAGACCAGATGAGACCAGATGAGACCAGATGAGACCAGATGAGACCAGATGAGACCAGATGAGACCAGATGAGGACCAGATGAGACCAGATGAGGCCAGATGAGACCAGATGACCAGATGAGACCAGATGAGACCAGATGAGACCAGATGAGGCCAGATGAGACCAGATGATACCAGATGAAGCCAGATGATACCAGATGAGACCAGATGAGACCAGATGAGGCCAGATGAGACCAGATGAGACCAGATGAGACCAGATGAGACCAGATGAGACCAGATGAGACCAGATGAGACCAGATGAGACCAGATGAGACCAGATGAGACCAGATGAGACCAGATGAGGCCAGATGAGGCCAGAAGATGAGACCAGATGAGACCAGATGAGCCAGATGATGGCCAGATGAGAGAGACCAGAGGCCAGATGAGACCAGATGAGACCAGATGAGACCAGATGAGACCAGATGAGACATGAGACCAGATGAGACCAGATGAGACCAGATGAGGCCAGATGACCAGATGAGACCAGATGAGCCAGATGAACCAGATGAGACCAGATGATGACCAGATGAGACCAGATGGCCAGATGAGCCAGATGAGACCAGATGAGACCAGATGAGACCAGATGTGACCAGTTTAGACCAGATGAGACCAGATGAGACCAGATGAGACCAGTTTAGACGAGATGAGACCAGATGAGACCAGATGAGGGACCAGATGAGACCAGATGAGACCAGATGAGACCAGATGAGACCAGATGATAGACCAGATGAGACCAGATGAGACCAGATGAGACCAGATGAGACCAGATGAGACCAGATGAGACCAGATGAGGCCAGATGAGACCAGATGAGACCAGATGAGACCAGATGAGGCCAGATGAGACCAGATGAGGCCAGATGAGGCCAGATGAGACCAGATGAGACCAGATGTGGCGTTCGTGAGCTGCTTTGGAGGGAGACCCCACGTTCACGTCGAGGTAAGCGGGCTGAATTAACTCCTAACCTGCCAGCTCGCTGCTGTCAACGCGGTGCTGTCGACAGCAGCGAGGTGTTTCTGGTGGGGGGTGAGCGGGCTGCGAGGAGGCGGGGGGGTGTGGGGGTTACTTCCTTCTACTTCTGAGAGATTTCCTGAAGGCATGCTAACACACTTACGACTTCTGTTGCTGATCCAAATCAGCTCCCTCTCTTTCAGACGCTCTGCCTCACAGCGACTACGTAAATACGACTTCTCTCAATTGATTAATTCTGCTGAAAATTGCTCATAAATGTGTGACTATCTGGAAAAGTGGATGGGTGGGGGGGGGGGGGGAGGAGGAGGGGGAGGGGGGAGGAGCTGGCAGCCACAGCAGCGTGGACACAAGTTTAGTCTCAAAAGTCTTTTTTTAAACTGGCTTGATGGGTTTTCAGTGTTATCTTCCCCTGATTTAATATTAGAAATGTGATGAGTTATCATCTAAAGTAGCAACAAACACGGACAGACACCCGACCAATCAGAGAGCCGTGTGACGAGGAGGCGGAGCAACAGCCAGAGACATCCAGAGCGGTGCGGTCGGTTTTCTCCAGTGAGAACGTGTCAGTGGAGTTACTGGGAGTTTCGGTTGTTTTGAGCCCCCTAGACGCTCCTGTGTGAGTCGGAGCTAAAGCCCCGCCCCCGCCCTCTTCTGATTGGTTCAGCACATTCTGTCCCGCTGGAGACGGCTGTGAATGAGGGGAGGACCAGTCTGAAACCATCCATCCACAATCACCTGCTCAGGTCCATGGGGGTCTGCTGGGGCTTCCTGGACTCTCTGTGGGTGAAAGACAGGGGGTGCGCCCCGAAAAGGGGGCCGGTGCGCCCCGAACAGGGGGCCGGTGCGCCCCGAACAGGGGGCCAGTCCTTCACAGGAGCCATTCTTGGAGATAACATCAATGAGGAGCCAGTTTCATGTGTATCCTCACCTCCAGCAGCACCTCATCCAGGAGCCCTGACCTCAGGGTTCTTCAGGGTTCCTTCATGGTTCCTTCATGGTTCCTTCAAGGTTCCTTCACGGTTCCTTCGGTTCCTTCACGGTTCCTTCACGGTTCCTTCAAGGTTCCTTCACCTTCACGGTTCCTTCAGTTCCTTCCTTCACGTTCTTCGGTTCCTTCACGGTTCCTTCAAGGTTCCTTCACGGTTCCTTCACGGTTCCGGTTCCTTCACGGTTCCTTCATCACGGTTTCTTCACGGTTCCTTCTTCACGGATCCTTCACGGTTCCTTCACGGTTCCTTCACGGTTCCTTCACGGATCCTTCACGGTTCCCTTCACGGTTCCTTCACAGTCATCGCTCCGTGCTGCAGCAGGTGATCTGTGGGCGTTTCCAACGTCAGTAACGGTTCAGGTGACCTGTTGGTGTTTAATGTTCAGAGTTTTACCTTCAACCAGAGTGTTTAGTGTCCTGCAGGGATTTAGTTTCTGTCTAATTCAAAGTGAAGACTCAGAAGCATCTGTTGGGTTCCTCGGCTTTTTGTTGTTGTTGTTTGTTTTAATGAACTGGTGACCCGTGAATTTGATCACAAATGAATAATAATACATTAGATTTAACTGGAATGCAGTTGGATTACAACTCAACTGCTTTCTGTGAAGTTGGTGCTCTGCAAACACAAAAACCCCTGATTGGGGTTCGGGTGGAGGGGGTGGTCACCATCAGCCACTGAAACGCACCGTTTTATTAGGGAAAAGGCCCGGACGCTTGTCCTGGGTCGCCACGGTGATGGTGACATCACCAGCCGGGACAGTGGGCGGGGCTGCCGTTGAAAACTGGCCCCTGAGGCCGTTTGACTGGGATCCAGGGAGTCGGGTTTGGATATTATTCAGAACATTCAAGGCAGCTGCCAGTCTTCCCAGTGGTGGACATCCCACCACTGGTGTTTAGACAGACCAGAACCTCAGAATAATGGTTTTACTGAGGATTTAGTGTTTGTTCTGGTTGAATCAGTGCTGTTGTGGTAAAGATGGTCATATCATCTTCAAATGCTAAGACTCACTATGATCAGATGATTTTATTTTGTCTTTTTTACACCACATTTAGAGCTTTTAATCAAAAATAAGATTAAAAGAGGAGCTACAAACCGTTGCGCGTGACTCTGCTTCATGTTGACGTACGTGTAAATAAAATAGACGGTAAATTTCAAAGTGAAGTGACTGATCAGAGCGATGTATTTAAAGCTAGTTGCATCCTTCAAACTGCTGCAGCGACGTCCCTGTGAAGCAGAATAACCTTTAAAAGAACCATCATGCATTGCAGAGGTCATGCCTACTGCAACGTGGTTAGCGGTAGCTTGTTAGCAGCCTGATCTGGTTAGAGCTGCAACAAAGCTGCACACGTTTCACACAAAGAAGAGGAATTACCACCATAATCGTTCCTGTCATTTGCACAGCAATTTTACTCCTGAATGCCTCGTTTTAGGGTGGAATTAATAATAAAAAAAAAAGAAGAAGAAGAAGAAGGGGAAAAAAATAAAAATCACATGAGCTTCAGGTGCTGTGGAGTTCACCCTTTTCCCACTCATCCTTGCCTGCAGCTCCACCCCCCCTCGCTCTCTCTCTCTCTCTCTCTCTCTTGGTTTCTTATTATCAGTTAATAATTCTTTCTCATTCAAGCAAATTAGAGAAACTTGACTGTGTTAGAGCGAGTCCAGCGTGGCGCTGCAGGCAGAGGGAAGGCTAAATGGCAGAAATTCCCCCCAGAGCAAGGAGCGCATGAAGCACAACATTGTGTCCACCACAAAAGCCGCTCTGTAGTTTTGATCCCCTCTAATTTAATTAGCCCAAGAGGTAGTGCATTAATTTGCCAGGAATTCTTCTGATGCAGAAAGCCGCCCCCGGTGCATGGAGGCAGAAGAAACCTCCTTACTGCTTTTGTGCGATTGAAGAGAAGGAAATTTTCCTCCATTTTACGTGCTGTGGAGCGAGAGCTTTGATAGGATTGATCTCTATCAGCATCTGTGTGTAATTCCAGAGATTTGCTCTGTCATTACAGGGAAAAGCTCATAACAATTTAATGTGATTACTTTTTCTGAGTCAATTGAGTCTTTCTCCGTCCTTTGGCATCATATAAGAACTGCAGCTTTCAGCGAGAATTAAAGATTGACTTTGTCCAACAGTATAAACGCGCTTCGTGAAATTGTTATTAAAAATATGCAACCCTCAGCTATTAACACCATGTAGCAAACACCAAATTTTAATCTGAAATGTAGGCTTTATTATACAATAAAACCACATTGTGCAATTTTGAATTTTTTTTATTTATTTGTTGTTGAATTGATGCTCCTTAGAGTCGGAAATAACTTAAGTGGCGTCAACATCTAGACCGCATATCAGAATCAACGTAGACCATAATTACTGGATAAAACCTCTATGATGTCATCACAGGTTTCTGCTGAGTGACTGTGAAGCTTCTTTTTCCTCGAACTGCACCACGTTGAAAAGAGTGGAACGATCAGGAGAGACAACTGGCAGGGACACGCCCACCTCATGTCAATCACAGTTAGGGACTTTAGATTGGCTGGTCGAACTTATGTTAAACCAGGACAATAATCAATGATACTTTCTATTCAATCTGATCAAATCTGTCCAAACATCCTGAAACCAGGACTAGAGGAGCTGGAACCAGGACTAGAGGAGCTGAAACCAGGACTAGAGGAGCTGAAACCAGGACTAGAGGACCTAAAACCAGGACTAGAGGAGCTGAAACCAGGACTAGAGGACCTGAAACCAGGACTAAAGGACTAGAGAAGCTGAAACTAGAGGAGCTGAAACCAGACTAGAGGAACCCTGATGGAACCAGACTGAGCTGAACCAGATAGAGGACTGAAACCTAGAGGAGCTGAAACCAGGACTAGGACTGAAACCAGACTAGAGGAGCTGAAACTAGAGGCTGAAACCAGGACTAGAGGAGCTGAACCAGGACTAGAGGAGCTGAAACCAGGACTAGAGGAAGCTGAAACCAGGACTAGAAGCTGAAACCAGGACTAGGAGCTGAAACCAGGACTAGAGGACTGAAACCAGAAAGGACTGAGGACAGGACCTGAAACCAGGACTAGAGGAGCTGAAACCAGGACTAGAGGAGCTGAAAACCAGGACTAGACCAGGACTAGATGAGCTGAACCAGGACTAGAGGAGCTGAAACCAGGACTAGAGGAAACCAGGACTAGAGGAGCTGAAACCAGGACTAGAGGACTAGAGAGCTGAAACCAGGACTAGAGGACCTGAAACCAGGACTAGAGGAGCTGAAACCAGGACTAGAGGAGCTGAAACCAGGACTAGAGGAGCTGAAACCAGCTGAAACCAGGACTAGAGGAGCTGAAACCAGGACTAGAGGAGCTGAAACCAGGACTAGAGGAGCTGAAACCAGGAGGACTAGAGCTGAAACCAGACTAGAGGAGCTGGAAACCAGGACTAGAGGACTAGAGGAAACCGAGGACTAGAGGAGCTGAAACCAGGACTAGAGGAGCTGAAACCAGGACTAGAGGAGCTGAAACCAGGACTAGAGGAGCTGAAACCAGGACTAGTGAGGAGCTGAAACCAGGACTAGAGGAGCTGAAACCAGGACTAGAGGACTTGAGGAGCTGAAACCAGGACTAGAGGAGCTGAAACCAGGACTAGAGGAGCTGAAACCAGGACTAGAGGAGCTGAACCAGGACTAGAGGAGCTGGAACCAGGACTAGAGGAGCTGAAACCAGGACTAGAGAGCCTGAAACCAGGACTAGAGGAGCTGAAACCAGGACTAGAGGACCTGAAACCAGGACTAGAGGAGCTGAAACCAGGACTAGAGGAGCTGAAACCAGGACTAGAGGAGCTGAAACCAGGATTAGAGGAGCTGGAACCAGGAAGGACTAGAGGAGGCTGAACCAGGACTAGAGGAGCTGAAACCAGGACTAGAGAGCTGAAACCAGGACTAGGAAAACAGGACTAGAGAGCTGAAACCAGGACTAGAGGAGCTGAAACCAGGACTAGAGGAGCTGAAACCAGGACTAGAGGAGCTGAAACCAGGACTAGAGGAGCTGAAACCAGGACTAGAGGAGCTGAAACCAGACTAGAGGAGCTGAAACCAGGACTAGAGGAGCTGAAACCAGGACTAGAGGAGCTGAAACCAGGACTAAAAGGAGCTGAAACCAGGACTAGAGGAGCTGGAACCAGGACTAGAGGAGCTGAACCAGGACTAGAGGAGCTGAAACCAGGACTAGAGAGCTGAAACCAGGACTAGAGGAGCTGAAACCAGGACTAGAGGAGCTGAACCAGGACTAGAGGAGCTGAAACCAGGACTAGAGGAGCTGAAACCAGGACTAGAGGAGCTGAAACCAGGACTAGAGGAGCTGAAACCAGGACTAGAGGAGCTGAAACCAGGACTAGAGGACCTGAAACCAGGACTAGAGGAGCTGAAACCAGGACTAGGAGCTGAGGACAGGATCTGAAACCAGGACTAGAGGAGCTGAACAGGACAGGACTGAAACCAGGACTAGAGAGCTGGAACCAGGACTAGAGGAGCTGAAACCAGGACTAGAGGAGCTGAAACCAGGACTAGAGGAGCTGAAACCAGGACTAGAGGAGCTGAACCAGGACTAGAGGACTGAACAGATAGGAGCTGAAACCAGGACAGACTGAGCTGAGGCTGAAACAGGACTAAGGAGCTGAAACCAGGAGCTGAAACCAGGACTAGAGGAGCTGAAACCAGGACTAGAGGAGCTGAAACCAGGACTAGAGGAGCTGAAACCAGGAACCAGGAGCTGAAACCAGGACAGGAGCTGAAACCAGGACTAGATGAGCTGAAAACCAGGACTAGAGGAGCTGAAACCAGGACAGAGGAGCTGAAACCAGGATTAGAGGACTGAACCAGACTGAAACCAGGACTAGAGGAGCTGAAACTAGAGGACTGAAACCAGGACCAGAGGAGCTGAAACCAGGACTAGAGGATCTGAAACCAGGACTAGAGAGCTGAAACCAGAGAGGAAACCAGGACAGGACTAGAGGAGCTAAACCAGGTCTAGAGGATCTGAAACCAGGACTAGAGGAGCTGAAACCAGGATAGAGGAGCTGAAAACCTGAAACCAGAGGATCTGAAACCAGGATTAGAGGATCTGAAACCAGGACTAGTGCAGATGAAACCAGGACTAGAGGAGCTGAAACCAGGACTAGTGCAGATGAAACCAGGACTAGAGGAGCTGAAACCAGGACTAGAGGAGCTGGAACCAGGACTAGAGGATCTGAAACCAGGACTAGAAAAGCTGAAACCAGGACTAGATGAGCTGAAACCAGGACTAGAAAAGCTGAAACAAGGACTAGATGAGCTGAAACCAGGACTAGTGCAGATGAAACCAGGACTAGAGGATCTGAAACCAGGACTAGATGAGCTGAAACCAGGACTAGAGGAGCTGAAACCAGGACTAGAGGATCTGAAACCAGGACTACAGATGAGGACTGAGAGCTGAAACCAGGACTAGAGGAGCTGAAACCAGGACTAGAGGAGCTGAAACCAGGACTAGTGGAGCCGAAACCAGGACTAGAAGAGCTGGAACCAGGACTAGAGGACCTGAAACCAGGACTAGAGGAGAAAAACCAGCCAGAATTAGAAGAGGTCTGCTGGGACCACTGGTTGATCATCCAACCAGCCGCAGGGGTAAAAGCGTATCAGGTTTTAGTTTCGTGTAGAAACCTTGATCTGGAGAACCAGCCAACTAAAAACTAGGAAATAAAACTCGTCTAGTTTGGTCTGGAAACGTCTCACTCAGAGAGTCGTGACCTGTCACTTACAATTCTCATGATTATTTGGTCACGATGGCATCACAGTCGGTCATTTCGTTGGGTTAACATGTTGTCAGTGAAGATGACTCAGCACCATGACCTCCTGTGGAGATGGGACCACCTGAACCCCCCCAGTCTCCTCCTTCAGTCCCATCACACAGCTGCAAACGTGGACAAACATTGTAGAACATCCTTATCACCCTCATCCAACTTATTTTTCCTGTATTTGAGATCTTGTAACTTTCTTTCATGCATTCCTTTCCTCTCGCCGCCCACATGTTGACAGACGTGAACGTCTAATGTTCCTACGTGAGGCAGCGGGAGCATCGATTTCTACCTCTAAATAGCCTCCGTTCTGCATCTCCCTCTATGATAATTATTGTCTCCATTGATTTACTGCAACGCTGTGCTGTTTAACATTATTCTGGCAGGCCAGGTGTTCCTCGGTTTACTTCACCATGGAGCTCTAAAACTGCTCTTCCAGCTCCAGGGGCCGAAACCTGCAGCTGCCAGAGTCAAACCTGACGTCTAAAGGGGAAGATGAAGGCCAACATTTATTCTTAATGAATCATTAAGACACATTTTCATCAAAATCTAAGATGTTGAGTGTTTAAATGGGAGATTAAAATCCCTCCGGTTGTTAACGGAGAAGAAACTATGACCTTCACAAAAGCTCTCAGTATGAAAAACTTGTGCTTTTTGGATTTGATTATCATAAGATTGGGTCTTTTAGATATTGTTATTTTTTTAGATTCACACATGGCTCCTCTGGTAATCTTTTATCTTGAGACGCTCTCTCGTGTGATTAGAGTAAATTGAAGAGGCTCAGGCCGCTGTCATTAAAGGATCACTTCTGATTTTGTAATTAGAGCGTTTCCAGCGGTCCTCTGAAAGACAGACGTGAGACGTCCATGGGATGGAGGTCCTTGAGACGTATTCACTCTGTTTGTCCTGGAGCTAATCTTCCAATGTTGGCTGATCCGTGGCTCTCAGATACAGGAGCGTAGCTGCAGTAACGTAGCTGCAGAGACGTAGCTGCAGTAACGTAGCTTCAGTAGCGTAGCTGCAGAAACGTAGCTGCAGAAACGTAGCTGCAGAAACGTAGCTTCAGGAGCGTAGCTGCAGGAGCGTAGCTGCAGAAACGTAGCTGCAGAGACGTAGCTGCAGAAATGTTGCTTCAGGAGTGTAGCTGCAGAAACGTAGCTGCAGGGGCGTAGCTGCAGAAACGTAGCTGCAGAAACGTAGCTGCAGAACGTTGCTGCAGAAACGTAGCTGCAGAAATGTAGCTGCAGAAATGTAGCTTCAGGAGCGTAGCTGCAGGGACGTAGCTGCAGGGACGTAGCTGCAGGAACGTAGCTGCAGGAGCGTAGCTGAATGAGCGTAGCTGCTGGAGCGTAGCTGCAGGAGCGTAGCTGCAGAAACTTAGCTGCAGGAGCGTAGCTGCAGAAACGTAGCTGCAGGAGCGTAGCTGCAGAAACGTAGCTGCAGGAGCGTAGCTGCAGGAGCGTAGCTGCAGGAGCGTAGCTGCAGGAGCGTAGCTGCAGGAGCGTAGCTGCAGGATCATAGCTGCATGAATGTAGCTACAGGAGCGTAGCTGCAGGAGCGTAGCTGCAGGATCATAGCTGCATGAATGTAGCTACAGGAGCGTAGCTGCAGGAGCGTAGCTGCAGGAGTGTAGCTGCAGGATGAGGAAGCAGCAGTCACACGAACACACCATCCATGACAACTGGCTCGTTGGGCTCAACATAAGGTGTATCAGAGGAGGAGAAACTAACTCCAGGAGTCTGTCAGTCTGGAGTTCCCTCTCTTCTGTTTCGTGATGGATTTGTTTTCCGCTCAGTTAGCTGAGAGCTGGACTCTCCTGACGGTGCTCTGGGTTTGTGGCGCCGCCGTGGTCCTTGACTTCGTAACCTTCCAGTTGCACCTGACGTAAAACTGAAATGGAGCTTCCTTGACCAGTAGCCTCTGTTTACTGGTCAGACAATGGCCAGTTGGAACATTTGAAGCAGGTCAATAGTTCACTGCTCGTTTCAGGAAGAGCTCTGGAGGTCAGAGGTCAGTAGGTCGACCACCATGACCCGCGTTAACCGGACAGCTCGTGTTCCTGTTCTGCAATATTTCTTTCTTTTTGCTTGGTTTTTAATTTAGTTCAAGTGGAATTCGGCCCAAAGAGCTCCGGGACAACGTCCTGTGGAGAGACGGGACCAAACCCATTTCAGCAGAAACATCTCATGCCCACCGTGGAGCACAGTGGTGGAGGTGTATGAAACTGAGTCATGTGACAGGACACAGCGAATCACCATCAGGATGGACTGGAGGTTCTGGAGTGACCCGGTCAGAGTTCAGGCCCAACTGAAACGCTGATGTGCATCAGTGAAAGTAAAAAGATGACCAGACCTCATCCACAACCGTCTGAGAGGCTAATGGAGGAGTTTTCTGGAAGCGTTTCGTTTTAAAGCCCTCTGGTTGTCTTCAGACCTTCTGAGCTCCTGACACGAGCGTTCGATGCCGCGCCGTCGCCTGCGGAGGAAAGAAGTTCACGGCGTCGCCTGAAGCGACCTCTGGTCAGCTAACTCCAGGTGCAGCAGCTCACCTGCACCTCTCCACTCACCTCGATCTCGCTGAGGAGGCGCAACACGTAGAGCTTCCAGCGATCCACTCGTGGGTTCATCTATAATTCAGAGACAATCACGGCGCCGCGCTGCGCTCAGGTTAACCGGTGAGCGCTGCATTTGTTTAGCCGCAGGCAACGCTGTTTTCACTTTCCTCCCAGGCAGAAACTCATGCTCTCATGTGCCCATTATTTTTTTATTTATTTTATTTTTTTTTTTCTTTTTGGTCCGCTCAGCGTGCGAAGGTGCATTTTCACCGCGGTGAGGTAAAAGCTTGGCTGAGATGTTTTCTACTTGCAGTACAAGTGCAGGGCTTCAGCGGGATAAATAATTCAGCCGAGTGTGTTTGAACAGGTACGGAAATAATCCTTCAGCAAAGTGAGAGTGGATATAACCTCCCTCCTCCTCCTCCTCCTCCTCCTCTTCTCTCCTCGTCTCACTGGTTTCAGAACAACTTGGAAGTGCAGGGAGGTCTCTGAACGTATCAGCCAGGACAGATGAAATATTAAAGGTTATTTGTCAGTGTGAGAGCTCCTTGGATGAGACGAGCAGGTAAACTTGTCTCGGCTCTCTCAGCAGCCAGGTTAGGATATCTGACACTCGTAAATAAAACATGGAAGTGTGTGCTAGCCGACGGGCAGGTGTTCCTGTTAGAGTCTGACCTGTTTGTGCCGGCGCTCACGCGTCCACGGCGGCGTCAGAAGACCTTCACCAAGTTTAAAGGTGCAGCTGTGAGCAAAACAGGCCGATGGCAGCGAAGGAAAATCAAATCTGCACATTCAGGAGCTTCTAATAGCGGCGGGAACAGTTTTGAACAGCAGTTACGGTGCAGAAGCAGCTCTTCAGTCACAGCTGTGTTCACAGCAGCTGGTTTTAGGGGGTGGGGCTGACCCCGCCCCCAAAAGAGGGCGTGCTACTGAGCTTAAATCGTCGGTCTTTCGGCTTCAGGACGTCACAAAAACGCTGGAGAGCATTTTCAAAGTGGCGCGAATCTGAAGTGAGCAGAACCGCTTCTTAAAATAACATTTGGTTAAACAACAGTGGCAGTGTTTCAGAGTTTTATCTCATAAATTACCTCTGTTTGTTGATTCAGAAAGTGTTCTGGGAAACTTTCTCATCTCAAGTCCACACAAATACTCACTGGATGAATTCCTGGATAAAAATAAATCATAAAAAGGCAGAAGAGCACATGCAGGCACCAGAACCGTCGTCTGAGCAGAAGTGCACCCTGGGAAACGTTCAGCTCTGCGTTCTTTCCTCACTGGTTCCCTTTAACACCTGATGGACCTGAGATGGGAACATGGAGGACCACGACTCACCTGGAAACAACAGTTTATGTCCTGAAAACAGATAAATGATCAACCGTGTGGTCCCTGAACGCCCCGCTGTGTTAAAGCAATAATAATAACAGGAATAAATTAATTAAAAACAGAAAAACATCATCTTTTTTTTTCTTATATCAGTTTCTACTGTAGCAGTGAATTATAGGACAGATAAGAAACTCTACTTTAAACTTCTTTTTTTTTGCTCTAAGCTCTCTACTGGACCCCAGGAAAGAGGGTGGGGGGTGGTGGTGGTGGTGGGGTGATAGGGCCAGCAGTCCCACGCTGGCCCGGGGGGTTGGGGGGGGATGGGGGGGTGAGACGGGGGCATCATTAAGAGAGCGCAGTGACGGCTAGTCGGTCCTGAGCTTCACTGAGCTGAATTAACGACATCAGCGGCGCCCTGCAGCAGCGCCGCCGCCAACATCAGATCATTAATTATTAGCCCCCCCCCCCCCCCCGCTCCCCCACCCCACCCACCTGCCGTTGGCGAGCCCTCACCTGGAACTCACATGCGTGAATAAAACACCAGCGCCTCGGTCTGAGTTAAAACATCACCTACCTGCTGACGTTCCCTCATGATGGCGTCATGTGAAAATGGCAGATCTGTCACTTCCTGCTCGCTGGGGTTTCACCAGTTTCACCAGTGACACCAGTGACACCAGTCACACCAGTGACACCAGTGACACCAGTGACACCAGTCACACGCTGCTCTAATTACGCAAATGACATAATTGGCTCAGGTAAAGAATAAAACCTCACATTTCACCAAAGGGGCTGCAACGCAATCATCACTCAGCTAACACGCACCTGAGAAGGTGTCATTAACCCCTTCTGGGCTGCTGGGAGACTAAAATGGAGGGAAATAGTTTTCCTTTTCAATATATTGATTATTTTGAAGCAGGTAGAGGTTGGCGTGTGTTTACAATCCATATTTTATTCCCAGTAGACCATGAAGAACATTCCAGATATTAAACTGAGACATCTGACAGTTTCATGAAAAATATCAGTTCACATTGACTTTGATGGCAGCAGCACATCTGGAAACAGCTGGATCAGGCTGATGTTCATCACTGTGGAGCATCTCTTCTTCTAACATCTGGAAACAGCTGGATCAGGCTGATGTTCATCACTGTGGAACATCTCTTCTAACATCTGGAAACAGCTGGATCAGGCTGATGTTCATCACTGTGGAACATCTCTTCTTCTAACATCTGGAAACAGCTGGATCAGGCTGATGTTCATCACTGTGGAGCATCTCTTCTTCTAACATCTAGAAACAGCTGGATCAGGCTGATGTTCATCATTGTGGAGCATCTCTTCTTCTAACATCTACAAACAGCTGGATCAGGCTGATGTTCATCACTGTGGAGCATCTCTTCTTCTAACATCTGGAAACAGCTGGATCAGGCTGATGTTCATCACTGTGGAGCATCTCTTCTTCTAACATCTGGAAACAGCTGGATCAGGCTGATGTTCATCATTGTGGAGCATCTCTTCTTCTAACATCTGGAAACAGCTGGATCAGGCTGATGTTCATCACTGTGGAGCATCTCTTCTTCTAACATCTGGAAACAGCTGGATCAGGCTGATGTTCATCACTGTGGAGCATCTCTTCTTCTAACATCTGGAAACAGCTGGATCAGGCTGATGTTCATCACTGTGGAGCATCTCTTCTTCTAACATCTGTAAACAGCTGGATCAGGCTGATGTTCATCACTGTGGAGCATCTCTTCTTCTAACATCTGGAAACAGCTGGATCAGGCTGATGTTCATCACTGTGGAGCATCTCTTCTTCTAACATCTAGAAACAGCTGTATCAGGCTGATGTTCATCACTGTGGAGCATCTCTTCTTCTAACATCTGGAAACAGCTGGATCAGGCTGATGGTCATCATTGTGGAGCATCTCTTCTTCTAACAGCTGTTGAACTGTCTGATAACAGCTGGATGGTTCCTCTCCTCTTCAGTCTGCAGGTCCATCTGACCTCAGAACAGTTTTATCTGAGATGATCTTTGGTCCAGAGAAGATGCTGGTGGTTCTGGATGGTGTCCACATGTGTCTTCTTCATCTTAGATGATCTTTGGTCCAGAGGAGACGCTGGTGGTTCTGGACGGTGTCCACATGTGTCTTCTTCATCTTAGATGATCTTTGGTCCAGAGGAGACGCTGGTGGTTCTGGATGGTGTCCACATGTGTCTTCTTCATCTTAGATGATCTTTGGTCCAGAGGAGACGCTGGTGGTTCTGGATGGTGTCCACATGTGTCTTCTTCATCTTAGATGATCTTTGGTCCAGAGAAGACGCTGGTGGTTCTGGATGGTGTCCACATGTGTCTTCTTCATCTTAGATGATCTTTGGTCCAGAGAAGATGCTGGTGTTTCTGGATGGTGTCCACATGTGTCTTCTTCATCTTAGATGATCTTTGGTCCAGAGGAGACGCTGGTGGTTCTGGATGGTGTCCACATGTGTCTCCTTCATCTTAGATGATCTTTGGTCCGGAGGAGACGCTGGTGGTTCTGGACCTGTTGTGTTCTTCATCTTAGATGGTCTTTGGTCCAGAGGAGACGCTGGTGGTTCTGGATGGTGTCCACATGTGTCTTCTTCATCTTAGATGATCTTTGGTCCAGAGGAGACGCTGGTGGTTCTGGATGGTGTCCACATGTGTCTTCTTCTTCATCTTAAGATGATCTTTGGTCCAGAGAGAAGACGCTGGTGGTTCTGGATGGTGTCAACATGTGTCTTCTTCATCTCAGATGATCTTTGGTCCAGAGGAGACGCTGGTGGTTCTGGACGGTGTCCACATGTGTCTTCTTCATCTTAGATGATCTTTGGTCCAGAGAAGACGCTGGTGGTTCTGGATGGTGTCCACATGTGTCTTCTTCATCTTAGATGATCTTTGGTCCAGAGGAGACGCTGGTGGTTCTGGACGGTGTCCACATGTGTCTTCTTCATCTTAGATGATCTTTGGTCCAGAGAAGACGCTGGTGGTTCTGGATGGTGTCCATATGTGTCTTCTTTATCTTAGATGATCTTTGGTCCAGAAAAGACGCTGGTGGTTCTGGACGGTGTCCACATGTGTCTTCTTCATCTTAGATGATCTTTGGTCCAGAGGAGACGCTGGTGGTTCTGGATGGTGTCCACATGTGTCTTCTTCATATTAGATGATCTTTGGTCCAGAGGAGACACTGGTGGTTCTGGATGGTGTCCACATGTGTCATCTTCATCTTAGATGATCTTTGGTCCAGAGGAGACGCTGGTGGTTCTGGATGGTGTCCATATGTGTCTTCTTCTCTGATGGTCCAGCTTGAACCTCAAAGACATCAAAGTCAACATGAGCTGATATTTTCATGAAATGGTAAAATGTCTCAGTTTAACATCTGAAATGTTTCTCTGGGAATAAAATATGGATTTATTAGATCTGACAATAATTGATTTATTTATATTTAACACAGAACCTAATTGTCCAACATCTTCATTTCCATGTTTCCATGAGCAGCAACAACCCATCAAATATTCATGACTGTGGCGACTAACAACCAAAAAGACGGCTGGTTTTCTCTTAACAGCAGGTCTGACTCGTCTCTACGTATGAGGTCTGTTTCATCATTCCCCTACATCCTTCCATTCATCCTCCCTGCTTCCTTCCTCCTTACCTAGCTCCCATCTGAACGTCGGCATGATGAGGTAACTGCAGGCAACCTCCACATGGCGCCGCTTGCATCAACCCGCCCGGTTCAGACGAGCTGCTGCTCATCAGAGATTTCTGCTCATCTAATTGACCTTCCAGACTGAACAAAAATGAAATGAAGCTAAAATAGAAAACGCTGGTGCGGATCCACGGTGGGCCTGGCTCGCTCACAACGCTCGCAATTAGCGCTAATCAGGGACAGGCCGTCGGCTGATTTGGGTGGGGACGTCTCAGGCATGAGGAAGAGGAGAGAGTGCCAAGGAAACCCGTTAGGAGGAAGATGAGGCGGCTTTTTCAAGATCATCCTCCATCATGTTGAGACGGAGTTTTGACGACATTGACCAGAGGAGAACTGGGTTAGGGTTAACAACCGGACAAACCCTCCGTGATGTCAACAACCGGACAAACCCTCCTGTGATGTTAACAACCGGACAAACCCTCCATGATGTCAACAACTGGACAAACCCTCTGTGATGTCAACAACCGGACAAACCCTCCGTGATGTCAACAACCGGACAAACCCTCCGTGATGTCAACAACCGGACAAACCCTCCGTGATGTCAACAACCGGACAAACCCTCCGTGATGTCAACAACAAACCCTCCGATGACAACCGGACAAACCCTCCGTCCGGATGTCAACCGACAAACCGGACAAACCCTCCGTGATGTCAACAACCGGACAAACCCTCCGTGATGTCAACAACCGGACAAACCCTCCGTGATGTCAACAACCGGACAAACCCTCCGTGATGTCAACAACCGGACAAACCCTCCTCCAATGATGTCAACACCGGACAACCCTCCGGACAAAACCCCTCCGTGATGTCAACAACCGGACAACCCTCCGGACAAACCCTCCGTGATGTCAACAACCGGACAAACCCTCCGTGATGTCAACAACCGGACAAACCCTCCGTGATGTCAACAACCGGACAAACCCTCCGTGATGTCAACAACCGGACAAACCCTCCGTGATGTCAACAACCGGACAAACCCTCCGTGATGTCAACAACCGGACAAACCCTCCGTGATGTCAACAACCGGACAAACCCTCCGTGATGTCAACAACCGGACAAACCCTCCGTGATGTCAACAACCGGACAAACCCTCCGTGATGTCAACGACCGGACAAACCCTCCGTGATGTCAACAACCGGACAAACCCTCCGTGATGTCAACAACCGGACAAACCCCGGACAAACCCTCCCGGATGTCAACAACCGGACAAACCCTCCGTGATGTCAACGACCGGACAAACCCTCCGTGATGTGATGTCAACAAACCGGACAAACCCTCCGTGATGTCAAACCGGACAAACCGGACAAACCCTCCTCCGTGATGTCAACAACCCTCTGGACAAACCCTCCGTGATGTCAACCAAACCGGACAAACCCCTCCGTGATGTCAACCAAACCGTGATGTCAACCGGACAAACCCTCCGTGATGTCAACAACCGGACAAACCCTCCGTGATGTCAACAACCGGACAAACCCTCCGTGATGTCAGACAAACCTGTGACAAACAAACCCTCCGTGATGTCAACAATGGACAAACCCTCGTGACAAAACCCTCCGTGATGTCAAAATGTGACAAACCCCTCCCGGACAAACCCTCCGTGATGCCGTGGACAAACCCTCCGTGATGTCAACAACCGGACAAACCCTCCGTGAGTGATGTCAAACAAAACCGGACAAACCCTCCGTGATGTCAACAACAAAACAAACCGGACAAACCCTCCGTGATGTCAACAAACCCTCCGTGATGTCAACAACTGGACAAACCCTCCGTGATGTCAACAACCGGACAAACCCTCCGTGATGTCAACAACCGGACAAACCCTCCGTGATGTCAACCAAACCGGACAAACCCTCCTGTGATGTCAACGACCGGACAAACCCTCCGTGATGTCAACAACCGGACAAACCCTCCGTGACGTCAACCACAGGTTTCTGCAGGGTGATTTTTAGAAGGGTCTTTCCCCCTCAGACCACGCAGCACCGCGTTGTAGTCGGGCTGAAGACTGGCGGGAACAGGTCCACTAGTTACAGTTACCCGATTTAGCTTGGAAGACTAAGCTAATGCTAACCCAAGTCACTAATTAAAATTACTTCACATCCGTTCCGATCAAATCCGTTCCAAGTGTTGCTGAGGACGAGCAGAGCCCCGTTAGGATTCACCTGTTGGTTAGCCTGTCGCGCTAGCTAGCTGACCACTGTTGTGCGATGATTGACGGCAGATCCCAGTAGAGGAAACTGCAGCAAACCTACTTCCTGTCAGCAATCGAGCTGGAAGTGGAACGTCGTGGCTAAAAAGTCCTTTTTCTTTCCATGTCTTTTATCCTCCTCATGAAGGAACACTCTTTGAAACTATTACATACCCTGCCTTTAAATGAGGTTGTGTGTTTATTAGGTCTTTGCAGTGGCTTCTCTCAAACATGATGAGATTATTTCAGCATCTTCTGTTCAGGGTTCATAAAGAGGCAGAAATGTGATGACAGATTTAAAGGTACAGGACGCCTGTAAACGGAGTCTCGGGAACCTCTGCTGCTGTCGAGGTGTTCATCTCCCCTGAGTTTTATTTACTCTCACCACAAAGAGGAGTCTCTTAACGCGACCGAGTCTCCTCAGCAGCCGTGAACAATGAGAGCGGAGAGCATTCGGTGTAACAAATGTGGAGATGTGTGCACTTCCTAATGGCTCGCGGGCTCTAATTGCTGCGATTGATTTGAGTTGCCCAGTCGGACCGTAGAATCTAAATGTGAGGATACCATCTCGTTGGAGAGGCCAATGATGATCTTTATTTTTCCACAGTTAACATCTTTACCCTCCCTCCACACTCGCCGAGTTTACATTAGAGATGGAGATCACGAGATGTGCTGACTCCGAGCTCGAGCCGCGGACGTGAGCGCATCTCGCCGAAGCCTCCTTTCAAAGCACTTTAGATGCTATTCAATTGATACGGCCATTACAGCGCAGAAGAGGAACCGCTTCGGCGTGACCGTTGATGTGTCTGCATCTCCTCTCTTCTCCTTTCTAGTGTGGCTTCCATGAAAGATTTTAGTCCCTCTGTTCCGCAGCGTTAGTAATTATCACGAGGATGCCTCCTGGCCCCCGGAGCAGGAAAAAACCGGTCTCTGCTCATCAGAGAACACAGACGTCAATGCTCCCCCTGTTAGCGCAGGGTTTGAATTAAAAACATCCTTCACAGGTCGTCTCTTTGTGGCAGCAGCAGCAGGTTTGAGCAAAACTTCAATTATTTTCCATTAACCACAATTGGTGGCACACCATGGATTGGATCTATGACCCAACCCCAGATGATGAATCCAGAGAGCGACCGATGGTCACAGAGAGACAGGACGATGGCAGAGGGGGGGGTGGGGGGTACCATGGATGTTCACGCTAGCGGAGGAAATGGACAAAGAGAGCTCGTCTTCATTGACTAAACTGGTTCCAGTCAGACCAGTAGGACCTTCACACCAATGTAAAGAAATGCTCACCTGTAAGAGTCATTCCTTATGATGAGATGTTCATCACAACGACATCCTAAAACTTCTAACAACGTTCAGCAGCCTCCTCATCAGCTTCACCTGTTAACACAAATAATCACATTCATTCATGTAGACGACCTGCTGGACTTCAAACCAGCACCAGAGTCCTGGTTGTTGGTCTGAGTGGTCCAGAAGCTGCTGGTCTACTGGGATCTTCTCCACAACCATCTCCAAGGTTTCCAGAGGATGGTCCAGACAGAGAAGATGTCCAGCTGTTGATAGAGAGACACCAGGAACCCAGCTAAGGTCTGCAGACCACCATCTCTGAACAACATTGGGACCTTGAAGCAGATGTTCTCCAGCTGAGATCAGGAAACCAGAGCTGGACCTCAGAAGACTGGAAGAACGTTGTCTGGTCGGATGAGCAGCATGGATCCATCCTGGTCCACCAACGGTTCAGACTGCTGCTCTTTCACCATCAAGGAACCAGTCTGGTGTTAAAAACCTCTCATTTTACAAGAGTTTTCAACAAAATAATCAATTCTGACTATTTTTTTTACAACAAACATATGTAATTCTGCTTAAGTAGCAATTTTACGACAAAAAATAGTTTTTTTGTCAAAGTCTGAAATTGACAAAAAAACAAAAATGGGTTATTTTAGGACATAAAGTGGTAATTTTATGTCAAGAAGCTCCGATTGTGGGAAATTATATTTTATTATTTATTTTAGATTATTGGACATAAAGATGAGGTTTTTACAAAAAGTACAATTTTGCAACAAAGTCATACATTTACGTAAAAATGTCACAATTTTGCAAAATTTTATGACCAAAATTCTTTTTAAAGGAAAAGGTTGATATTATAATGTTCATGATAATAATAATAATAATAATAATAATAATAATAATAATAATAATAATAATAATAATAATAGGTATTATTATTATATATAAATAATGATCATAATTATATTTTCATCATCTTGTTTGAACGGAACTTTGCAGTTTTATAGAATTCACCAAAAAGTCGACATTTTACTGTGAAAAGCTGAAACATTTGGTTTTAAAAGTCTTTATCCTGATAAACTTGAGATTTTATGGTAAAATGATGCAATTTTCTTTTTTTTTTTTTTTACTTGGCAGTTTTGCAAAATTCACTAATTTACGTGAAAATGTTGCTTTCGTCCAAAAAGGAGAAGAATGAGTCTCTTCGTGTCTGCTGTCGTCGTTTCAGCGTCTTCGCTGGATCTTCGTCGTCTTTGTTGGACTGAACTGACGTTTGCAGACTTGGCTTTATTTCCGTCTCAGTGACCTTCAGATGACCCCTGCAGGTCCTTCCTGGTATCTCTGACTGAAATCAATCCTGCAACCAACTTTGGTCTCACAGGTATCAGACTTCTCCAGTTAACCACCGTTAATGTGAAGACACTCGTCTGAAATACAGACGAGGCACCGCTTCATTAAATATTCGCTCGTTTCCATAAAGGATCATTAGATCAAATCTGCTTAAATAAACACCTGAATTTGTAGTTTGTAATTTGTAATCTGGAGGCTGGTTCAGGCGTCGCTGGTAGTTTAGAGGAGAAAGATGCAAAAATCTCTGCTGTAGGTGCATTTTTACTTCTAAGAAGGAAAAAAAAACACTCCTGAAATAGAAAATTTGTGTCCATGTTTAGCATGAAGTAGCACAAATCACCCCTCCAGATGTCTGCGGCAGAAAAGTGAGGCGTAATTTCTCCGACGTGTAAACATATTCATGAAACACCTGATCTGAGGCTCTTTTCATGTCACCTATGTGTCACAGCGCCGTTCGCTGATGCGTTTTCTGGAAATGTGAAGCGAACAGAAATCAGACATCAAACGGGGATGAAAGCCGCCGCGTCAAAAGTCGACCGTGGCGGTGCTTAATCGGCGGTGGGAGGGGCCGCGGTCGACGGCGGTCCGGGCCGACACCTTGTCAGAGGTACAGAGGAACCGTGTAATCCCGCGGGCCGCTGGATTTCTGGTCATCCCACCTTAAAAAACGTAAACACTGACGTGTGGCCAATCGCATTAAGTTGTTTTTGAAGCAGAAAGGCGTCCACACAAAGGCGCCTCTTCCCGCCCTGAAGCCGTTTCCAGTCGAGCTCTGAACGCACCCTTCAGTGGCTCCGGCACCTTGAGGTGCGCTCATCTCTAATCATCATTTGATGACAGACATCTGCAGTTCCTTAGCAACGGGCGCCGGTGGTCCAAACAATTTCATTAAAGCGTGGCACCTCTTAGCAGGTGGGGGAGTGTTGGAGGAGATAAACATTCATGAGCAGATTGGCTCTGGTATTTGCCAACATCACAATTGATGATATCAATTTGTTTGTGTAGCAGCTCAAATATTGTAAGTAGATTAAGCAAAGGTGTCGGGACAGTGAAGGAGTGCATCAGGATGTCTTCTTCTGTTTACTCGACGGTGAGCAAACACGAAGAAATGTGACGTCTCATTTGTCCTCAGGGGCGACGTGAAAGGCTTTAATCCTCACGCGCCACGAATGTACCTCAAATACGACAATAAAAATACACAATTCATGAAGGACGGGAACAGCAGGACGAGTGAGAGGTGATTATCCTGTAATAAATTAACTCTACATATCATTAAACAAACCTGTGAACAGCTCAGACGTCCAGATCTTTGCTCCTGTGGGGAGGACATCCTCGCTCAGTCAGGTCCAGGACTGGTGGCCTGGTCACCTGATCCTCTGGTAAACCAGAGCTTCCAGACCGATCTCAGGCAGGGATGGCCAGTCTGGTTGGTCACCAGCGTTTACTAGCATCTACCTGCGTTTACCAGCGTTAACCACCGTTTCAGACGTTGACCCAGTCTGTTTGCCGCTCTGCCTGGTTGTCTGTCTGTCCAGTGGCGTCCAGAGGCAGATTCTCCCGCGTCCGTCTGGTTCTGATATTTGGAAACCACAGTTCAGATGGCGGGCCAGACCAACGCCAAAAAATAACTCCAGACCAACGCCAGACCAACGCCAGACCAACGCCAGCCAACCAGGACCAACGACCAACGCCAACCAACATCAGCCAACCAACGCCAGACCAACATCAGACCAACGCCAGACCAACGCCAGACCAACATCAGACCAACGCCAGACCAACATCAGACCAATGCCAGACCAACGCCAGACCAACGCCAGGCCAACGCCAGACCAACGCCAGACCAACGCCAGACCAACGCCAGACCAACATCAGACCAACGCCAGACCAATGCCAGACCAACGCCAGACCAACGCCAGACCAACATCAGATCAACGCCAGACCAACGCCAGACCAACGCCAGACCAACGCCAGACCAACATCAGACCAACGCCAGACCAACGCCAGACCAAGCCAGACCAACGCCAGACCAACATCCAGACCAACTCCAGACCAACCAGACCAACCGCCAGACCAACGCCAGACCACTCCAGACCAAATCAGACCAACAACAATGCCAGAACCAACGCCAGACCAAAGCCAGACCAACATCAGACCAACGCCAGACCAATGCCAGACCAACGCCAGACCAACGCCCAGACCAACATCAGATCAACGCCACACAACATCAGACCAACATCAGACCAATGCCAGACCAACATGGCCAGACCAACGCCAGACCAACCAATGCCAGACCAACGCCAGACCAACATCAGACCAACGCCAGACCAACGCCAGACCAACGCCAGACCAACATCAGATCCAACGCCAGGCCAACATCAGACCAATGCCAGACCAACATCAGATCAACGCCAGACCAACGCCAGACCAACTCCAGACCAACGCCAGACCAACGCCAGACCAACGCCAGGCCAACATCAGACCAATGCCAGACCAACGCCAGACCAACATCAGACCAACGCCAGACCAACATCAGATCAACGCCAGACCAACGCCAGACCAACGCCAGGCCAACGCCAGACCAACGCCAGGCCAACATCAGACCAACGCCAGACCAATGCCAGACCAACGCCAGACCAACGCCAGACCAACATCAGATCAACGCCAGGCCAACATCAGACCAACATCAGACCAATGCCAGACCAACATCAGACCAACTCCAGACCAACTCCAGACCAACGCCAGGCCAACGCCAGACCAACATCAGATCAACGCCAGACCAACGCCAGGCCAACGCCAGACCAACATCAGATCAACGCCAGACCAACGCCAACGCCAGACCAACATCAGATCAACCCAGACAGACCAACAACATCAGACCAACATCAGACCAACCAACCCAGACCAACTCCAGACCAACGCCAGACACCAGACCAACCGGACCAACTCCAGACCAACTCCCAGACCAACGTGAGGGCAACGCCGGACCAACTCCAGACCAACTCCAGACCAATGCCAGACTAACATCAGACCAACTCCAGACCAACTCCAGATCAACGTGAGGGCAATGCCGGACGAACGCCAGACCAACTCCAGACCAACATCAGACCAACATTGGACCAACTCCAGACCGACTCCAGACCAACTCCAGACCAACTCCAGACCAACTCCAGACCAACTCCAGACCTTCAGCTGTCCGGAGGCTTAAATCTGCCCAATGACTTGTTCCTTTGCCTTTAAAAAGTCTTGAAGTGCTTCCTCATCATGTCTGGAGTCATGATCCATCTGTCATCCATCCGAAGGATGAAGGACCCAAGAGCAGGAGATCTCAAACGAGAACGGGTTCATCAATAAAAACATCATGGCCATGACACCGTCTCCACTGTGGAGCGCCAACCTTCTCAACCCGTCCAGGTCCTTCAACGTCTTCACCCGAACATCAACACATCGTGTTCCTCACTTTGATTCGGGACAGGCTGAATGTCAGATACCCTCTCTGTTTGGGCTCCTTTGAGTCTGGGGGCGGAGCCACAAACAACCATGCCCCGACCATGACACTGCCTCCACCGTGTTTGACGCATGTCGGTTCTGACAGAAGTTTATCTCGGTTGTTTCTGTCTTCTGGGTCGGTCTGTTCTGTTTTCTCTCGATGGTGATTTGTTCCTCGCTGTAAACCGTCTTCACAATCATGGAGGCGTCTCCTGTCGCTGCTGACGATGATGCTCCCGCCATCTTCTTTTTTCTCTTGATGCTGCTTTCTTTCTCACGAAGAATGAACTCACCTGTCCACATCTGAGGACGTCCTTTCCCATCTAACGCTGCTGTCTTGGAGTTCAAACAGTCAAACAGCTGCTAAATACCGACTCTGTACCTGATTGTACCTGATTGTACCTGTACCGTTGCTTTAAATGCTCCTAAAACGCAGCCAGCGACAGTATCTTCCATGAATGAAGGTCTGATGTTCCTCCTGTCCAGCTCTCTGAAAATGACTAATCTGCTGATGTGGTCTAATTAATCAGCCGGTTGGACTTTGAGTCGTCCTTGATTTAAAAACAAGGTATAATTTAACAGACTCACCTGAGATTTCTAACTTCTTCCCGACAAGCAGGCGTCATCTCCTCCAACCTTTACACAGCTGCTCACTGACAGGTGAGTCCACCTGAGCTGCCCAGGTGGACCCAAGCGTGACTTCGTCCCCGCTGCTAACAGGTGAAACGCAATTATTAACGAATGCTGTTTGAAGAGTAATCAGGCGTCCGCAGCTCTGATCTTCAGGGAAGTTTCATCGGGCAAACTCAAACATTTAGTCACAAAAATAAATTATTTAAATAAAAGGACGAGTCACAGAAAGATGAGCTGGTCGGTTTGGGTGGAGAAGTCCCAGCTAGACTGACTCACCTACTGAGTCCACGTGTGCTCTTAAATCTATCATTAATACGTCTTAATTAACTGTAGTAATTAGCTGTTACAGCTTTTATTTTCCACGTTCACTGAGATCTTCTCAGTAACGACACAAAAACAAACCAGTTCAGGAAGTTCCTTCGAACTGGGAATCATTGACTCGTTTTCAGGGTCGTTCGCGTGTTTCAAACCGTCGAACCTCAGCCAGATCTGAAACCAGTGGAAACTGGAAACCATCGAAAACATTCTGCTGGATTTCACTGGAACCGGTTCATTTTCAAACAAATCCTTCGTGAAAACCGTCGTGATTCCATGATGCGCCCGAATAAATCGCCTCAAACACACCGACGGTGATTACTGTCGCGATGTGGTGACACATGGACGGGTCCTGTGGTACCGGTCTGACCCAGTAGAGGCGACAGAACCCATTCAGTCGACACAAACTGCTGCATGTTAGTAAAAACGAGCCCGACTCACTTAAGTTCTGCTTCGTCTCTGACCCGCTGAAAGGAGATAAACGACAGGAAGCTACGGCGCTGCAGGAGATTAGCCACGCGGCCCCCTGGTGTTTGGTGGAGGAACTACAGCGCGACAGTGACGAGGCGTTAATGCTAGCTACGGCGCTGCAGGAGATTAGCCACGCGGCCCCCTGGTGTTTGGTGGAGGAACTACAGCGCGACAGTGACAAGGCGTTAATGCTAGCTACGGCGCTGCAGGAGATTAGCCACGCGGCCCCCTGGTGTTTGGTGGAGGAACTACAGCGCGACAGTGACGAGGCGTTAATGCTAGCTACGGCCCTGCAGGAGATTAGCCACACGGCCCCCTGGTGTTTGGTGGAGGAACTACAGAGCGACAGTGGCGAGGCGTTAATGCTAGCTACGGTGGTGCAGGAGATTAGCCACGCGGCCCCCTGGTGTTTGGTGGAGGAACTACAGAGCAACAGTGACGAGGCGTTAATGCTAGCTACGGGGGTGCAGGAGATTAGCCACGCGGCCCCCTGGTGTTTGGTGGAGGAACTACAGAGCAACAGTGACGAGGCGTTAATGCTAGCTACGGTGGTGCAGGAGATTAGCCACGCGGCCCCCTGGTGTTTGGTGGAGGAACTACAGAGCAACAGTGACGAGGCGTTAATGCTAGCTACGGGGGTGCAGGAGATTAGCCACGCGGCCCCCTGGTGTTTGGTGGAGGAACTACAGAGCAACAGTGACGAGGCGTTAATGCTAGCTACGGCGCTGCAGGAGATTAGCCACGCGGCCCCCTGGTGTTTGGTGGAGGAACTACAGCGCGACAGTGACGAGGCGTTTAATGCCAGCTACGGCGCTCAGGAGATTAGCCACGCGGCCCCCTGGTGTTTGGTGGAGGAACTACAGCGCGACAGTGACGAGGCGTTTATGCCAGCTACGGCGCTGCAGGAGATTAGCCACGCGGCCCCCTGGTGTTTGGTGGAGGAACTACAGCGCGACAGTGACGAGGCGTTAATGCCAGCTACGGCACTGCAGGAGATTAGCCACGCGGCCCCTGGTGTTGGTGGAGGAACTACAGCGCGACAGTGACGAGGTGTTAATGATAGCTACGGCGCTGCAGGAGATTAGCCACACGGCCCCCTGGTCTTTGGTGGAGGAACTACAGCGCGACAGTGACGAGGCGTTTATGCCAGCTACGGCGCTGCAGGAGATTAGCCACACGGCCCCTGGTGTTTGGTGGAGGAACTACAGCGCAACAGTGACGAGGCGTTAATGCTAGCTATGCACTGAGGAGATTAGCCACGCGGCCCCCTGGGTTTGGTGGAGGAACACAGCGCGACAGTGACGAGGCGTTAATGCTAGCTACGGCGCTGCAAGGAGATTAGCCACGCGGCCCCCTGGTGTTTGGTGGAGGAACTACAGCGCGACAGTGACGAGGCGTTAATGCCAGCTACGGCGCTGCAGGAGATTAGCCACCGACCCTGGTGTTTGGTGAAGGCTACAGAGTGACAATAACGAGGCGTTAATGCTAGCACGGCGCTGCAGGGATTAGCCACGCGGCCCCTGGTGTTTGGTGGAGGAACTACAGAGTGACAGTGACGAGGCGTTAATGCTAGCTACGGCGGCGCAGGGATTAGCCACGCGACCCCTGGTGTTTGGTGGGAGGAACACAGCGCTACAGTGACGAGGCGTTAATGCCAGCTACGGCGCTGCAGGAGATTAGCCACGCGGCCCCCTGGTGTTTGGTGGAGGAACTACAGCGCGACAGTGACGAGGCGTTAATGCTAGCTACGGGGGTGCAGGAGATTAGCCACGCGGCCCCCTGGTGTTTGGTGGAGGAACTACAGAGCAACAGTGACGAGGCGTTAATGCTAGCTACGGTGGTGCAGGAGATTAGCCACGCGGCCCCCTGGTGTTTGGTGGAGGAACTACAGAGCAACAGTGACGAGGCGTTAATGCTAGCTACGGGGGTGCAGGAGATTAGCCACGCGGCCCCCTGGTGTTTGGTGGAGGAACTACAGCGCACAGTGCTAGGCTATGCAGGAGCTAACGCGGCCCCCTGGGTGGAGGAACTAACAGCGCACAGGACGAGGCGTTAATACGCGCTGCAGGAGATTAGCCACGCGGCCCCCTGGTGTTTGGTGGAGGAACTACACGCGCGACAGTGACGAGGCGTTAATGCCAGCTACGCGCTGCAGGAGATTAGCCACGCGGCCCCCTGGTGTTTGGTGGAGGAACTACAGCGCAACAGTGACGAGGCGTTAATGCTAGCTACGGCGCTGCAGGAGATTAGCCACGCGGCCCCCTGGTGTTTGGTGGAGGAACTACAGCGCGACAGTGACGAGGCGTTAATGCCAGCTACGGCGCTGCAGGAGATTAGCCACGCGGCCCCCTGGTGTTTGGTGGAGGAACTACAGCGCGACAGTGACGAGGCGTTAATGCCAGCTACGGCGCTGCTGGAGATTAGCCACGCGGCCCCCTGGTGTTTGGTGGAGGAACTACAGCGCGACAGTGACGAGGTGTTAATGCTAGCTACGGCGCTGCAGGAGATTAGCCACACGGCCCCCTGGTGTTTGGTGGAGGAACTACAGCGCGACAGTGACGAGGCGTTTATGCCAGCTACGGCGCTGCAGGAGATTAGCCACACGGCCCCCTGGTGTTTGGTGGAGGAACTACAGCGCGACAGTGACGAGGCGTTAATGCTAGCTACGGCACTGCAGGAGATTAGCCACGCGGCCCCCTGGTGTTTGGTGGAGGAACTACAGCGCGACAGTGACGAGGCTTAATGCTAGCTACGGCGCTGCAGGGATTAGCCACGCGGCCCCTGGTGTTTTGGTGGAGGACTACAGCGCGACAGTGACGAGGCGTTAATGCCAGCTACGCGCTGCAGGAGATTAGCCACGCGACCCCTGGTGTTTGGTGGAGGAACTACAGAGTGACAGTAACGAGGCGTTAATGCTAGCTACGGCGCTGCAGGAGATTAGCCACGCGGCCCCCTGGTGTTTGGTGGAGGAACTACAGAGTGACAGTGACGAGGCGTTAATGCTAGCTACGGCGCTGCAGGAGATTAGCCACGCGACCCCCTGGTGTTTGGTGGAGGAACTACAGCGCGACAGTGACGAGGCGTTAATGCCAGCTACGGCGCTGCAGGAGATTAGCCACGCGGCCCCCTGGTGTTTGGTGGAGGAACTACAGCGCGACAGTGACGAGGCGTTAATGCCAGCTACGGCGCTGCAGGAGATTAGCCACGCGACCCCTGGTGTTTGGTGGAGGAACTACAGAGTGACAGTAACGAGGCGTTAATGCTAGCTACGGCGCTGCAGGAGATTAGCCACGCGGCCCCCTGGTGTTTGGTGGAGGAACTACAGAGCGACAGTGACGAGGCGTTAATGCTAGCTACGGCGCTGCAGGAGATTAGCCACGCGGCCCCCTGGTGTTTGGTGGAGGAACTACAGCGCGACAGTGACGAGGCGTTAATGCCAGCTACGGCGCTGCAGGAGATTAGCCACGCGGCCCCCTGGTGTTTGGTGGAGGAACTACAGCGCGACAGTGACGAGGCGTTAATGCTAGCTACGGCGCTGCAGGAGATTAGCCACACGGCCCCCTGGTGTTTGGTGGAGGAACTACAGCGCAACAGTGACGAGGCGTTAATGCTAGCTACGGCACTGCAGGAGATTAGCCACGCGGCCCCCTGGTGTTTGGTGGAGGAACTACAGCGCGACAGTGACGAGGCGTTAATGCTAGCTACGGTGCTGCAGGAGATTAGCCACGCGGCCCCCTGGTGTTTGGTGGAGGAACTACAGCGTGACAGTGACGAGGCGTTAATGCCAGCTACGGCGCTGCAGGAGATTAGCCACGCGGCCCCCTGGTGTTTGGTGGAGGAACTACAGCGCGACAGTGATGAGGCGTTAATGCTAGCTACGGTGGTGGCTACGACGGGTACATGTGTGGGTCAAGCCTTGCGCCAGTTGCTGTTCCAAGTTGTGAAGACGGGACGTGAGGGCTGGGAGGACAGGACAGAGGACAGGACAGAGGACAGGACAGAGGACGGCACACACAAACATGCCCCCCCCCTCCCCCCTTCAGTTTGGACTGGCAGGCTTACATAGTCAGTGCGTTTACATGGGAAGTTTAATTCCTCTTTAATTCAGAATTAAAGTTAAAGCCAAATAAAAGTTACCATGTAAACACTTAATTCCATATGAAAATGTCAATTCCGAATTAAACTTAATTCCGAAGTAAGTGGCTGGTTTATTCCCATTTTAATTCTGAATTAAATAATTCCGCGGTCATGTAAACGCTCATTCCTGTTTAAATTAATTCCCATCTTTCTGCGCATGCTAGTTCTCTTGCCCGTCTGTCGCGATGACGCTTATATTCCGCGCTGGGCTTGTATTCAAAACAAAGTTTCAAGATGGCAGCACGCAGTAAACGGTGTTCAAGAGCAGAGATGATTTATTTAATAAATAGCTTGGAGGAACTGGAAATAATTAAAAGAACAGATGGCAGGAAACATTAAAATTGTGAGCTTTTCAAAGTTGTAGCGGCCAGGTTAAATGAAGGAGGTTTCACAGATAGAGACGCCACCCAGGTCAAAAATAAGTGGAATGTTGTTGCTAACCGAGTTAGCTAAGTTTGTTTTCTTCCAGTAGACGTAAAGACGTCCCCCCCCCCCCCATCCAATCAGAACCCTTCCCAACCCCCAGACCTAAAGCGGAGTTGGATAAAGCCGAACAAACGTGTTTTCCATGTAAACCTTAATTCGGAATTACTATTTCCATGTAAACTCGAAGGAAAATAGTTTAATTCAGAATTATTTAATTCCTAATTATGAATTCCGAATTAAAAAACATCATGTAACCGCAGCCAGTGTGCCTTTAACGCGCTGAATGAAAACATTCAGTCTGTTTGGCGTTGGGTTTTACTCAACAGGAAGGTTGTTGTGTCTCTGATGTAAGTTTTTTCAGACTTGATCAGCTGTTGACGTCTGTGTGGATTTTATTCTTTAGATAGTTGTACAGTCGGAGACAAACACCACGTGATTTAAGCTTTGATCAAAGACTTCAAACTTTAAAGCAACTCCTTGAATTCAGGGCACCAAACTGGACTTTTACTGGACCCTGAAGCTCCCGAACAGGCCGTTAAAGTTCTAACAACATGACGTGATGCTTTTATGTTGAAATGGGCTCAAATCAGCTGGTGAGAAGAAATAGTCCTGATACCAGTTCAGGGTCAGTTGTGTTTCCACGGTTGAGCTGGAGGACAAAGACGCTCCACTGGTGGTTTGTGATTCCCAGTAACGAGCAGCGGTGGTTAACGATTTATCAGAGACATGACACACCTGAGCGAGACGATGAGAGTCTTTGTGTTAAAGGAGTTCAAGCAGCATGAAAACCCTCATCCAAAAAAAAAACTTTCGGAGTAGTTTGATCTCAGTGTTTAGAGATGTGATGTAACAAGACGCGTGGTTCTGGAAGTTCTGGTTGGAGACGACTCAGTGGGTTCAGGGTGTGACCCTAACCCTGATCAGATCTTTTTACTTCACATGAAATCCTGTTTCCAGTTTAGATTTAGGAGACACTGAAGGGTTTGAAGCAGGTCAAGAAGCCGAACTTCAGATGAGATGATGAAATGATGAAATGACTCGTATAGACCAGCTCATCACATCGGTGAAACTAAGGTAACACTTCCTTTGAACTGTTATCGCAGGTGAAAGACCTGACCCTAACCCGCAACAACAGCCATCGACTACTTTTGGAAGTGGGTCGACCTCATCTACTGGAAGCTGTTTCTGGGGGTTCATGATGAAATTCCCTAGGACAGGGACGCCATCTTTCAGACAATACCGCCGGTCTTGAAGGCAAAACTTCCACGGCTCACTTCATGGACTGCTGTGAGATCTTTGTTGATGCTCCAAAACATCTAAAAGCCAGAGCTCAAACGCGGAGCAAAAAACGCCGTATGTGGTGTCGTGTTCACCAGTAGGAGCCGTCAACTTCCTGTCCTGTGTGGGGGGGGCGGTAGAGCCACTGATGTACGAATGGTGCGGGAGTCTGGCTTTATAAGTTCGTCCCTTCACATGTTAGGGTTAGGGTCCTGGTCGCTAACCTCGCTAACCTCGCTAAAGCCTCGCTAAAGCCTCATCCTGATACTGGTCAGCCACGCTCGCCACCACAGGCACCAGTGACGATCGCCAGGCTAGGTTAAGATACAATAAAGACGCTAAAATGGAAATAACTGAAGCAACTGTGAGTGAAAAACACCTGATGGTTTGTTTTCCCCCTGATGCTAAAACCAGAAGTGTAACCATGGTGATCACATGGTGCGTGACGTCACGCCGCTATCGAGAATGAGCATGAAGCTGCAGGTGCCGCTGCTGCTAACAGCTAAGCTAAAATCAGGTGTAAAGGAGCGTCGACCCCCCCCCTCAGAGCTGCAGCGGCCTGATCTGAACCTCATAACGGCGAGATAATAACTCATTTCTGACGCCGTGAGTCGTGATAACGGCCTCCAGGATCCGTCGGGCCTTAAGTGTCCTCCTGAAACCTGCAGCTCCGCCTACGTTCCCCTGGAGTTTATGATCACCTTCTCCCTTTCAGACTGACATAAATGGACTGCCGTTGCACACCCCCCCTCCCCCTCCCCCCGACGCTCCCCTGCGTTTCCCTCTGTCATCTTCTTGACGCCTCCAAAGATGACATGGAAGCGAACGCGTGACAACGACGGGCCATAAAGAGATAAAACCGGGAAAAAAAGGGAGGGAGACGGCGACCTCGGGCCGTTTGTCACTGTCATGTCTATTGATTAATGACAAAGAAAACGATTGAGAGGTGCTCGACGGCGGGGGGCGTTTCATTGGTTGAGTCAAATATTCAGAAAGGAGACGTGAGCGGGCATCTCAGCCCCCCATTTCTCTCATTGTAGCGCATTAATCAAAGAGCTTCATCAGAACCGCCTCACCAGAAAAAAAAAACCCGACCCAAACGCATCCTTCAGGGATGTTTCCTTCCTGACAGCCGCATCAATTGTCTCGTCTTAAATGATCACAGCCACTGCATTACTTGGAAATTAACAGCCAGGATTGATGTGAGTGCCTCTCTGCTCACTTCCTGAGTCGCAGAAACAAATAATTGAATTGGTACGAGAACATAAAGCATTCCCGGCGGCTAATGTAACGGGCCTAACTGGGTTAACGAACAGCCGGGCCGCGGACCAGAGTGGGGTTATAAAAGAAGGCCAAGCGGATCGGAACCTTCCTCCTCCGTAAATCTCTTGTCTCATCACCTTCCTGGTGTCACTCCTCCCTCTTTAATTGGAGCATCACCTCAGACGCCGCGGAAACCTAAGCTGTCACAAAGTGTGCTTATTAAAATGGACGGGGGAGATAAAAGCCCGAGCTGTTTCCAGGAGGCGGCGGTGACTGAGTGGGTCGGCCCGGCTTAACGAGACGCCGCGACCCAGAAGTTTTCAAAAAAAAGCGGGAAATTCACTGAAATCTGACAAAACAACAGATAAACCCAAATCTGGGTGGATTGTTCCTCCCGATCAGGACTGTCAGAGACCAAAATCACTGAACTATCACTCCCGTAATGCAGAAAAAATTCAAAAAAATTCGGAACCATCCTAGAATAATCTAGATTCCTAAAATTCCAGTTTAAATTAATGCTAGTTCTCTTGCCCGTCTGTCGCCATGACGCTAATATTCCGCGCTGGACTTGTTTTCGAAAGAAAATCATGGACATGATGTTGTCGTGCTGCTGCTTCAAAAATAAAATCAAAACAAATCCAAAAAGGATGCTAATAATGTAGTCCTCCATGTTGTTGCTAATCCAGTAAGTTTGTTTTCTTCCGGTAGACGTAAATACGTAAAGATGTCCGCCCCCCCCCTCCCATCCAATCAGAGCCCTTCCCAACCCCCAGACCTGAAGCTGAACTGGATAAAACCGATCAAACATGTTTTCCATGTAAACCTCAATTCAGAATTACTATTTCCTTGTAAACTGGAAGAAAAATAATTTAATTCTGAATTATTTAATTCTGAATAATTAATTCCGAATTAAAAAACATCATTGTAGATGTTAGAGGCTGCAGTTCCTCTACCGACCACTAGAGGCTGCAGTTCTCTCTAGCTTTCTCTACCGACCACTAGAGGCTGCGGTTTTCCTCACCGACCACTAGAGGCTGCAGTTCCTCTACTGACCACTAGAGGCTGCAGTTCCTCTACTGACCACTAGAGGCTGCAGTTCCTCTACCGACCACTAGAGGCTGCAGTTTCTTCTACTGACCACTAGAGGCTGCAGTTCCTCTACCGACCACTAGAGGCTGCGGTTCCTCTACCGACCACTAGAGGCTGCAGTTCTCTAAACGACCACTAGAGGCTGCAGTTCCTCTACTGACCACTAGAGGCTGCAGTTCCTCTACCGACCACTAGAGGCTGCAGTTTCTTCTACTGACCACTAGAGGCTGCAGTTCCTCTACCGACCACTAGAGGCTGCAGTTCCTCTACTGACCACTAGAGGCTGCAGTTCCTCTACCGACCACTAGAGGCTGCAGTTTCTTCTACTGACCACTAGAGGCTGCAGTTCCTCTACCGACCACTAGAGGCTGCAGTTTCTTCTACTGACCACTAGAGGCTGCAGTTCCTCTACCGACCACTAGAGGCTGCAGTTCCTCTACTGACCACTAGAGGCTGCAGTTCCTCTACCGACCACTAGAGGCTGCAGTTCTTCTACCGACCACTAGAGGCTGCAGTTTCTTCTACTGACCACTAGAGGCTGCAGTTTCTCTACCGACCACTAGAGCAGTTTCTCTACCGACCACTAGAGGCTGCAGTTTCTCTACTGACCACTAGAGGCTGCAGTTCCTCTACCGACCACTAGAGGCTGCAGTTCCTCTACCGACCACTAGAGGCTGCAGTTCCTCTACCGAGCACTAGAGGCTGCAGTTCCTCTACCGACCACTAGGGTCTGACTCCAACAGTCTTCAATGACCTCTATGTTAAAATGTCCAACTTTACAGCACAAAAACTAGTTTTGGTGTCCATCGATAGATTTCACATTTTTGACAAGGCAGAAGTCTTTTGGTTCTGATGTCCTCTACGGTTCTGGACCCTCTCTTGGTCCGTTGGCTTCCTGTTGTCTCTCTGCTGTCAGGAATCTGGATGTTAGCATCCTGGATGTTAGCATTGGCAGCTTTGTCAGAGTGGATGACCAGATTAGCGATGTGCTAAAATGTAGCGATGGTTTGTGACAGACCCCGTAGAACATCTGGAGAAAGTAATTAATGCGTTCATCACCTCTGGTTCAGTTCATCTGTTGGTTCAGTCTTCTCCGTGACGTTCGGGGTTTTTCTTTGAACCTGGTCCTCACCAGCGTGACCAGTAGCTCCAGTCTTGGTGTCCCTCCATCTGATTCCCAATTGATTTGAAGATTGTTGTGTTTTTATGTTTAAACATCTTATTGTTTACAATTGTGACTTTATTTGATTGGTTGACTTTGTTGTTTTTAAATGTGCAATCTTGACCATGACCAAATTCTGTTATTGACACGAGTCAAATGTACGATAATGTTCGTTAGCATCATGGGCCAGCATGGGCTAAGCTAACATCACTGTAACCTTTATCTGCTAAACCTCATGCTAAAATCACTAACATCTGGCTGCTGGGGTTCCAGCTGACTGCTCATCCAGAAACAGGCTTCAAACCCACCTGTGGGTGACATCACAGAGGGTTTGTCCGGTTCCTTTTATAGACTCCGACACGCTGAGAAATCAACTGAAAACCCAGGAAAAGGTGAAGAAGTAGTTTGGTTGTGTTTGTGTTTTTCACAGATACCGGTGTGATCCAGAACACTGGTCCAGTCACGGTTTATCGGTCCCTGATGCCGATGACATCATCCGTCACTAAAGCGGTGATGATGAACGCACATTTTCGTAGCCGGCTGCGTTCCCAACCTTCCCCGTCTCATCCTCAGTCTCTCTGTTGTGGGGTTTTACTTCTCCTTGATTCAGTGCTGCAGCTGGAGGTCAGAGGTCGCTGAGGGACATCTGGGTTTGAAAATGGGAAGGAAAAATGTCTTTTCATTCGCTTTCCTCACATATATTCATCTCAGGTCCTAAAGCTCGTCTGTTGAGTTTTCAACGATGCTGAAGTTCGTTTCAGTCGGGTCGATATTAACAGTTTTAACAGTCTTAAAGACACACAGCAGTGATTTAGATTCTGTTGATCTTCACTTACTCTGTTTTATTGTTTTATTTGCATATTATCAGTCATTTTCCTGTTTCTGAGCAGCCAAAAAAAAAGGATTAATTCCACAAATTAGCGGTTCGACAAATTAGCGGTTTTTCTCCAAAAAGTTGAGATCTTGTAAAATTAGCATTTTTTTTACAAAAAAAACCCAAATTAGTGATTTGATGTCAGAAAAAGTTGATATTGAGTCATAATTTAATGTTCTGGGTCACGTGATGATGTGAGGCTACAGATGAGAAGCAGGTCTCTTTTCCCATGATGCCATGCAGCTCAACAAGGTTCACTCCATCTGAAGCAGTGAAACAGTCCCACAGCATGATGCTCCCACTGTCATGCTGCATCTACACGCCCAAACAGCTCAAGAAGGTCAAAACTCATCTTCACGTTTCAGATGTTCTGCCTTCAGAGTGCTGTCTGATGTTCTGCCTTCAGAGCAGTGGACTTCTTGATGAAGATCCCTGAAGAAACCAGATCTGAAACCAGACATGTTGGGTCTCGTCTCCAGACTTTTAGGAATCTTGTCCATCCAGGGTTATTTTCAGCAGAACATGTCTCTTCGTTCTTCTCAGTGATCCAGCGTACATCTGCTCCAGAAATGACCCTCCTCCCTTCAGATGACCCTAACCCTAACCACTAACCCCTAACCCCTAACCCTAAACCCCCTAACCCCTAACCCTAAACTCCCTAATCCCTAACCCCTAACCCCAAAACCCCCTAATCCCTTACCCTAAACCTAACCCTAACCCTAACCCTAACCCTAACCCTAACCCCAACCCAACCCTAACCTAACCCTAACCCCAAACCCCTAACCCTAACCCTAACCCCCTAACCCCTAACCACCCTAACCCTAACCCTAACCTAACCCCTAACCCCCCTAACCCTAACCCCTACCCCAACCCCGAACCCTAACCCCTAACCCAACCCCAACCCTAACCCTAACCCCCTAACCCTAAACCCTAACCCTAACCCCTAACCCTAACCACTAACCCCTAACCCCTAACCCTAAACCCTAACCCCGAACCCTAACCCTAACCCCTAACCCTAACCCACTAACCCCTAACCCTAACCCCTAACCCCAACCCTAACCCCCTAACCCCTAACCCTAACCCTAACCCTAACCCAACCTAAACCCCTAAAACCCCGAAACCCCTAACCCTAACACCCTAACCCCGAAACCCCTAACCCCGAACCCTAACCCCTAACCCTGAAAAAACCCCTAACCCCTAACCCCTAACCCTAACCCCTAACCCCCTAACCCCTAACCCCTAACCCCCAACCCCTAACCCTAAACCCGAACCCAACCCTAACCCGAACCCTAACCCCCTAACCCTAACCCCTAAACCCTAAACCCCTAACCCTAACCACTAACCCCTAACCCCTAACCACTAACCCCTAACCCTAAACCCCCTAACCCCTAAACCCCTAACCCATCTGCAGAGCTCCAGGGTGACATCACGGTGGTACCAGGAACTGGACACCGGTCCTGCTGGATCCCTGAAGTCCGGTTCAGATGCTCAGTGACCGACCAGGTGAGGTCACCTGGACCAAATACTGGTGAACATCTCAGTTTTCACAACATTTTACTGAAAGAAAGAACCAAACTGATGAATACGTCTATAAAGGTTCAGAAATAATACAATCTCTGGTCAGTATTTTAAGGAATTTGTTCCATAAATCTGAAAAGCTTCTAATTTTGACTTCGATTGCATCTTTAAATCCAGGCCGCTGCGTTTCAGAGGGAAACATTGATCTTATTTATCTTCATCTGAATGAACTGAGGTCCAGTTACCAGATTATTCACTTTTTAAAGTCAGTCTTTTCATGAAAAATGCAGGAAGTTCATGAAATAATGTGCAACACTTTGCTGAGGATTACGTTTAATATAGAGGAACTGCAGAGGTTTATTCCTCCTCATCATCCATTCATGACTGCTGGATTATTTAAGTCACTCTTCATGGAAAGATCCAGATTCCTCTGCGACAGAAACCATCTTCATGGTCTCAGATCCGATTGTTTAAAGTGAGAAATCCATCAACTGAGAAAATAAAAAGGAGATTGATGATGATCACGAGCTGCAGCTGACACGCCGAGCTTCAGCAGCTACATACGTGTGTGTCATTACATGCGTGACGTACTGATGTAGATGTAACGCTGTCAGAGTCACGGGGGGGGGGGGGGGGGGGGGTTAGCATTGTTTTTGTACGTTTGCTTCAACAAAACAGTTTTAACACGGCTGGTGATGAAGATTTAAAAGAGAAGAAAACATTCTGAGCAATAACCCGAGGATCAACAAGACTGGACACACCCTCTGATGTCCTGATGGGACAACATCTCCAGTTACATCCCAGAGCTGCTCTACTGGACGGAGATCTGGAGACTGGAGGACACTGGAGGACACTGGAGGACACTGGAGGACAGAAACCAGTCTGAGATGATCCTGGTGCATCATCCTGCTGGAAGGATCCATCAGAAGATGGTCCACTGTGGTCATGAAGGGATGGAGATGGTCAGGTAGATCCTCAGGTAGACTGTGGAGGTTAAACCAGGATCAGCTGGAACTGGGAACATCTCCTCCAGACCATCACACCACCAGCAGCAGCCTGAACCATTGATGGACCAGGATGGATCCAGGATGGACCAGGATGAATCCAGGATGGGTCCATGATGGACCAGGATGGGTCCAGGCTCTCATGGTGGTTCCATCTGGATGTGAAATCTACCGATGGAGACCTGAATGTTTGTTTATTTCTGCCGTAACGTTGGACATTTTAACACGGAGGTCAGTGGAGACTGACTCACTGTTGGAGCCAGACCCTGGTGGTCAGTAGAGGAACCGCAGCCTCTAGTGGTCGGTGGAGGAACTGCAGCCTCTAGTGGTCGGTGGAGGAACTGCAGCCTCTAGTGGTCATTAGAGGAACTGCAGCTTCTAGTGGTCGGTAGAGGAACTGCAGCCTCTAGTGGTCGGTAGAGGAACCGCAGCCTCTAGTGGTCGGTAGAGGAACTGCAGCCTCTAGTGGTCGGTAGAGGAACTGCAGCCTCTAGTGGTCGGTAGAGGAACTGCAGCCTCTAGTGGTCGGTAGAGGAACTGCAGCCTCTAGTGGTCGGTAGAGGAACTGCAGCCTCTAGTGGTCGGTAGAGGAACTGCAGCCTCTAGTGGTCGGTAGAGGAACGGCAGCCTCTAGTGGTCGGTAGAGGAACTGCAGCCTCTAGTGGTCGGTAGAGGAACTGCAGCCTCTAGTGGTCGGTAGAGGAACTGCAGCCTCTAGTGGTCTAGAAACTGCAGCCTCTAGTGGTCGGTAGAGGAACTGCAGCCTCTAGTGGTCAGTAGAGGAACCGCAGCCTCTAGTGGTCGGTAGAGGAACTGCAGCCTCTTTTAGAAATCGCACATCTCTGAAATACTACCAGCGTTTCAGACGTCCAACCAACCGCTTCCACGCCGCTGCTGTCAGAGAAGTGACTTCTTTAGAGTTTACAGGAAGGCGGAGTCGGAGGCGGAGTCAGATAGCAGGATGTCATCAGCTGCTCCTTCATGACTCACCTTTAATTTCAGCAGGACAGGTGAGTGACGGACAGGAGCCGTCATTTCTACCATCCAGCTCTTTCTGGGCACGAAGCAGCAGGTAAACGAGATGCTAACGCCACTGAGCCACGATCTCAGTGGCAAGATGTGAAGAAGCCGCAGCCGACCCGCCTGAACCCAGAAGAACCATGTGACCTTGTGTCCTTTTGTTTTAGTTTAACACACAGCGAGACACCAAACATGCTGCAGGTACAAAAACATATTTCAGCATCACTGTGAGACTTTAAAGAGTCAGAAACAGTTGGTTTCCACTAAAACACATTCAGACACATTTAGTTTATGGGCTTCTGCTGTTTAAGAATATTTAATTGTTTATTTAAAGGTCGGGTCAGGTTGTCCTTCGTTAGGATGGAAGCCCAGGTAGCAGAAGCTTCACCTGGACATCCTTCGGCGCCAGACGCTGAACTCGGGTCTTGAGATGTGTCGAGCAAACCAGATGTGGTCCAGCTTCCAGGTCTGAGTTCTGGCGGTTCTGATGCCGTGGGCCGGGCTCACCGGGAGCGTTAACGACGCCGCGACGATTCCGGGTTCAGCTTGGAGCTCATCTCACTGAGATGTTGGCCGTCTGTTTCTTACGGTTCTTCAAAAGAGGACAGAGTTGGACTCATTAACGCGCCCAGGTCTGGTCATTAAATATTTATCACAACATCGGATCGGCGCCGCTCGCTGAATTACGATGGGCCGTCACGCGTCGTATCCAAGCGCTCCACATCAAAGCGGACAGGAACAGTTACATCACATGTTATTCTAAGTATAGTCCTCTGAACGCCACGCCGCCCGCGTTGTGTTCGACCAGGAATCGATGCTCCGCGCCGCCGTCTCGCCGTGCAACAGCGTGGCGACCCGTTTGGAGGAGCGGATCCCTGGACGTCAGTCGTCTTTCCTGTCGTCCGTCTGCTGCACATGTTCGACTCCTGAACAGCTTGTGTTTGTTGTGATATGTATCCGTTTTTTTTTTTTTTCCCTCCTTTCTGCTGTGTGTTTTGCTGAAGCTTTAGACTCTCATTAAATCAACCGAGGAACTGCAAGCCCCTATAAACATCAAATCTATAAATTGCACGGATGGTCTTACGCTAGGCCTCAGACAGCGCTACCCTTTGATGAAAACTTCTGGGACAAAAACAGAAAAATAACTAGAGATACTGAGGCAAGAAGAGAAAGTCTTGTTTTGACACTAAGATTAATTTACAAGTTTTTCCTCACTGGCGAAAAAGAAGAAGAAGGGGGGGGGGTGGAGAAAGAGCAGAGAGAGATGAGAGGAGCTTTTGATATTTATTAGGCCTGGACCTCACCAAAGACCTCTCCCAGGACTGCCGATGTGACAATTAAGCCAGGTTGTGCTTTGACAGTGTTTCCATAGGCAAGTGGCCAAAGTGTATCTGCAGTCAAAATATCCATGGCAGCTAACAAGCTTGTTCCCTCTCCATAGAGCCGAGAAGAAAGGCGGGCTGCAGCCTTGAGACGCGAACAAAAGCAGGAGAAAAAGCGCCTGACGAGGGGGCTGGTGGCGAGCGGAGTTAAAAAAAAAAAAAAGGGGGCCGTCCCCTCCCAAAAGAAGCCGCCGGAGTTCGCCGAAGAAAAACGGCGTCAGCAGCTCGATGTGATCAAGGTGTCTGACAGTGTCCGACGCCATCAAGGCCCGACTGGAGGGAAAGCGGGCCCCTGGGTGCGCTCCCGCTCGCTTCTGTTGCGCCTTAATGACCCTGCCTTGATCCCGCCCCTAACGCTCGCAGCCCTCGCTACACCTTTAAATCCAGCCCTCAGTCATGGCGGCTCCCTTCAATCTTCGCCCTCGTTTCACTCCTTCCTCTTTTCCGTTGTGTGTGTGTGTGTTTGCTTGAAAACGCTGTTGTCTTAGAGGAGCTCTCTGCCACACAATGGCCATCTAAACTCATTAAGAAAATTCCGTAAAGAGCCGTTAACGAAGCGGTTCTCTTCGGCCAGAGATATCAGGTCTAATTAGGTGACCGTTCTTGACAGGGTTGCAAAAACAAAAGGCGCGCTCGCGTTTGAAAAGGTTCAGGTCCCGCAAAGGGCCTCACGTTTTTTTTTCCCTCCTCGTCCCTGTTCTTCACCCCCCCACCCCCCCACCCCCCCACCACAGCGGACTAATGACTGTCGGTTAAACAACAAAAAGGAAGGAGGGAAAAAAAAACCTACCTTTCTTTCCTGGGAAGGCAACGGGGAAAGGTTCGCCATCCGCCAAACAAAAGCCTTTCCACTTCGGGGACCCCCCCCTCTCCCCCCCCCCCCCCCCCCCCTCCACCACCAGGTGATTCGCTGTCCTCATTTATGAGACAATGAGGCCACAGACGTGATTATAAACACTTTGAATGAGCTGCTAAATGGACCGAGCCAGCAGTTCATCGTCCTCCAGCTTCAAGAGCCCCGATGCTGCTGTGTTGTTGTTGTTGTTGTCGTTGTTGTTGTTGTTGTTGTTGTTGTTTGTGCAGGAATCTGTGGCGCTGGAAGAGGAACGCCGCCGGTGAAGTGCATCCTGGTAAAGCGGTGTCTCCGGACTGCAGATCACGCAGCAGGAAACACCAAAGACCCGGTCTGGTTCACCGTTGTGGCCAAAGAGCGACGGGCGAAGCTTTGACGGGTCTTTCCTGCAGAAACCCCAACACCTGTGCTGCAGACGTCCACCTGCTTTCACGAACACCTGGGGAAACCAGATCATCCATGTCATCTGACGCTGCACGTTTCGAGGCCTGAAAGTTACAGAAAAAGGTCTGTTGGATGCTGAAACAGATGTGGTTCTGGACTTCTGGACCCGTGATCGTACCTGTTGCCTCACATCTCACCTGCTCAGACTCAGTAACAGCTGGTCATGATGTCAGGAAGCAGCTGGACTTCTTCAGATTATTATTATTTTTCTCCAGGAACCGCCCCCTTTACGTCTCAGATGGGATCCACATTCAGATGGAGGCTGGAAGGAGGAAACAGAACTGAAATGATCTTAGTCATGTGGTTCTGGGTTGTGGTCTGGTTCTGGACCTGGAAGGGTCCTGAAATGATCTGAGGGGACCAGCTGATCCAGCTGCTCAGAGGTGGAAGCTGATGAGCCAGAGACGTCCAGCTGGTCTCATCTGGTTCATCCTGGCTCTCAACCTTCTAACAGGAGCTGCTGAGCCTCAGTCCCAGAACCCTTCAAGACCGACCCAAACCAGTCGTACTGGTCTCAGTTAACAGAACATTAACATGACTGCGTTGTGTTTGGTCTTCAACATTAACAGATTCATGTTCGAATGGAGCCTTGATATCAATGAGTTCAGTCCAACAGCAGAGTTCAAGAGGACAGATGTTGGAGAAACAGCTGTTGGAGACCTGAAACAGCTGTTGGAGACCTGAAACAGCTGTTGGAGACCTGAAACAGCTGTTGGAGACCTGAAACAGCTGCTGGAGACCTGAAACATCTGTTGGAGACCTAAAACAGCTGTTGGAGACCTGAAACAGCTGTTGGAGACCTAAAACAGCTGTTGGAGACCTGAAACAGCTGTTGGAGACCTGAAACAGCTGCTGGAGACCTGAAACATCTGTAGAAGACCTGAAACAGCTGTCGGAGACCTGAAACAGCTGTAGGAGACCTGAAACAGCTGTCGGAGACCTGAAACAGCTGTTGGAGATCTCAAACAGCTGTCGGAGACCTGAAACATCTGTTGGAGATCTGAAACAGCTGTCGGAGACCTGAAACAGCTGTTGGAGACCTGAAACCGCTGCTGGAGACCTGAAACAACTGTTGGAGACCTGAAACAGCTGTTGGAGACCTGAAACATCTGTCGGAGACCTGAAACAGCTGCTGGAGACCTGAAACAGCTGCTGGAGACCTGAAACAGCTGTTGGAGACCTGAAACAGCTGCTGGAGACCTGAAACAGCTGTTGGAGACCTGAAACAGCTGCTGGAGACCTGAAACAGCTGTTGGAGACCTGAAACAGCTGCTGGAGACCTGAAACAGATGTTGGAGATCTGAAACATCTGTCTGCTGTCATCATCATGGCCTAAAACATCACTGTGGTCCCTCAACAATCGTTCCCTTCTGGTTCTTCCAAAGCTCCTGATGTCGTTGACTCTGGGTTGAAGCATTTTAGAAGAACTGGTTTGTGGATAATTTTAAGTAAATTCGTTAATGATTGACAGATTAGCACAATCATTCCTTGCTGAAATCATCCCCGACTTCCAGCCGTCTGACCCTAAACGGCGTACGTGAGGCGGGAACCCGAGGCGTCCGGCGCCGTCTGGCGTGGGAACCCTCGTTGAGCAGGACGCTGACGACTGGACAGATGAAACCAGCTCCCAGGTTTCTGCACCTGCGTGGACAGCCGGTCCGTCCCGCGTCCCGCCCTGCTCGTCCATCGCCGTCTCGCCGCCGGTCCCGCCGTTTAACAAGGCCAGACATCACATTTGTCGCCGTGGTCCGAACGTATTTACAGCCGGGACCTTTGCAGCCTCAGAACATCCATCCACGTTCGAATGAAAAGATCTTTCACCGTAATGTGTTCCGGTCCGAAGACGGATGGCGGTGACCTTTGTTCTGCTTTATATCGCATGTGGCCGCGTGGACGACGTAGCGGCGGTTCCCGGTGAGCAGCGCAGCATAAATAAGACACCAAAACTCGGACGTGGTCTTTTATTTAGCGAGGCATTAATGTTTTTTCCTCCTTCTTGTTCGGCGCCGTGATATACGGGTCGCGTCATGGGAAACAGGCTCGGTATCATTCACAGTGTTTAGATGCTTTTCCAGGAATTGCTGCAAACACGGTGAAAAGAGCTCCACTAACAGCAGCTTTATCAAGTCCACCACTCTGGGAAATTACATTTTCTCTGTTATGCTGAGTACTTCTGCGTGCGTGCGTACGTGCGTGCGTGCATGTGTGTGCGCACGTCCGTCTTCTGTCATCCGCCAGCAGCAGCGTCTTGTTTATGATAGCACATATTCTTGCCTGTAATCTCTCGTTTCACACCGAACCGCTCCAGATTAAGATCTTTCATGTTTTAAGGTTGGCTTTTATTTCCAGACTAAAGAATTTTCCCATGTTTCCAGCCGAGTCCAGCCGAGCTGCATTTACATGCGCGCGGGCAACACAACAGTAACACAATTAAGGAAATGGCCCGTGAAAAACGTTGATTATCCCGCTGCCATTTCTGCTCTTATCTTAAGTAAAGCTACAATCACACCTTTAGTTTGTTTTCTTTGGTCCAAACCGGAGTGGAAAATTTGATTTGAGTTTAGTTTCACACTGCCCGGTAACGAGGCAACCGCTGGTTGTAAATAAAAACCAGTCGCTGACTTTTCTTCTTTCCTCTCATCTGCGTCCCGAGCAGCCGGAGCTGCTTCTGCCTCCGTCTGGTTCCTCGTCTGGTTTCCCATCGCTGGTTCGGATTGTTTCTAAACTTCTAACGAACCTCGTCATGCGTCTCAGAGGAGCTGGGCTCCATCAGCAATCACGCTGCTGTTGTTCTGTTTATTCTGGGTTTGAACGGCATCGATTCCACCTCACGGACGTTAAAAACGCTCCAGAGTTCACGAGTCTGCTGCTGCAGATCAGCAGAACTCTGAAATGTTCTGGTGCTGGAGGAGGCCAGAGGCTTCAGAACCCAAAACCTTGGACCCAACGAGCTCAATGAGTCTTTATTTCTGGTTGAACAACCTGTAACATTTGTGATTTTAATGACCGACGGCTGCGAACATCTGGACGAAGATCAGACTGTCCAGGCTGCTGACGTCCTGAGCTGAAAAACACGGGAAGATCCAGAACTCTCACCTGTTTTATGGCGCTAGCGCAAAAAAAAAAAAAAATAAAAAATGAAAAAAAGGATTCCAGGTATCTCAGGATGATGGAGTTAATTTCAGTCCTTTTACTGAAACAAAACAGAAGTAGATTTTCTTTAAGGTGAATCAGAGCAACGATGCTTTTAACTCTTTAACTGTTTTCTGAAGTGATTTAATCGCAGTCGCCTGTTCCTCGGACACGTTAGCTAGCTGCTGGAGCGGCGTGAGTTTAGCTCCGGTTTATAACACCTGGACCGAAGGTTAGAACACCTGGACCGAAGTTCAGAACACCTGGACGTTCAGAAAGTTCAACACCTGGACCGAAGTTCAGAACACCTGGACTGAAGTTTAGAACACCTGGACCGAAGATCAGAACACCTGGACCGAAGTTCGGAACACCTGGAACGACGTTCAGAACATCTGGGCCAAGTTCAGAACACCTGGACCGAAGTTTATAACACCTGGACCAAAGTTCAGAATACCTGGACCGAAGTTCAGAACACCTGGACTAAAGTTAAGAACACCTGGACCGAAGTTTATAACACCTGGACCAAAGTTCAGAACATCTGGACCAAAGTTCAGAACACCTGGACCGAAGTTCAGAACATCTGGACCAAAGTTCAGAACACCTGGACCGAAGTTTATAATACCTGGACTGAAGTTTAGAACACCTGGACCAAAGTTCAGAACACCTGGACCGAAGTTCAGAACACCTGGACCGAAGTTCAGAACACCTGGACCGAAGTTTATAACACCTGGACCGAAGTTCAGAACACCTGGACCGAAGTTCAGAACACCTGGACCGAAGTTTATAATACCTGGACTGAAGTTTAGAACACCTGGACCAAAGTTCAGAACACCTGGACCGAAGTTCAGAACACCTGGACCGAAGTTCAGAACACCTGGACCGAAGTTCGAAACATCTGGACCAAAGTTCAGAGCTCCTGGACCGAAGATCAGAACACCTGTAACAGTTCAGAACTTCAGATCTGATCTCCATAGGTAGCAATGTTTATTTATTTACCGTTTTTCTCAGACAGCAACCACAAAGTGCTTTCCTATAAAAACAGGCGTAATAAAGTACATGAAACACATAAAACACATAAAACACATAAAACACGTTACGGTCAATGTCCCAACCGTCCCTGCGTCAACGTCCCAACCGTCCCTGCGTCAACGTCCCAACCGTCCCTGCCCAACCGTCCCAACCGTCCCTGCGTCAATGTCCCAACCGTCCCTGCGTCACGTCCCACCGTCTGCGTCAATGTCCCAACCGTCCCGTGCGTCAATGTCCCAACCGTCCCTGCCAAGTCCCTCGTCAATGTCAACCGTCCCGTCAAACGTCCCCCAATGTCCCACCGTCCCTGCGTCAATGTCCCAACCGTCCTGCGTCAATGTCCCAACCGTCCCTGCGTCAATGTCCCAACCGTCCCTGCGTCAATGTCCCAACCGTCCCTGCGTCAATGTCCCAACCGTCCCTGCGTCAACGTCCCAACCGTCCCTGCGTCAATGTCCCAACCGTCCCTGCGTCAACGTCCCAACCGTCCCTGCGTCAACGTCCCAACCGTCCCTGCGTCAACGTCCCAACTGTTCCTGCGTCTGGAGAAACCGCTCGTAGGAATCAGAACGTCCTTTAATCTGAGGACCTCCAGCTGTGACTCTCAGGACTGGATCAAATCCACCACAGAAGAAGAAAGTCAGGACCAGTTCATTCAATCATTAACGTGTCTCATGTGACCTTTACCTTTACAGTTTTCAGTGAAATGTTCACATTAGCGGTATTTTGCTCCCATAATTCCAGATCGTGTGTGAGGCGTAAAGAAACTCTCCTGATGTTTGTTGTCTCGTGGTTTGAGCTGCTACACAGAAATGTTTATTTTGAAGCAGTGAAAGTGTTATTTTTGTCCTCCTTTGTGCCCTTTACTGTGTAAAATCGGTGGAGTTTCCTTCAGGTTTCCTTCCATCAGAGTCCACCTTTATGGACCCGGGATTGATTCTCCACACTGATAAACCTCTGCTTTAATCCCGTCCCACATCCCAGGTGCCCTTGAGGCTGCCAGTCACCTTTTCAGCCGGTGTATTACTTCCCTTTGTTGTGCAAAATACAACTGCAGTCATACATAAAACATGGAGGGAAGTGTGCTGCACATAACAGCAGTTTAGCTGTAAATAAGAAGAGACCTGCCGTCACCAGATGTCAGAGTGATGTTGTTTAGAAGATGAGAAGAGAACCGGAACTGGATCCGTCCAGATGGTGACGACAACTGCACCACCCCGACGCAGACCGTCCTGTCCAGACCGTTCTGTCCAGACCGTCCTTTCCAGACCATCCTTTCCAGACTGTTCGGTCCAGACCGTCCTGTCCAGACCGTCCTGTCCAGACCGTCCTGTCCAGACCATCCTGTCCATGACCATCCTGTCCAGACCGTCCTGTCCAGACCGTCCTGTCCAGACCGTTCCGTCCAGACCATCCTGTCCAGACCATCCTGTCCAGACCGTCCTGTCCAGACCGTCCTGTCAAAACCGTTCTGTCCAGACCGTCCTGTCCAGACCGTTCCGTCCAGACCATCCTGTCCAGACCATCCTGTCCAGACCGTCCTGTCCAGACCGTCCTGTCCAGACCGTTCTGTCCAGACCATCCTGTCCAGACCGTCCTGTTCAGACCGTCCTGTCCTGTCCAGACTGTCCAGACCGTCCTGTCCAGACCGTCCTGTCCAGACCATCCTGTCCAGACCGTCTTGTCCAGACCGTCCTGTCCAGACCATTCTGTCCAGACCGTCCTGTCAAAACCGTTCTGTCCAGACCGTCCTGTCCAGACCGTCCTGTCCAGACCTGTCCAGACCGTCCTGTCCAGACCGTCCTGTCCAGACCGTCCTGTCCAGACCATCCTGTCCAGACCGTCTTGTCCAGACCGTCCTGTCCAGACCATTCTGTCCAGACCGTCCTGTCCAAACCGTCCTGTCCGGACCGTCCTGTCCAGACCGTCCTGTCCAGACCGTTCTGTCCTGGCCATCCTGTCCAGACCGTCCTGTCCAGACCGTCCTGTCCAGACCGTCCTGTCCAAACCGTCCTGTCCGGACCGTCCTGTCCAGACCGTTCTGTCCAGACCGTTCTGTCCAGACCGTTCTGTCCAGGCCGTCCTGTCCAGACCGTTCTGTCCAGACCGTCCTGTCCAGACTGTCCTTTCCAGACCATCCTGTCCAGACCGTCCTGTCCAGACCTGTCCAGACCATCCTGTCCAGACCGTCCTGTCCAACCAGTCCACCTGTCGTTCTGTCCAGACCGTCCACCGTCCTGTCCAGACCGTCCTGTCAACTTTCCTCCAGACCGTCCTGTCCAGACCATCCTGTCCACCGTCCTGTCAACCGTCCTGTCCAGACCATCCTGTCCACCGTCTTGTCCGACCGTCCATCATTCTGTCCAGACCGTCCTGTCCAAACCGTCCTGTCCGGACCGTCCTGTCCAGACCGTCCTGTCCAGACCGTTCTGTCCTGACCATCCTGTCCAGACCGTCCTGTCCAGACCCTTCTGTCCAGACCGTTCTGTCCAGACCGTTCTGTCCAGACCGTTCTGTCCAGACCGTCTGTCCAGACCGTCCTGTCCAGACCGTCCTGTCCAGACCGTACGAAGCTGCCGCTGCCACCAGGAGACGATCGGAGACGGGCTGGAAACACTGACTAAAATACATTTATTTATTCAAGTCATCTGATTGTCGTGGCTCTTCCTGTCAGGAAAATGCAACAATATCATGTAGTTTTTGTCGCGGTGCATTTATGTAAAAAGGTGATAAAAATGAAGCAGAAATCACGTGGGCGTCCAGAGATCCACCTTCTACATCAAGTCAACTGACCTGATCCACTGATCCTCAGCAGGAGCAGGACGTTTTAGTAGAGTCCTAGTTTGGAGCCCTCCAGGATGTGAGCTAACACAGCGACGACAGGGAAAAACACAAGCACGGTGTTAGAAGAGCAACTGTCGCTGCGCATTAACCCTGAAAAGGTTCGAGAACGATTACAACGTGGAAGCACCGAGGTTTATCAGAACAAACCAGCAGACGTCTGGAACCAAGGTCCTCTGGACCGGTGATTCCATTATCGATACTGTTTAACGATTCGATTCTTTATCGATCTCTTATCGATTCTAATTTGGGGAAAAAGGAGAACAAACTAGTTTTATTAGCATCAATTTTTTTTACTTAGAAGTCACGACCTTACAAACTCAACAGCGAGGTCAAAAGAGGCCCAAAGCCTGGATAACGTGTTAACTGTTGTAATATGTAACTGTGCAAATACACAAGAATGTGGAACATTTTACTAACAGATTTTTACTAATAGAAATGAAAAAAATCTCCTTTTTAAAAGGATATATGAGCTCACTAAGCACTCAAAAATAATAATAAAGAAAGATAAATACTATCAAATACAACGGAACAGTGCATAGTACAAATCTGCAAATACTATAAAGAATAAACAATTGTTTAGCAGTAAAATAATCATGTCTTCCAGCCTCTGAACCAGCCAGACTCTCTCTCTCGTCACGGTCATCTTCTAAATGTAATGCAGAAGGCATTCATTTTAATAGCATAGCGCTAATGTTATAGCGTGTTTTACAAGGAAGCACATAGGCAGCGGGATAGCTACTAACCAGAGTTACCAGAGGTGATCTTAGCTTGGCTACTGCTGCTGGGTTGAGATCCATCAGTCCGAAGCGTCAAAAACACGACACTCGTTAGCATGTTGTGTGTTCAAATGTTTCTGCGTGTTAGCCGTGTTCCCTCCCGACGCTGTTATCTCCACTTTACAATGACTGCTAGTTGCCTTGTTGCCATCTTTCTTTAGTGAAGTGAAGCCAAACTTTGGAGCGTTTGAACCTGGTGGGCGTAACTTGCGTAAAATGCAATTTCCCAGTTTGGGATCAATAAAATACATCTATCTATCTATCTATCTATCTATCTATCTATCTATCTATCTATCTATCTATCTATCTATCTATCTATCTATCTATCTATCTATCTATCTATCTATCTATCTATCTATCTATCTATCTATCTATCTAAATTACGTGAGATTGGTTGCTGGTTGGAATCGATAAGAAAATCGCTGGATAAACTGCCAAACCATTTGGGTTTGTGGTTGTAAACCTGCTCTCAGAGTTTCCATTAGCTTGGTTTCAGAAACAGAAACTATTCTTTGTTTTTCTTGTTGGCTAATTTTAGCATACTTAGCTTCGTGTTTGTTGTCAAAATGCCGACGTAGATTAAACTCTTTCATGACTGACACCGCCTCTTTACATGAAAGATGTTTTTAGGTTCTTTGAGGTACAAACTTGTATTTGTTTTCCTGTCGTTCATAAAACTGCCTTCCTTTGCGCGTCAATTTCTCTTTTCTTGGACATGTTGTGGTTTTTCTGAAGTCCATCAGTTCTCAAAATTGTCTTGATGTCTTGCTCATGGTGAGATACTGTTATCGTTGTTGATGACGACGAAATGCATTGTGGGAGGTGTAGTTTATAGTCAATGTGCGCTTTAAAGCGGTGTAAGCTTATTTTAAGTCTTAAAATATTGTTTAAAAATTTAACCCAATAATGCACAAGCTCTCGGTGGCCACATAAAATGACGTGGCGGGCCACATTGGGCCCGCGGGCCTCGTGTTTGACACACGTGTTGTAGAGGTTAACTAACCCGGACCAAAATACCTCCAGAACCACCAGAGTGACTGATTCCACCTCCAACAGGTTACTGGGCCTGAACCAGGATCTAAGGGTCTCCGGGGGACTGAGGGCTGCTGATATGACGGGTCCAGATATGACGCAACTCATGTGGCCGTCGCTCAGATCTTCCTTCTCTCTGTTCATGTTTGGCAGGTGGAGAAAAGAAAATAGAAGCGCAAATGTCTGGAGACGCATGTGATGACGAGTCGGTCCAGATCTCCCCAGACGGTCGATGACTCACAGCTCCAGGCCCGAACCAGCAGGCCCGACTCTGACGAGCCCCCGGGCTGCTCGACAGGTGCCAGGTGAAACCTCCCCAGCTGTCTGAGCTCCCACCGGTCAGGAATCTGGGCCCCGTCTCCGATGTCCCCGGCGCCGCATTCCTCCCGCCTCCCTCCCTACCTTCGCCAGGAAGGTTAATCACCAACAGGTGCTGGTTCCACGTCCCGCCGGCTCAGCTGTTTACCTCCACAAGAGTCCGTTGGACGAGAACGTCCTCGTCACGGCGCCGTCTCTGACCTTCCTTCCTGCCAACGTCCTGACCGCACGTTTGAGACAGACGGACGCGTTTTTCTAGATGCACCGGTCATGTGACCAGAATCAATGACTGACAGCTGAAAGTTCATTGTGAAGTTTTGACACTTTGGTCTCATCACTGTTCTGCATTTTGATCTTTCAAGAGGAAAATGTAGGAATAAGTTTGAACGCTTTACATTTCTGCTTTCACGACTCCAAAGCTTGAATAAACGGTGGTTCATTTAAATTTAATTCAAAGGAGGCATTTTTACAGCTGACACGCTTTCCTGAGGTCATCAAAACATGGTTTTACAGCTGCGTTCACGACGACTGCATTTCAGGGGGCGGAGTCAGTCACTTGAATCGACTCCGCCCCTCTCTTCTGTCAGGCGTCCAAATGTGTGTCGTTCATTGTTTGGATTTTCTGTTCTGAAAGCAACAGAGGAAACCAGGAGAAGAAAAACTTGCTGCCGTTTAAAACAGTGGTTCTCAACTGGTGGGTCGTGACCCAAAAGTGGGTCGCAGACCCGTTTTCAGTGGGTCGTGGGCCTTTGCCATGAGGAAGGAAATGCTAAAAAAAAAAAAAAAAGAGAGAAAAAGCGTGTCATTCATCCTCCTCAACAGTAGATGGCGATAATGTCCTGTAATGTGAGTTGACACCCGCCAGTTTACGCCATAGAAGAAGACCTGCAGAGTTTGTTTCCATCTGTTGAGCAGGTGAAACACAGATACAACCAAGAATATATGAGATATGGATTTTCTTATCTTGAAGACAAAGGTCAGTGATGGTTATTCAGATAAAACTATATATTTTGAGTTCTTTTTGAAACTACTGCTCAGTGGTTGGACTGTTTTATTTCATGTTTGTTCATGTTTAGTCTGTTAAAAAAGGCTGAAGTTACTGAAGTGAAGTGTTTTGGATTTAATTAAAATGCAGCTAATTGAGCATCAAAGGGAATATTTCCCACTTGAAGTCATTTTGGTTTTTGCCATTTTGATTCACCAGTAAACTTATTTTTTTGTGTTGGTGTTCTGTGATATTCTTTTCTACTATCTCTGATTCAAACTGCACGATCTTTTCATTCAGTAAATTCGAGAAGTTTGAAATGTTCCTTGATTTGGGTCACGGTTTGTCATTAAGGGTGATGGTGGGTCCAGAAGCCAGACCAGTTGAGAACCACTGGTTTAAAGAACCAGAATCAGAATCATCTGCTCAGGAAACACCTGGGGAGGTGTTAACTGCTCTTAGCTCAGCGGCTCCCCCTGCAGGTGTGGAGGTTAAGTTTCCACCGTCTCCTCCAGCTGTGCGTCCACCAGCAGGTCTGGGGGACTGAAACTGTCCCAGAACCGACCTCTCGGTCCTTTCAGGTCCAGCTGTGACCACAGCTGATGGTGAACTACCATCCCTGGGGGGTTGGGGGGGGTTGGGGGGTTGGGGGGGGGGGGTTATAACTGACACACACCTTTCTGTCAGCCTCTTTAACTACTGGACTCCTGAAACTCTGTTTGCAATTTGAGGCCGCAAATTAGAAGCATAAGTCATCTGTTTCCCATAATCCTCCTGTCAGGCCAGGAGCAGGCTGACGCCCACCCCCCCCCCCACCCCCCCCCCCCCGCCCACACACGTGTGGAGTCGTGTCACGCAGACTTGTTCCCGCCTCTGTTCTTCACCAGCGCTGTGAGAATGAAACCGTCCAGCTGAACAGGAGAAGCAGGTCCGTCATGGATTCACCTGTCCAGTGACGTGACGTCCACTAGCTATAGCGTAAACACGTGTTAATGCTAACGGGCTCTTTAAGCTGACAGGCCTGAACGTGTTACAGCTCTGATTTCCAGCCCGACTGCTGTTCTGGACGTCGCATGAGCGTCTTTTTATTTTCCTCGTGTCCTTTCTTTCTCGCGCATACCTCTCTGCGTGCGTAACGGCGGTTCGTGCGGGCCGATAACCGCCGCCGCCGCTCTGCGAGCGTGAGAGTGTGAGAAAGCCCGGCAAAGGTGACGCGTCCTACATGTTCGCTGACAGCTTTATGGGTTGTGCGGCTCGCGTGGGGAAAAGGATTATGGGAAAGGAAGCGCACACGCAGACACACACGGCGGCGCTGGCCTGGCGGCCCAGATGCTGCAGTCAGGTGAGGTCCAGGGTTCAGCGCTCAGATTATTAACAGGAACAAGCTGGCGCCCAGTAAACACACCTACGACTTACTCAAGTGGAACGCTGTGTTGTTTGGGGGTCGGGGGGGTCGGGGGGGCTGGGGGGGGTCGGGTTTCATCTGAGCGGACAGTCGTGGGCTGAAGATCCCTGTGTGTGTGGGTGTGGGGGGGGGGGGGGGAATGTCCAGCCAGGGTCCAGGTTTGTCTCTTAACCTCCAGCTGAGGTCACGAGAAGCAGGTTCAGAACTTTTTAGAATCTTTTGATTTTCAGCATCAAAGTCTAAAAAGTAAATTTGGACAAAATAAAATAAAACACGTATGTGAGAAAAATACAGCTGACAGCTGATGAGGAGCAGGATGAACCCTCAGATGTTTAACTGGAGGAACCTGACTGAAAGGACCTCTGCGTCCGTCTCTGAAGCACGGCGGTGGCAGGATCATGCTCTGGACCTGCTCTGGTGCATCTGGACCACGTTGGGTCAAAACTAACAATCCGGTTGGCCCTGTTAGGCCCTGGATGGACCTGGTTAGCCCTGTTAGGCCCTGGATAGAACTGGTTGGTCCTGTTAGGCCCTGGATGGACCTGGTTGGCCCGTTAGGCCCTGGATGGACCTGGTTGGCCCGTTAGGCCCTGGATGGACCTGGTTAGCCCTGTTAGGCCCTGGATGGACCTGGTAGCCCTGTTAGGCCCTGGAACTGCTTGGCCCGTTAGGCCCTGGATGGACCTGGTTGCCCTGTTAGGCCCTTGGACCTGCCCGTTAGGCCCTGGATGGACCTGGTTAGCCCTGTTAGGCCTGGATGGACCTGGTTGGCCCTAGGCCCTGGATGGACCTGGTTGGCCCCGTTGCCCTGGATAGAACTGGTTGCCCCTAGGCCCTGGATAGAACTGCTTGGCCCGTTAGGCCCTGGATGGACCTGGTTAGCCCTGTTAGGCCCTGGATGGACCTGGTTGGCCCGTTAGGCCCTGGATGGACCTGGTTAGCCCTGTTAGGCCCTGGATGGACCTGGTTGGCCCTGCCTGTTAGGCCCTGGATGGACTGGTAGCCCTGTTAGGACTGCTTGGCCCGTTAGGCCCTGGACCTGTTAGCCCTGTTAGGCCCTGGATGGACCTGGTTGGCCCGTTAGGCCCTGGATGGACCTGGTTAGCCCTGTTAGGCCCTGGATAGAACTGGTTGGCCTCGTTAGGCCCTGGATGGACCTGGTTGGCCCCGTTAGGCCCTGGATAGAACTGGTTGGCCCCGTTAGGCCCTGGATAGACCTGGTGGCCCTGGACCTGGTTAGCCCTGTTAGCCCTGGATGGACTGGCCCTAGGCCCTGGATGGACCTGGTTAGCCCTGTTAGGCCTGGATGGACCTGGTTGGCCCGTTAGGCCCTGGATGGACCTGGTTAGCCCTGTTAGGCCCTGGATGGACCTGGTAGCCCTGTTGGCCCCTTGGCCCGTTAGGCCCTGGATGGACCTGGTTAGCCCTGTTAGGCCCTGGATGGACCTGGTTGGCCCGTTAGGCCCTGGATGGACCTGGTTAGCCCTGTTAGGCCCTGGATGGACCTGGTTGGCCCGTTAGGCCCTGGATGGACCTGGTTAGCCCTGTTAGGCCCTGGATGGACCTGGTAAGCCCTGTTAGGCCCTGGATAGAACTGCTTGGCCCGTTAGGCCCTGGATGGACCTGGTTAGCCCTGTTAGGCCCTGGATGGACCTGATTGGCCCGTTAGGCCCTGGATGGACCTGGTTAGCCCTGTTAGGCCCTGGATGGACCTGGTTGGCCCGTTAGGCCCTGGATGGACCTGGTTAGCCCTGTTAGGCCCTGGATGGACCTGGTAAGCCCTGTTAGGCCCTGGATGAACATGGTTGGCCCCATTAGGCCCTGGATAGAACTGGTTGGGCCTGTTAGGCCCTAGATCGATCTGGTCGGCCCGGTTACGCCCTGGATGGACCTGGTAAGCCCCGTTAAGCCCTGGATGAACGTGGTTGGCCGCATTAGCCCCTGGATGGACCTGGTTGGCCCCGTTAGGCCCTGGATAGAACTGCTTGGCCCCGTTAGGCCCTGGATGGACCTGCTTGGCCCCGTTAGGCCCTGGATGGACCTGGTTGGCCCGGTTAGGCCCTGGATGGATCTGGTTAGCCCCGTTAGGCCCTGTTAGGCCCCTTTAGACCCCAGTTGTCCACGTTAAGCCCTGGATGGACCTGGTTGGTCCTGTTAGGCCCTGTTAGGCCCCTTTAGACCCCAGTTGTCCACGTTAAGCCCTGGATGGACCTGGTTGGTCCTGTTAGGCCCTGTTAGGCCCCTTTAGACCCCAGTTGACCACGTTAAGCCCTGGAATGACCTGGTTGGCCCTGTTAGGCTCCAGTAGCAGCCTTCAGCCAGTGAAGGTAGCTGCCTCCTGCTGACCCAGACCCTTCCAGACCCTTCCAGACCGTTCCAGACCATTCCAGACCCCTTCAGACCGTTCCAGACCCTTCCAGACCCTTCCAGACCGTTCCAGACCGTTCCAGACCCTTCCAGACCCTTCCAGACCATTCCAGACCGTTCCAGACCCTTCCAGACCTTCCAGACCTATTCCAGACCGTTCCAGACCCTTCCAGACCGTTCCAGACCGTTCCAGACCGTTCCAGGCCGTTCCAGACCCTGAGCTGGTCTTTACAGTCTGTTACTACAGTTCACATCACAACAAGCTGTGTCATCTTTAAAATATGAGTCATTGTGTTTTCTTTCATGTTTAAATAGAAACAGGGCAGTTAGCGTCCGTCTACTGGAACAAATGAATGAATGCATGACATCATATTACAGCGTTGTGACTTCTTTATTTTTGTTTTATTGATGGTACGCATGTTGATTCTCTTTTGATCTCATGCAGCTTTAATCTGATCTTCATCTAAGTCACAACAGTCGACAAACACGGAGCCTCGTTCGTGAAATCTTCGTAAATCTGTGACATAGATCGACCTTCTTTTCCCGCCCGGCGAGCGTCAACGGCTCGTTTTGTGACGTCCCCAGAAATGCTTTATTCACGCCGTGATGCGCTTTCATCTACGCGCCGCGAGGATGAGACGAGAATAGATCAGCTGATCTGATTTCCACGCCGCTAAAACTGGCTCCGGTTTTACCTTTTCAACTGAACGCGGCGTCCTCGTGGTTCGGTCATGTGACATCCGACCGCGGTTTCAGCCAGTGACCAACGATAAAACTCGCCGGAGTCTCTCCTTGAACTTTAATGGTTGTCGATGATATTTATGCAGAAATGTAGGGTTTCTTAGACTTGTTTCAGTTTCTTATATTTTATTTATATTTATTTATATTACATTTCTGCGCCGGCTTCATTAATCACGAACTGCTTTTGCGCTAAAACTGACAGGGTCCTGAACTGGTCCTGAACTGGTCCTGAGCTGGTCCTGAACTGGTCCTGAACTGGTCCTGAACCGGTCCTGAACTGGTCCTGAACTGGTCCTGAACTGGTCCTGAACTGGTCCTGAACTGATCCTGAACTGGTCCTGAACTGGTCCTGAACTGATCCTGAACTGGTCCTGAACTGATCCTGAACTGGTCCTGAACTGGTCCTGAACTGTCCTGAACTGGTCCTGAACTGGTCCTGAACTGGTCCTGAACTGATCCTGAACTGGTCCTGAACTGGTCCTGAACTGATCCTGAACTGGTCCTGAACTGGTCCTGAACTGGTCCTGAACTGGTCCTGAACTGGTCCTGAACTGGTCCTGAACTGGTCCTGAACTGGTCCTGAACTGGTCCTGAACCGGTCCTGAACCGGTCCTGAACCGGTCCTGAGCTGGTCCTGAACTGGTCCTGAACTGGTCCTGAACTGGTCCTGAACTGGTCCTGAACTGGTCCTGAACTGATCCTGAGCTGGTCCTGAACTGGTCCTGAACTGGTCCTGAATCCTGAACTGGTCCTGAACTGGTCCTGAACTGGTCCTGAACTGGTCCTGAACTGATCCTGAACTGGTCCTGAACTGGTCCTGAACTGGTCCTGAACTGGTCCTGAACCGGTCCTGAACCGGTCCTGAACTGGTCCTGAACTGATCCTGAACTGGTCCTGAACTGGTCCTGAACTGGTCCTGAACTGATCCTGAACTGATCCTGAACTGGTCCTGAACTGGTCCTGAGCTGGTCCTAAACTGGTCCTGAACTGGTCCTGAACTGGTCCTGAACTGGTCCTCCGTGGCCTCCATCTTCCAGCCACGCTGGAGGTGTTGGCGGGCGTCGTGTTTCAGGCGTTCTTGTTGGGCATTTCAACATTGAACTTGTTCGTATTCTTACATAGTGTGCCTTTAACCTAAAGTTGTTTTTAACTCTCACCATAGGTTCATGTCAGGCTTTCCTGCGTTTGTCCTGCGAGCGTTGGATTCTCATAATTAAACGTAGCTTGACTGTTTCAGCGGTAAACTAGCGCGCAGATGTCTGGAAGAGAACGCCGCCACATGCTTCCCATTTTCTGCTCTGCATTCAAGAGACTCGGAGAGGAAGTGTATACTCGTCCCAAACCTCCGACCAGGTGCTCGCTGCGAATGGGAAGACTATTAAACGGACATAATGCGGATCTATGGTCCGTGGTGGATTACCCGGGCCGTCCGGGGCTCAGCTGCTCATCCAACAGCTCAGCAGAGGAGAAGAACAGGTTTTCTTGTCTTTCATTGTTGTCTTTTTTCACTCAGAGACCCACATCTGCAGATGTAAATGAAAGCTGATCCGGGAGATAAAAAAGCAAAAAGGCTCCACATTATCTGACTAACAACATCCCCGCCATCAGCGGCGTAACTTCACACCACGCCGTTCTGAGCACTGGAGGCCATTACCGTAGGTCTCGGACATCAGCGGTATCTGTCACCGATGCGACATAATGGCTTCAGAGCCCGTCTTCTGGAAACGCGCATCTCACCGCTGTTAACCCCATAAGAAACGAGACGGCGTTCGACTGCAGCAGTTGGAGCTCCTAATTAGGTTGAAGTAGGTCTCTTTGAACTGACGACGTAGGAGAAAAAGCAAAATGTGAAACATTTTCGGCCTCATTATAAGTTATCTAAAAGGCAAAGGCTCGTGATAATGAGGGCCATCCAGCGGGATGCGATGCGGCGGGAAGAGAGCGCCTAATTGTGTCAAATGGCTGGAAGTATTTCACTTTAAATTACGGAAAGAAAAGGGAAGAAAATAAAGCGCAACACGGGCGGAGAACGGGCGCGTCGGCGGCGGGAAATAAACGGACGCGGCCACGCGTCGGCGCTCTCGGACGCTCCGTTGCGAAGTCTCGCCTCGAAGTTTAGACGCGGTTTCGTCAGTTTTAGGCCTCGACGCCGAGGCTTCATCAGGTTCCATCAACTTCTCTCACAGGAAGTAGTTTTACCTTCACAGTCTGGACGCCACGAGAACGTCTACGTCTAACCCGGACGTCAGGAGGAGCTTATTATGGAGATGAATGACACTGAAATTTATCACATAAATAAAAGAAATTATAACGTGTTTAAATGAGAAGCAAACTCAGAAAAAAAAAATCAGTCTCTCCGTCATCTCGTTACTTCCTGTCATAAAGACGTTAAACTAATTAAGGACCATGTGGTGAAATAATCATGATTCAGATTAAAGCTGGAGGGATGAACTCCTCCTCCTCAGCAGGTTGTTTCCGTCTCTGACACGAACAAATTCATTCATTTAAGGTTTTAAACCTCCAAATTCAGTCATAATCCCAAATCAAGACAGGTGTTCCGAGGATCAGGTGATAGAGATGCGGGGGGGGGGGGGGGGGGGGGGGGGACGTCGCTCTGACTAAAGATGAAGACCTTGTTTTCCCTCGCTGGCAGCCAGAACAGAGCGATCACCGCCGGTCGGCCTCGTCAGCTCAAACACTTCACAGTAAGAGGCTCGTTTCAGAGCTGAAGAGCTTCGTACAGTCGACAGGTGACAGTCGACAGGTGACAGTCGACAGGTGACAGTCGACAGGTACTAACATCTGCATTTCAGAGCCCGCTACCAGCTCTCAAGATGTCGGTGATGAAAACAGTCCTCGTTCCTGTAACCTGAACATCACGGCTGGTTTTATCTCGGAGCAACAAAGCTTCCGGGCCGGTCTGGACCAGTCTGGGCCGGTCTGAGCCGGTCTGACCGGTCTGAGCCGGTCTGAGCCGGTCTGGGCCGGTCTGAGCCGGTCTGGGCCGGTCTGGCCGGTCTGGACCGGTCTGGACCGGTCTGGACCGGTCTGGGCCGGTCTGAGCCGGTCTGAGCCGGTCTGGACCGGTCTGGCCGGTCTGGGCCGGTCTGGACTGGTCTGGGCCGGTCTGAGCCGGTCTGGGCTGGTCTGGACCGGTCTGGACCGGTCTGAGCCGGTCTGGGCTGGTCTGGACTGGTCTGGGCCGGTCTGAGCCGGTCTGGGCCGGTCTGGGCCAGTCTGGACCGGTGGACTGGTCTGGACCGGTCTGGACCGGTCTGGGCCGGTCTGGGCCGGTCTGAGCTCAGCAGACAGAACCACGGGAGCCGTGTGACTCCACACCTCTCCACACCTGTGTATCTTTACGTGCAGTTCCAAAGTGCAGCCATCTTGTTAGCTTCAGTTAGTGCGTTTACATGGGAAGTTTATTTCCTCTTTAATTCAGAATTAAAATTAAATCCAATTTAAAATGATTAAAAATGACCATGTAAACACCTAATTCTGAATGGAAATGTCCATTCAGAATAATCTTAATTTCCGAAGTAAGTGTCTGGTTTATTCTGATTTTAAATCCGAACAGAATAATTCCGCGGTCATGTAAACACTCATTGGCTGCGGTTACATGATGTTTTTTAATTCGGAATTACTAATTAGGAATTAAATAATTCCGAATTAAACTGTTTTCCTTCGAGTTTACATGGAAATGGTAATTCAGAATTAAGGTTTACATGGAAAACGCTTTATCCAACTCTGCTTTAGGTCTGGGGGTTGGGAAGGGTTCTGATTGGATGGGGGGGGGGGGCGGACATGTTTACATCTACCGGAAGAAAACAAACTTAGCTAACTCGGTTAGCAACAACATTCCACTTATTTTTGACCTGGGTGGCGTCTCTATCTGTGAAACCTCCTTCATTTAACCTGGCCGCTTTGAAAAGATCACAATTTTTATGTTTCCTGCCATCTGTTCTTTTAATTATTTCCAGTTCCTCCAAGCTATTTATTAAATAAATCGTCTCTGCTCTTGACCACCGCTGCTGCCATTTTAAAACTTTGTTTTGAAAACAAACCCAGCGTGGAATATAAGCGTCATGCAGACAGACGGGCAAGATTAAATTAATTAATTAATTAATTAATTATTAATTAAACAGGAATGAGTGTAAACATGACCGCGGAATTATTTAATTCGGAATTAAAATGGGAATAAACCAGCCACTTACTTCGGAATTAAGTTTAATTCAGAATTGACATTTTCATATGGAATTAAGTGTTTACATGGTAACTTTTATTCGGCTTTAACTTTAATTCTGAATTAAAGAGGAATTAAACTTTAAATTAAGCTTTAAATCTAAAGCTTTAAATTAATTCCCGTCTTTCTGCGCATGCTCGTTCTTTTACCCGTCTGTTGCCATGACGCTAATATTCCACGCTGGACAGTTTGTTGTCGTGCTGCTGCTTCAAAAATAAAATCAAAACAAATCCAAAAGGATGCTAATAATGTCGTCCTCCATGTTGTTGCTAATCCAGTAAGTTTGTTTTCTTTCGGTAGACCTTAAGACGTGAACTGGACCCATCCAAAGCCGATCAAACTGGTAAAGTTTTCCATGTAAACCTCAGTTCAGAATTACTATTTCCATGTAAACTCGAAGGAAAATAGTTTAATTGTGAATTATTTAATTGGGAATAATTAATTCCAGATTAAGATGGCCAAGATGGCGGCCGGACTGCCGGAGCAGCGAGCGCCTCGGTCCTCGCAGTCGTCTGTCGGTGTTTAACAGTCCCGTCCTTGTCTGTGGGTTAGTTTAGGTTTAGGTAACCCTAACTAACTGTGTTCAGCAGCAGGCCCCTCAGGTGAGACGCCCCCCCCCCCCCCCCCCCCCCCCCCCCCTCCATGGCAGCAGCTCAGCTCCGTCTCCACAGTCCTTCACATCACACCCCCCCCCACCCCCCCACCCAGCCCGGATGAGTGATCCGTGTCCCGGCTCCCTGCAGCTTGACGTGCATCCAGTCTTATGTAAATATTCATCAAATTCACTCCTTTATTGGGAGGCGAATATATTTTCCTGGACGAGCTATCGGCCCGTATAGGCTGCGTTAAATCCAGAGTAGCTCCGCGCAGCCAACCCAAACACATTTGGTCATGTCTTTGAAAAACATTACCTCTCACAGATATATAGTGTTCCGGGCCGGCGGGAATACGGGTAAACATTAAAGTGCACGGCTCGGCCTCGGCGGCGATGCTCCGCTAGAATTACTCCTGGATCCGTTCGTCCGCTGAGGCTTTAACATATTAAGTTCTGTGTGCTTTTTCAAATGCACACAGGTACTCGTCACGCAGCGCTCGGTGTAATCCAAACCACCGGACTGTCCGATTCACATGACATACTGCATGCTGGGTATAAATTTAATTCTTCCTCCGTTTTTTTTATTTATTTTTATTTGATTTTTATTTTAGGGGGGGATTCCACTAGAGGCTGTGGAGGAAAGTACCGCTTTTGTTGCCTTTAGTGTGGAAAAAAAAGAAAAAAGTGCTTCATGAACTGCTGAAATTGAAACGCTTATTTCAAATCGTGTCATGAGATTTTAGTCGGTTCTGAATCGCCGAAGACACGTTCTGAACAAATAAATAAATCAACAGAAGACCCGTCTGTTCCCTGAATGGCTGCCGGAGTCCAAGAACCAAGATCCTCGGCCCAGTTGAGCGTCTGGTCCCGTGGTCCCGGCCGTTAGCTGAGGAGGTCTGGCTTCACGACAGCGTTCTAGTTCGTTCCACGTTAGCATGTTTTTACTGCCGGTCTCAGAGCTCGTCTCTGAACGTTTCCACCGGTGGAACCGGTCCAGGCTGGTCTTTCAGGGCCTGAAGCTGCAGCTCCTCTAGACTCGGAGAGCGCCGTGGTCCGGTTCCAGCGGCGAGCGCTGCCCGCTGGCGCTGGATCCACGAGAGGTTACGAATTCTTCCGAAGGTTTCGAGCTCTGCTCGTTTAATGACGCGTATCTCGCCGTGTCTTCTCCTTTCTGGATCCGTACCTTCCCTGCTGGTCCGAACCCGTCTTTAATATTAAATCTGGTTGACCGTGTTGCTCTGTAATTCCACTGACGACCACTAGAGGGCTGGTTCCTTTTCTGCAGCGCTGCAGCCAGCAGGGCTGTGCTTCCTTTTGTTTTTAAGCAGTGAAAAAACTAGTTCTTATGGGAGTTGATGCTAATAAATGATAAGTATGTGGCGACTAATCCAGGGTGGAGCCCCGCCTTTCACCTGAGGAGAGCGGGGGCGGGCCCAGCAGACCCCACCCCCACCCCCGGTGGGCCTGAATAGGAAGAAGAACAAAGCTAACGGATGGGATGGAAGTGTAATGGAGTGGTAACTGGCGATAGCGCCTCTTTAGTGGACCGATCCCATCTGACGGAGACGTAGCGGACCGGGTTAATGTCGGTGCCGGTCCGAACTCAGCTGGGAAGCATATTTCTTCACGCACCTGATTTAGTCCACTGCAGATTTCCACGTCGAAGCTGTTCTCACAAACCTGGAGGAGCCGTGAAATATCGCCGCACTGAGATTTCACCTAATTCTGCTCGACATTTTTTGGGCCGCATGTTTTTATAGTTTCATTTTATTCGAGGACGAGATGTTTCAATGAACTAAACAGCTTGTCTCCGTCAATAAAGCGGACATAAATCAGAAGTGTATGAGGTATCAACTTCCCTTTACAATCCCAGGGAAACAGATAACCACATTTTGGCCAACAGCGACGAGTTGGGACGGATCCGACCGGAAAAGACGTCCAGCCTTTGGTCACAGAGCGAGTTTTTTTTTTTTGGTTTGAGAGCAAACACATGCATAAAATAAAACAAAACGTCCTGCTCTTTCTGGTCCCCAGTTGGTTCTCCACCTGCAGCTCTCAGCGGTGACATCATGGATGACCTCAGCATGAGAACATGTTCGCCGGGGACGTGTCCTACATGCCGAAACTGGCCCTGGACGCGTCCGGCTCGTCGCGTCTCTCTCTGGAACCGGGCTCGGCGACCGGACCCGTTCGGGAGGCGCGCTGACGCTAACGGGCAGGAAGCGGCGCCCCGCTGCGCCTGCGTCTGGTTGCAGCCAGCAGAGCTTTTTACGGGCCGCTCGTAAATGTAGCGACCTGATGTTTTCAATTAAAGCCCGCTCCGAGGTGAGTCTCCTACCCTTGATGCATAAACCAACCTTAATAAGTTTTCAACGAGTCGTATCTCTCGGGCCGCTGCCGTGAAATATGTTCTGTGAGGTGAAAGCAGTGACGGCGGCCACACAAGAGCAGGTCCAGCTGTGAGAGGAGTTGAAGGTTTGATGTCAGCTCTGGGAGGATGTTACTCCTCCACATGTGCGCTGAACTCACAAACAGGAGGCACTTCATCAAAACTCCGATTCTCTCGTCTGCTCAGGAAAAGCTTTTATTCTAGTTTCACCGTCCGTGCGCTGGCACCAGGAGCCTGCTGATAGGTGGTCAAAGAGAAAACGCTTTCGTTGTAATTACGGTCGTAAAATGGTTTCTTTAGTTTCCAGAGAGGAAGAGAAAACACCCCTGAGCTCCTCTGAGCGGTTCATCCCTGATTCACATGACCTCACAGTTACTCCGAGGACTCGTCTCCTGACGCAGCCATGAAAAGTTAAATTCGCTCCTGAATGTCACGCACTTGAAGCTCTGTGACTCATCGGCCTCGCAGAGGTAGGAACGTTTCAGTTTCACGCATTTAGAGGGTTTTTTTTTTTCTGTCGTTGGCGGGTGGAGCGGTGAAGACGTTCTCACTGCTCCTGAGGTCACGTTCACGTTCATGTCTCTCTTTGTGTTGTTAGATTACAACGAGGCGGAGATCCATCGGTTCAAGGGTCGGGGGTGAAGCTGCGGCAGGTCCGGACCCGGTAGAATCAGTGGATCCTACCGGATCCAGAGCTGCTGCAGCTTCAGTTCAAGGGTCGGGGGTGAAGCTGCGGCAGGTCCAGACCCGGTAGGATCAGTGGATTCTGCCGGGTCCGGAGTTGCCGCAGCTTCAGTTCAAGGGTCGGGGGTGAAGCTGCAGCAGGTCCAGACCCGGTAGGATCCGCTGATCAAGTCAGTGGCCCTGGTGAACTACTTTCACAGTTTACCAGCTGCCAATCAATAAAAGAAGATTTAGTTCCGGTCTAATTCACTTACCTTCAGTTGTTTAGCGCCTGGTCACAATAAAGTCATATCAGTGCACTTTTCACAGCAACTATTCTAAGTTTATGAAGTTAAAAATAATACTAAATCAGGTCAGGTCTGACACTGAGCTCAGCTCATGGACAACAGATGTAAAATAGCTATTTTGGCTAATTCTGGCACATTTACATTCTACGTTTATTAATGTGCACTGTCCATGTCAAATAAACCATAAATAAATAAATAAAGAACAAATGTCGATGACACTTTAGTTCATATGGCAGCAGAACATTTAAATAAAAGTGACGTTTGCACTACTTTTGAATTCATCATTTGATTTTGCGTATACAATGCGATTAATCGTGACTAATCAGGGAAATCATGCGATTAATCGCGATTTAAAATTTTAATCGTTGCCCAGCCCTAGTTTATTTCTGTCAGAACCGAAGCTCTCGACCCGTTTGATCGTAGAAAATAACATGGACGCTTGTCACATGGCCTCCAGGACAAAAACAGCTCAAAGGCCTCACTGGTTGAACCTAAAAAGGCAGAATTACACGTCACAAACAACTTTTTAGGCCTCTGAAGCGCTGACATTTCACTGATAGCACCCCCCCACCCCCCCACCCCCCCCCCTCCCCCGCCCCCCCGACAGCACGTTTGATACCCGAACAATCAGCAGCAGCCTGAGTCCATGTGAGTCTGACGGCGTTCATCTCCAGCCTTCACCTCTGCAGCTGGAGTCGACGCTGATGTCATTACCTTATCAAAGGTGGAGGTGTCTGCAGCGCCGGGGGAGGGGAGGTGGGAGGGGGGGGGACGCTGTTCTTTTACTGGCTGGCAGCCGGCGGGACAGCGGGCGTATTTATCCCTCGCCGCCGGCTTATCGGCAGGGCCTGTAAATCTACCTGACAGCTCTTTACAGGTGCCGTTAATCCCGCTGATTCAATTCATTTTGCTAACTGCTCGGATGCAGCCGCTCTCCACGGGGAAGATCAAACCCTCGCCGCTTTCTCGCCGCGTTAGTTTGTGTTGTCCTCGTGATGGAAAGCGAAATCCACTCTGTGTAACGTGGAGATGAAAGGTGTAATGTAGCCGCCGTGGCAGCCAGATTATTCCCCCGAACGCGTTTGTGCTTCTTTATTTACTGCACACAGAGATCTGCTTTTTCCCCCTAAATGTTATTTACAGAGCAGAGATTTGCTGTGCAGGTACGCCGTCCTTCAGCTGTGCTCTGCTGCAACACCCCCCCCCCGCTGTTATGCTGCCCCCCCCCCCCTGCTGTTGTGCTGCCCCCCCCACCCCTGCTGTTGTTGGGCTGCAGACGTTGATGCTCCGGGTTTTTCTCCTCAGTTTCAGTTTTAGGCCTCTGCTCCGACGACAGGCTCTGAAAGATTCAGTAGACTCACATTGCTTCCACTAAACACAGGATTATGTTTTATATTTTATACGTTTCCTGAGAAGCTTTAGATGATTTAAAAAATTAGATCAAAGATAAAAGTGGAAGTGTTCACATAGATAAATGTAATAACACAGAACAAGCCTGATTGTGGGACCAGGAGGAGTCAGCTGACCTCCAACTGGAAGGTCGCCAGCTCGATCCCCGGAGGGGAGGGGGGGGGGGTCACTGGGCGGGACGCTGACCCCCCCCCCCCCTCCCCCCCAGCTGAGCCCTAAAGGTGTCACATGCCAGCGTTCTCATAGCGCCGGTCCCAAACCCGGATAAAAGCGGAGCCTTGTGCCTGGAAGGAGCGAGTTGACAGGAAGACAAAGATCCAGTGTTGAGATGTTGAGAAGATCCTCCGCTGGAAAAACCCACAACTGGTTCCCTGTTTGAGACAGTTTTTTAACTAATTTTGTTTTTTGACGTGTATTTATAGAAATATAAAGACATTCATTCATTTAACATCAGTTAATTATAATGACTTTATTATAATTATTTACTTGAACCATTTATTTTTATTTTATTTTCTCATTTGTCTTCGCATTTGTATTTAAATTATTTGACCTTGTAATTGTTTTTTTTATTTTATACTATATGATTCAGTTATTTTGCTTTATTCATTTTCTTTTTTATTTTCCATCCTTCTCTTCTTCTGTTTCCTCTCAGACGTATGAAATGAACCAACCAGGACGGCGTCGGGGGGTTGTGGGGGGTTCAACCTTTATTAAACCAAAACTAGGCGGAGCTAACCAGCGTGGCCGTTGATGACACGTCCACCCACCTGACTGAATTAGGCTCCGCCCATGTGACGTGAACTGATGTCACCCTTCGTTGTCTCTGACTGAATCCGTCCTCGTTTCTCATAAAATTAAAACTTTTTCTTAAATGTGAATCTTAATTCTCTTCATTTCCGTCTCTGTCGTCGCATTTTGTGACTTTTTTTCGCTAATTTACAACTTTTAGTTTTTCTGATCCAGTCACCGCTTTATTATTGTAAAATTGTACTTTTTCCTCGTAAAATTACAGTTTTAGACTTGATGAAACTTTTTTCCTCCTAAATTTATGTTTTTTTTAATTGAACAACTTAATTATTACTATTGTGATTTGTTCTTGTAAAATTAAGACCTTTTACAATAAATTGATGCCATTATTGCCTTAATGAATTTAATATTACAGCTTCTTTCTTGCAAATTAATAATTTTTTCATATATTACGGTTCAACCCGACTACGGTGGAAGAACTCACCTTCATCCGCTCGTCCTTCTCCAGTCGTCCCAGTAGAAACAGACTGGACCTCCTGGTCCCGGTCCCGGTTGGACTAGGGTTAGGGTTAGGGTTAGCGTTAGCGTTAGCGTTAGCCCTAACCCTAATCCTCGTTGGTGGGAGTTCACGTAGTCGCTTCAAAACCAGACGTTCGCACGACAAAAAAAAGCCCAAATGCAGCAGAAACAACCGGTTTCGACCGGATTCACACCAGTGCTGCCACCTGCTGGACATCCTTGTGTTTCCCGTTACACTTCATTACTGTAAAACTGAATATTTTTGTGTGAAATTCCAACTTTATTCTCATAAATGTATGACATTATTCTTGTAATTTCACCACCACCGTCTACTTTTGGCTCATAAATCTACAGCTTTTTCCTTGTTACAGTGTTAACTCTAATTATGAACACCTCTATATACGAAATGTTCAGGTTACGAAACGCCAAAAGGGAAAAATATTGCCTCTAGTTACGAAAGAAATTTCAGGATAGTAAAGTCATAAATCCAGTAGCGCTGCTACTCGCAGCTCCCAGAGTTTACTGAACGTAAACATAGCTGTCGGCTCTGTATCTCGGTTTGAAAGCGGTGCGTCCGAGCTGCTCTGCCATTGGCTATCGCTTAGCATCTTCCTGGCATCCCATTGGCTATCGCTTAGCATCTTCCTGGCATCCCATTGGCTATCACTTAGCATCTTCCTGGCATCCCATTGGCTATCACTTAGCATCTTCCTGGCATCCCATTGGCTATAGCTTAGCATCTTCCTGGCATCCCATTGGCTATCACTTAGCATCTTCCTGGCATCCCATTGGCTAGGAGGGCCCCTTGTCTGTATGAGCGTAACCCAGCAACCAGGTAAACAAACAATTTTTACCTCCACCATGAGGTTTTTTTTTTGGCCGGCGTTTATCTGTCTGTGTTCTAGATAACTCTAAAGGTTCTGGATGGATTTTGATTAAATTTTCAGGAGTTGTCAGAAATGTGAAAAAGGAAGAACTGATTTCATTTTGGTTCTGATCCGGAAGAAATCCTGGAATCTGGATCACTTTCAAATCTTCGATAATTGTTGCGTTTATTGGAGGTCTGAGCTCTCTGAGTGCTTTTCTAGTTCTAACATGTATTTCTGACAGGTTTTTATGTCACTTCATGTATTATTTATAATTTATAGAAAATGTATGTTTGAATTTTGGGGGGCTTGGACCGGATTAGAGCATTTACATGGAAAACGCGTCTCTACTTAAGAAATTTTCAGGTTACGAAACTACTTCCAGAACCAGTTAATTTCGTAAGTAGAGCTACCGCTGTATTGTAGTATTGCAACCTTTTTTAAACTTATGATTTAATTACTGTAAATATATTGTTCACGTTAAGAGTGAGATTTTTCCCTGGAGGCGTCCCCAACGCTCTCCTGCGTTATCTACCTCCGTTTTCACAGATTTAGTGGGATGTTCAGACGTCTCAGAGTTGAACTCTTTGTGTTTTCTTTTAGCAGCAGATTAACTATCGGAGCTGTCAGACGGAGCGCTGCAGAGTCTCAGGCTCTGGACGCTCTACGAGCAAAAACATCCACCAGCCGTCGGTAATCAGCAGAACATACGGATGAACAGGGAGGCTGTTTTTTATCTTTTCACCTTTCTGGACCTCCTGATTTCATAAACAGGATCTGGATCTGACAGAAAAGCCTCCTGATGTCTGTCGTTCCCAGAGTTGAGCTTCGTCTCGTTACTATCGAACCGCTCCAGTCAGAGTTTCCTTCGTCGCTCCAGCGCCATCACGCCTGTCAGCGCTAGGATGTCCCGGCGGCTGACAGAAACCGCCAGCGTTTGCTGAGCTCAGTGGTTTTCCAGCGAACGTCCAGCTCTGAAGAAGCAGCAGCGAGCGCGTGATACCCCGACTTCCTTCCTCAGCGGCGGTTCTCCAAGGCCTCTCGCTGATCTTGAGGGGACCACTTGTGAGCGAAAACAACGGGAGATTAAATCTTGGCAGGTTTGCATGTTTAAGCGCGGTGGTCACCTCCGCCCGGTTTCCTGCCGCCGCCATCAGGCAGCGACCTTATCGCTTCCTCGCGGTGATTAGGCGGCTTCCTGGTGGCTGCGTCGCAGGTTCAAGTCCATTTATGTTCGCCGTGCTCTCCTTTCTGTGAGTCATAAAGAGATTCCTACTTGGAGAAAAAGATCAAAACGATGACTTTTAAAAGTAAACAGGACTTTAATTGCCTCTTTCCCTCCAACGGATCGTAATCTGTTGCATCTGTCTGCAAAGACAAACATGTGAACCGGCGGTCTGGACTTTTTCATCTCCTGCTGAACAGAATCCGCCTGTGATTGTTCGCTTGTTTGAAATTTCAATATGTTTACAGAAAGAAAAGAAAATCATCGTTTCTTTGTAGTTGAAAGTTTCTTTCACACGTCCTGCATTTCTTCATGTCTCATTAATGTTTGTTTCAAGTCTCTCTGTGATGTCATTGTTACGTTCCAGCTCTTTTCACAGCTTCACTTTGACAAACCCGTGTTGGTTTGGACCTCAGCAGCGGGTTTACAGATGTGTCCAGCTGTTTATCTGCTACTGAGCTTCAGCTGTATTTACAGCGCGTTAGGAAACACGAATGTTGCGTGAACGTAGCGCCGCGGAGACGTGTTGGTTTTTTTTAGGTTTTCAGGCTGTAAAACCTGATCACCTCAACACACAAAAGTCACAAAAGTTCTCTCCCATGATCCTCTCTGATCCTCTCACAGTCGTTTCCTTCCAGCCAACCAATCAGCTGCAGCTAGATGGGGGCGGGGTCTATGCAGTGACCGCTCATCCCGGTCTGGTTGTGGCTCCGCCTGCGTCACATGCTTCCTGTCTCTGATTGGTCGTCCGTCTGTCCGGTGGCATCCTGGGACGGTTTCTTCTTGGTACCGCCTCCTGGAAATCAAAGTCAGAGGAACCAGACTGTATTGAGGGTCAGGACGGCTGTTGACACAATTACAGACAGATTCCTTCGTGAATTAAAGGACAACAACTGTCCTCTTGGTTGTTGACATTAACGCTAACCCCGACGGTCGCTGGACCTTCATTAAGTCTAGCACATAAACATAAATGTCGTGAATCCAGCCGAGGAAGCGGCGCTGGCAGGCGCTCCGCCTTTGAGACGGTCCTGGTGAGACCAGAGGACGGAGACAGAAACGGCGAGCTTCAGTTTACGTCCACATCTGTTCTGCTCACGTTTCACAACGGTTTCAGCGTCACAGTCAGATTTGAGTTCAGATAAATCTCTTGAATCGGGGGCGCTCACCGTGATCTCCATCACTACGCCATTCAAGATGGCGCTGTTTCCACGCGTCCTCGCCCTGACCTCTGCAGTTTACTGCCACAAGCAAAACGTCCACCGAAAGGATTGATGGTGCCCTGAAGAAGACAGGATCAGAGAACAAGAGACCACTGTCCACCGGCACCACAATGGCGGCCGTTGTGGCGTCCGCCGATGACGTCGGCGTCAACGGCGCTCAGAAGCTCTGTGTTTTCTCCACAGACGGTCCGGGAGGCGTGGTTTTCTGATTGTGATCTGGCGCTAACTGCTGCGACTGCTGTCCACGGCGTCTCTGACTTTGACGGCTGTGTGACGGAGCTTTTCAAACGGAAAAATAAAGCTGCTGTAAACAGCGAGACTGGAGTTGAAAAGATCGTAACCACGGCGGATATTCTTCACTTTTGACGGGAGCGAGGACAGGATGGAGGAAACAGAGAGTTGATTTGAGCTCCTTGATACCTGCTTCCTCCTGATCAGGGTCATGGCGGTCATGGCGGTCATGGCGGTCTGTGGCGGCGGCCCCCAGCTGTCTTCACACCACCAGTCCATCGCATCATTTAGAGAAAAATCACCACATGAATAATCATTAAGAGCTGTCGGGTCAATTAGATATACTGCATGTGCTATTTTAGGTGCCAGCGACGGCTCCCGAACACCTCTGGGACTTCAGAGGTCCCGGGGGGGCGGGTCTTCCTCCGCCGCTGACGGGACGTCCTCTCGCCGGTTCAGAGCGGCGAGGGCCGTTTATCTCTGACCCGCAGCTTCAGCCTCGCTGTCTAAGCTGCCAAAACAGGCCTATTCAGCATTGTGCTGAGTTCATCAATGCTGCGCTGACACACACACACACACACGCACACACGCACACACACACACGCACACACACACACACTCAGATGAACACTGTAAAAAGTGTCCGCCAGGATCTGGTCATCTGTGAGACTCTCACTGCACTCGTCAGTTCAACAAAGCGGACCGTATTGTTCCCCAAAAATTAAATTCCAATTTGAAGGTTGATTTTTTTTTTTTTTTTTTTTTTTTTATAGGCCTGGACAACGATAAAATATTTTAATCGCGATTAATCGCATGATTTCCCTGATTAATCACGATTAATCGCATTGTATACGCAAAATCAAATAATGAATTCAACAGTAGTGTAAAGGTCACTTTTATTGAAATGTTCTGCTGCCATATGAACTAAAGTGTTAACATCAGCACTCAGTAACACATATTTAGTGTAAACCTCATCTTAAAAAAATGTAAAATAAAATAAAGCTTATTGCCACTGCCAGGACATTAATGTCATCCTGTTTTTATAAAAATTAAAAAAAGTCTACAAACAAAATCCAACAAAATGATTGTGTCTCAGCACAATCAGAACATTAAAACATTAATTTTTTGAGGTAACAGTAGAAACTTTTAACGGGGAGTTCAACTTGTCAGTTGTTACAAATCTGTTAAATCTCCGTCTGGGAGAACTTTAAAATTAAAATGTCCATGTTAAAGTTCTGTAAATGTATCAACCCATAATTATCTGTGTATCATTTGTTTTTTTGCATTTTTGATTGTCAATCAAAAATTAAAAAAATTAAAATGTGAGTTTTGATTTTTTTTTCCCCGTTATTTAATCTAACACACACAAAAAAAAATGCCTGTTTTTTTTTATATTTCAATTTTAGCAAAAAGGCCACGGGACTGAATTTGTTTTTAGTATTTTATTGTCTAGTTTACGTGACCCAGAAATGTCTTTGTTTTATAATCAAGGAACAGACTTTCTGTTGTCATTACACATCTGAGCCACTAGATGGAGCCGCACTGCAGTAACCAGCTAGAGAACAGCAGGACAGTGAACACATGGAGCAGATCTGATGATAAATGGAGGAATGACCACAAACGTTTGGTTGCAGTCTAGATTTTTTTTTTCAGACCGAATTGTTAATATTTCTACCTGAGTTGCTACCTGAACTGTAAAGTTTACGGATTTTTACCGTTCTCCATGTCTGTTTTAGCTTTAGCTGCCAATTATCTTCCGGTTCCGTAGCAGCCAGAAACAGACTTTTCAAAACAAAAGCATGTTAGCAACTTGCGTTAACGCGCTATAAAATAAATGTTGGCGTTAATAAATTAATTTAAATTATACGTTAATCCGATAATAACGCGTTAACTTGCCCAGCCCTATTTTTTTATTTTATAAATTACAGACACGAGCTGCTGTTTTTACTCAGGTTTCCTCCCAGAAACGCCACCAGAGGCCCGAGGCAGGAAAGAAGCTCTGGATGTCTGGGGGCCTCCCTGACAACCCCTCCATCAGCCTCCGACAGGTCAGCCCCTCACGGGGGGGTCCCCAGCCCGCGACCTCTCCCCTGTCACAACTGTCACTTGACTTCAGCGAGCAGCAACCCCTTTTATCAGAAAACGTGAGGCCCGGCTCTGACAAAGCGGAGGAACCGCCAGAGACTGACCCCGGTGTATATTTAGCAGCAGCTTGGCAGTCGCCCATCCCAACTGTCGAGGCTGTCAGAGCCTCGCATGCTCGCTGACCTCCCCTCGTCCCCCCGCCTCTCTTTTATTATGTAAAGAGAGAGCCGCATACGCTCCACAAACTGGACCGAAACAGAAATCCTCGAGGAGTAGCATTCTTTCTCACGTACGCATGCATCAGCTGTAGGTTCTGACCATCTGTTGAACCCAGAACAGTTAACTCTTTGGTGCCGACGGGCCTCTTCCTGTCCTCTGGTTCTGGATTACAACACAGTCGTGTCGTCCATTAGACTTCAGGATAACACGGCTGAACATCGGTGTCCGTAGAGACGTGAACCAGTAACATCTAAGAGATAACTTTAAAGTTGAATCCGATGCAACTGCAGTTCTTCTACTCACCACTAGGGTCTGGCTCCAACAGTGTCCGTTGACCTTCATGTTAAAATGTCCAACTGCAGCTCCACAGCATCTCCAGCGAGGCTCACCTGACGGAGCTGGACAGCCACAAAGTCCACTGGAAGCTGCTGTCAATCAGCACCCATGTTGGCCTGGATTACCCAGATGTAGGCTAGCTTACCTGCAGCAGGTCCGAGCAACCATGGCTTTAGAATCACTCTTCAGACTCATATGGTGACGTCACGGGATTGTCCAGTTCTTTATTTTCTACAAACATTCTTTGACAGATGTAGAGACAAAACTGACAATGTCTCACTGGGACGGACTTAATAGCAAGAGCATGACCGAACTAGAAAAATCACGATACGATGAGCCGCACCTTTAAGGTGATTTCCTGTGGATGTTAGCACTGGTGCTAGCTCAGCTAGGCTGGCCACCCATCCAGTGCGGCCGTGACAGCATTTAAAATGCATTCCCAGTTATTTTAAAGCTCAGTTTTCTTACCTTAATGTTCAGTTCTGTTACCTTAAGCTCAGTTCTGTTACTTTAACGCTCAGTTCTGTTACCTTAGTGCTCAGTTCTGTTACCTTAGTGCTCAGTTCTGTTACCTTAATGCTCAGTTCTGTTACCTTAAGCTCAGTTCTGTTACTTTAACGCTCAGTTCTTACCTTAGCGCTCAGTTCTGTTACCTTAGTGCTCAGTTCTGTTACCTTAATGCTCAGTTCTGTTACCTTAGTGCTCAGTTCTGTTACCTTAGTGCTCAGTTCTGTTACCTTAATGCTCAGTTCTGTTACCTTAAGCTCAGTTCTGTTACTTTAACGCTCAGTTCTGTTACCTTAGCGCTCAGTTCTGTTACCTTAGTGCTCAGTTCTGTTACTTTAACGCTCAGTTCTGTTACCTTAGTGCTCAGTTCTGTTACCTTAGTGCTCAGTTCTGTTACCTTAATGCTCAGTTCTGTTACCTTAAGCTCAGTTCTGTTACTTTAACGCTCAGTTCTGTTACCTTAGTGCTCAGTTCTGTTACCTTAGTGCTCAGTTCTGTTACCTTAATGCTCAGTTCTGTTACCTTAAGCTCAGTTCTGTTACTTTAACACTCAGTTCTGTTACCTTAACATTCAGTTCTGTTACCATAACGCTCAGTTCTGTTACCTTAACGCTAGGTTCTGATACCTTAACGCTCAGTTTTGTAACCTTAACGATCAGTTCTATCACCTTAATATCCAGTTCTGTTACCTTAACATTCAGTTCTGTTACCTTATCGCTCAGTTCTGTTACCTTATCGCTCAGTTCTGTTACCTTATCGCTCAGTTCTGTTACCTTAAGCTCAGTTCTGTTACCTTAAGCTCAGTTCTGTTACCTTAACACTCAGTTCTGTTACCTTATCGCTCAGTTCTGTTCCCTTAACACTCAGTTCTGTTACCTTTGTGCTCAGTTCTGTTACCTTAACATTCAGTTCTGTTACCATAATGCTCAGTTCTGTCACCTTAATGCTCAGTTCTGTTCCCTTAACACTCAGTTCTGTTACCTTAACGCTCAATTCTGTTACCTTAAGCTCAGTTCTGTTACTTTAACGCTCAGTTCTGTTACCTTAGTGCTCAGTTCTGTTACCTTAATGCTCAGTTCTGTTACCTTAAGCTCAGTTCTGTTACTTTAACGCTCAGTTCTGTTACCTTAGCGCTCAGTTCTGTTACCTTAAGCTCAGTTCTGTTACTTTAACACTCAGTTCTGTTACCTTAACATTCAGTTCTGTTACCATAACGCTCAGTTCTGTTACCTTAACGCTAGGTTCTGATACCTTAACACTCAGTTTTGTAACCTTAACGATCAGTTCTATCACCTTAATATCCAGTTCTGTTACCTTAACATTCAGTTCTGTTACCTTATCGCTCAGTTCTGTTACCTTATCGCTCAGTTCTGTTACCTTAAGCTCAGTTCTGTTACCTTAAGCTCAGTTCTGTTACCTTAACACTCAGTTCTGTTACCTTAACACTCAGTTCTGTTACCTTATCGCTCAGTTCTGTTCCCTTAACACTCAGTTCTGTTACCTTTGTGCTCAGTTCTGTTACCTTAACATTCAGTTCTGTTACCATAATGCTCAGTTCTGTCACCTTAATGCTCAGTTCTGTTCCCTTAACACTCAGTTCTGTTACCTTAACGCTCAATTCTGTTACCTTAAGCTCAGTTCTGTTACTTTAACGCTCAGTTCTGTTACCTTAGTGCTCAGTTCTGTTACCTTAATGCTCAGTTCTGTTACCTTAAGCTCAGTTCTGTTACTTTAACGCTCAGTTCTGTTACCTTAGCGCTCAGTTCTGTTACCTTAAGCTCAGTTCTGTTACTTTAACACTCAGTTCTGTTACCTTAACATTCAGTTCTGTTACCATAACGCTCAGTTCTGTTACCTTAACGCTAGGTTCTGATACCTTAACGCTCAGTTTTGTAACCTTAACGATCAGTTCTATCACCTTAATATCCAGTTCTGTTACCTTAACATTCAGTTCTGTTACCTTATCGCTCAGTTCTGTTACCTTATCGCTCAGTTCTGTTACCTTAAGCTCAGTTCTGTTACCTTAAGCTCAGTTCTGTTACCTTAACACTCAGTTCTGTTACCTTATCGCTCAGTTCTGTTCCCTTAACACTCAGTTCTGTTACCTTTGTGCTCAGTTCTGTTACCTTAACATTCAGTTCTGTTACCTTAATGCTCAGTTCTGTTCCCTTAACACTCAGTTCTGTTACCTTAACGCTCAATTCTGTTACCTTAATGCTCATTTCATTAGTCTACACTGTTTGAAGGTTATGACTCAGATGGAGCTGATTTGTTTCACTTTGTTGAAATGTTCAGAAAAACAAACGGTAATGCAGTTCATCTAAATTGTTTAAAAAAGGGAATTTGTAAAGAACATGAATGTTTGAAGAGGAATATATCACATTTAACATATCTGCAGTCAGAGCCACAATGACATCCAGCTGTTTGACAGCTGTCACTCATCAAGCCACACCCCTAATGAGGCAGATTCACCCTAAACAGCAGCCATGTTGCCATGGAGACCAGAACCGTTGCTGTGCTCACTGTCGGGTCCAGACCCTGGTGGTCAGCAGAGGAACTGCAGTTTCCTCTTCCTCCACGCCGACTGCAGCTCTGGAAACCAGACGTTGCTCCAGGAGGACGTAAGGAAGTCATGGATGAAACGCCTGGACCACAGATGATGTCAGACATGTTTAGGTCTTTAGTTTCGTACTTTTTAAACACAATTTTACAGATATGAATCCGTCTGATGCAGTCGGGGAAAGAGGGGAAGTCTTGGTGGGACCTTTGTTGCTCCGGAATAATTCAAGAAAGACGGCAGAAACCCTTCTGAGTCCTTTGAAACTTCTGGAAGTATTTCAATGCCTTCAATGAAAACCAGCAGATCAAGCTGAGGAATTTCCATGTGTGACACACGACTTCGATATTCGTGATGCTTTTATAAGATACTGTTAATACTGTTAATATCTTCCATCTTTGATGACCCCTGAGAACATCTCCAACCCTCTGGGCCACAGCCAGAACCTGAACGACACGTTTCAGCGTCGCTCCAGGAGAAGGAAGATCTCAGCACCACCGGAGGACATCAAGACACCTCCAAAGACGTGGAGAAGCAGAAGGTTGAGCGGTGCGTTTCCGTGACAGCGTCTTCTTGATTGATGATTTAGGACTTCACTTCTCGTGTCGCTCCGCCGTAACGGCGACGCCTGCAATCACCTGATAAGATAATCTCCGTCGGTGACGAACCTTTGCTTTCCTTAAGCCCCAGTTATCAGGCAGATTCACCGCCGTCCTCCAGCGATGAGGATGACTCAGCGCCGGTGACTCACGGCTTCTGCTGCACACAAACGGTGAAAAACCGTTTCTTTGAGCTTTATTTCTCTACGTGGAAACACGAGGTCTCCCTCTTCTAGATGTTCTCCTCCTCTGATGCTCAACTGTTCAAAGGCTCAACTATATTCTTTAAATCGTTCCACAAAGTCGAACATCGGATTAGAAACACGTGCTAATTCAGCTAATTCTTCTTTGCAGTGTTGCTTTAGTTCTTTAAGGTTTTTGGACCTTTGCTCATCCACAGCTCGGTTCTGGAAGGTGCTGACTCCGGTCGGTTCTGTTATATCAGGTCTTACATTAAAACAAAGGTAGTTGCTTCTCTAAACTCATAACTGATGTCTTTCCCTCTTGGCATTGTGTGTGTTTAGACACACACCTGAAAGATCCAGACCAGGAACCTGTCAAAACATCTGCACAGCTGCTGATGACCAGTTCAACAGTGATCAGTTCATTGATGATGATGATCAGTTCATTGATGATAATGATTACTTCATTGATGATGATGATCACGTCATTGATGATGATGATCAGTTCATTGATGATGATCAGTTAATTGATGATGATGATCAGTTCATTGATGATAATGATCACTTCATTGATGATGAGGATCACGTCATTGATGATTGATCAGTTCATTGATGATGATCAGTTCATTGATGGTGATGATCAGTTCATTGATGATGATCAGTTCATTGATGGTGATGATCAGTTCATTGATGATGATCAGTTCATTGATGATGATGATCAGTTCATTGATGATGATCAGTTAATTGATGATGATGATCAGTTCATTGATGATAATGATCACTTCATTGATGATGAGGATCACGTCATTGATGATGATGATCAGTTCATTGATGATGATCAGTTCATTGATGATGATCAGTTAATTGATGATGATGATCAGTTCATTGATGATAATGATCACTTCATTGATGATGAGGATCACGTCATTGATGATGATGATCACGTCAGAGGATTCAAGGAGGGAGCAGGAACATCAGCTTCCTGTGGTCAGGTAGCTCAGAAGCATCATCTCAGCCTCTGGTTCTGGTCCCTCTGGTTCTGGTCTCGCTGGGCTCCTGGTCTCTCTGGTTCTGGTCCCTCTGGGCTCCTGGTACTTCTGGGTTCCTGGTCTCTCTGGTTCTGGTCTCTCTGAGCTCCTGATCTCTCCGGGCTCCTGGTCCCTCTGGTTCTGGTCTCTCTGGGCTCCTGGTCTCTCTGGTTCTGGTCTCTCTGGGTTCCTGGTCTCTCTGGGTTCCTGGTCTCTCTGGTTCTGGTCTCTCTGGTCCTGGTATCTCTGGGTTCCTGGTCTCTCTGGTTCTGGTGGTCTCTCTGGTTCTGGTCTCTCTGGGTCTCTGGTCTCTGGGTTCTGGTCTCTCTGGTTCTGGTCTCTCTGGTCTCTCTGGTCTCTCTGGTCTCTGGTCTCTGGTTCTGGTCTCTTCTGGGTCTCTCTGGTTCTGGTCTCTCTGGTTCTGGTCTCTCTGGTTCTGGTCCCTCTGAGCTCCTGGTCTCTTCAGGGCTCCTGGTCCCTCTGGTTCTGGTCTCTCTGGTTCTGGTCCCTCTGGTTCTGGTCCCTCTGGGTTCCTGGTCCCTCTGGTTCTGGTCTCTCTGGTTCTGGTCTCTCTGGTTCTGGTCTCTCTGGTTCTGGTCTCTCTGGTTCTGGTCCCTCTGGTTCTGGTCTCTCTGGTTCTGGTCTCTCTGGTTCTGGTCTCTCTGGTTCTGGTCTCTCTGGTTCTGGTCCCTCTGGTTCTGGTCTCTGGTTCTGGTCTCTCTGGTTCTGGTCTCTGGTTCTGGTCCCTCTGGTTCTGTCTCTCTGGGTCCTATCTCTCTGGTTCTGGTCTCTGGTTCTGGTCTCTCTGGTCTCTGGTCTCTCTTGGCTCCTGATCTCTCTGGGCTCCTGGTCTCTCTGGTTCTGGTCTCTCTGGGCTCCTGGTCTCTCTTGGCTCCTGATCTCTCTGGGTTCCTGGTCTCTCTGGTTCTGGTCCCTCTGGTTCTGGTCTCTCTGGTTCTGGTCTCTCTGGTCTCTCTGGTAGTCCCTCTGGGTTCCTGGTCCCTCTGGGTTCCTGGTCCCTCTGGTTCTGGTCCCTCTGGTTCTGGTCCCTCTGGTTCTGGTCCCTCTGGTTCTGGTCTCTCTGAGCGTCTGGACCCTGGCTGCTCAGCAGGAACCTCCTACTGAACCTAATCAGCCCTCCAGCCGCCGCGTTTAAATGCGCTCTCTGCCACGTTAATGGGATTTCCACCGAAAGGTCCGCGCTCGACGTCTAAAGTGGTCCAGACAATCGCAATGAGCTCCGAGTCAAGTGTGATTAACCCGCTGACCCGCCTGTAGCGACGGCGCCTGTAGCGGACGGCGCCTCTGCTCCCTCGCAGCTCAACTGCAACTGTGTTCAAGTCAAGTGAGATTTAGTGACTGGGATGTAAACAGGTTCACCCAGATTAACGGGAATACTGGAGTTAAATGTGTTTAATGGTCAGAGTCATGATCTTGTGATGAGATGGGATCTGTTAAAGATGGAGTTAGCGGTGCACGACAACTATAACTATCGATAACCGATAACTATCGGGCCGATAACTATCAGGCCGATAACAGGAAATGATGACATCATCCCGATAAGTCCGATATCACGACGAATAGCCCCGATAACATTTATATTTCTGTCAACACAGCAGTGTCTCGCTCCCTCTGAGTCTTGAATGACCAGCAGTGAATGTTATGTTCAAGTGACGTCGGCATAATCAGAAAACGATTACTCAAGTAAGGAAAATCAAGAATACTCCCTCATGCCAGAAAACAACTCGTTAATTCGGTCATAATTTTAGTAGTTGCTGACTTTAATTGATATTCACAGTGTTTCCCCACGTTACACATAAAAAATAGAAAAAAAAATAGAAAAGGCTGAAAGAACAACTAGCAAACGAGGGAACGGAGGAATTTACGTTACATCTTGAATGCAGCCTGCAGCACAGCGCTGATCACAACAAACATGGCGGCGTGGAACTTCGTTAAAGTTTCAGAAGAAGATAGTTTGGTGGTTATTTGTGACGAATCCTCCGAGTGAATTCTACGAGGAGGGAAGCACAAGCTTTAATACGTAAAACCTGATCAGCCACCTACAACATAACAATCACTTCCATGGAGTTTTGAAATAGCGTGAGCTAACGGAAGCTAATGCTAACGTGCGCAAGCCAGCAGCAGTCTCTCCTCTCCCTCATTCCTCTCATCTAAAGCTTCCATGATATTAAGAAATTAAAAAATGAAAAACTACTGAACGTCATTTACTTTAATTAAAAGTATTAATTTAAATGGAACCACAAGCCAAAATCCTTTAAATGTTAATCTTTTTCAGTTAGTAATTCTGATGCATGTATTTCCATCAGTTCAAGGAGCCTTTATTTTTATATCAGTCAGTAATGAACCTTATTTAAGTTAATGTGAGATATCAAATAGGTTTGTTTGATAGTTTTAAGAAAATGTTTGAGAGTCTTGACAATTGTTTTTATTGGAAAAAATAAATATCTGTTCATTTAAAGAGTCCAAACTGTTTTTGGTTTTGTTCATAGTATTGATGTATTGATCTCAGGTATATGTGTGTGTGTTATCGGTATCGGTTTTAAAAAACAGTTATCGTGGATCCCCAGACGGAGGCAGTTATTAACTGGAGCTGGACTGGACCAGACCGTCACCCCCCGGGTTCTACACTCGTGAAGCCCACGTCTCCATGTGGAGGTGGTGGGCGTCGGCTTCCTCCACTCACAGCCAATGGCTGCTGAGACTGACGGCCTCCAGCCGGTGGGACCTGCCAACAGCTGGAACATCTGGCTCCTCCAGGTCGGCCTGCACCTTTCAGGACTGACTGACTCGGCCCAGAGCTGCGCTGGTAAGCTGAAATTAAGGTACCTCAGACATTTAATTAAAATTTAAACAATTAATAACATTTAATGAATCTCCAGAGAGACATTAGAGTCTGTCCCTGGGACACCTCCCTCCAGGAACTGCAGCCGCCATCAGCCTCCTCCGGCGCCCAGTTGGTCCAGTTTCGTGACACAGACTGGACCTGCACCTGCTCCTCTGGTTCCACCTGCTGCAGACGCCTCCAGGTGAGGAACAGTGCACCAGGTATGAAGGACAAGCAGCGACACGGATGCTTCTTTTATTCAAAGCCCATACATGGGAGGCCGATAACGAGAGGTTATTGTGTCAATAAAAGTTTTCAGAACAGGAACTTTTAATTAGCTGCTAATCAACCTGCTCCGTATCCGTTCCAGCAGCAGTTACAGATATCAGGTATCTGCGAGGCTCAAAGCCTCTAAAGCGTTTTGTCAGCCAGAGTTAAGACACACCTACCACCCGTGGAAAATTGCCATCGTTTGTCTTTAATTGAGCACTTTTTGATGTTGCTTCAGTTGTCAGCGGATATCTCGTTGGGGAGGGAATCTTCACACGTTCACTTCAAACGCTGCAGGCGAAGGATTTCTCCTCCCTGTTTGTCAAAAGTAGCTTTCTTCAGAGACGAAGGTTGATTCCGTGACAGCTCCGCTGCACGTGGAGATCTGGGTCACTCGGTATTTAAAATACTTAACTGTGCTTAAAGAGGTTGCTCCAGCCCACCCAATGAGCTTCTGGAGTTTTATTGGAAAACAGGCCAGAATGAAAGCGAGCGCTGCTTGTATGGGACGATGGAGGTGAAGGAAAAGTGTCCAGGTGTCACACACCTGTCGTTGGCGTCCCAGCAGGCGTCGGTCGGCTCGATGGACGACAGGAGCCTGTTGGGTGTTTTCATGAATATTTGGAGCCTTTTAACGACTGAAGTGGTAAAACAGGTAGTCAGGCCGTTTCCTCGGGTCTCGAAGACGTTTCACCTCTTACCTGAAAGGCTCTTCTGATGTCACAGGTCACATGATTCCAGCTGCCGACGGTTGAGACGTCTGTAAGGACTGAAATAAAATAAATCGAGTTACTCTCTGGTGGACACAGTTGACACAGAGCCAGTTTTGTTGACTGGGGGGGTCGGACACTGAGCCCAACGGGAGGGCGAGCCCATGTTGCTTGTCCTGGGTGTGAGTCCCTCTGCCAGGCCGGGGCCCCGGGGCCCCACAGCTAGGGATGGTAATTGATCAGATTTTTCCGATTCCAATATCAATACCGTTTAACGATTCGATTCTTTATCGATTCGATATCGAAAGGAGAACAGATTTATCAGCATCAATTTTATTTACTTAGAAGTCACGACCTTACAAACTCAACAGCGAGGTCAAAAGAGGCCCAAAGCCTGGATAACGTGTTAACTGTTGTAATATGTAACTGTGCAAATACACAAGAATGTGGAACATTTTACTAACAGATTTTTACTAATAGAAATGAAAAAATCTCCCTTTTAAAAGGATATATGAGCTCACTAAGCACTCAAAAATAATAATAAAGAAGGATAAATACTATCAAATACAACAGAACAGTGCATAGTACAAATCTGCAAATACTATGAAGAATTAACAATTCTTTAGCAGTAAAATAATCATGTCTTCCAGCCTCTGAACCAGCCAGACTCTCTCTCTCGTCACGGTCATCTTCTAAATGTAATGAAGGCATTCGTTTAATAGCATAGCGCTAATGTTATAGCGTGTTTTACAAAGAAGCACATAGGCAGTGGGATAGCTACTAACCAGAGTTACCAGAGGTGATCTTAGCTTGGCTACTGCTGCTGGGTTGAGATCCATCAGTCCGAAGCGTCAAAAACACGACACTCGTTAGCATGTTGTGTGTTCAAATGTTTCTGCGTGTTAGCCGTGTTCCCTCCCGACGCTGTTATCTCCACTTTACAATGACTGCTAGCTGCCTTGTTGCCATCTTTCTTTGGTGAAGTGAAGCCAAACTTTGGAGCGTTTGAACCTGGTGGGCGCCATTGTTGTTTACAACTGCAATGCTAACGTGCTAAACCGACGTAACTTAATCACGTAAGCGCTCTCTGGAATTGACTGTGCGTAACTTGAGTAAATTACGTGAGATTCGTGCTGGTTGGAATCGATAAGAGAATCGCTGGATAAACTGACAAACGATTCAATGGAACTGAAACACACGGAACCAGTTCTCTACAGGAACCAGTTCCAGTAGAGAACTGGTTCTCTACAGGAACCGGCTCTCGGTTCCCAAGCCCACCCACAGCCAGATAAAGACGTCCTCGAGGTTTATCTGTACTGTGGCCTGGTTAAAGAGGTGCTTCAGACGAGTCCTGCTGGGAGCTGGTGGTGAGGCCGACCCGGGAGGACCTGGGGACGCCTCTGTGTCCTCCCAGGAGACTGAGGCCGACCCGGGAGGACCCGGGGACGCCTCTGTGTCCTCCCAGGAGACTGAGGCCGACCCGGGAGGACCCGGGGACGCCTCTCTGTCCTTCCGGGAGACCGAGGCCGACCTGGGAGGACCCGGGGACGCCTCTGTGTCCTCCCAGGAGACCGAGGCCGACCCGGGAGGACCCGGGGACGCCTCTGTGTCCCCCCAGGAGACCGAGGCCGACCCGGGAGGATCCGGGGACGCCTCTGTGTCCTCCCAGGAGACTGAGGCTGACTCGGGAGGACCCGGGGATGCCTTTGTGTCCTCCCAGGAGACTGAGGCCGACCCGGGAGGACCCGGGGATGCCTTTGTGTCCTCCCAGGAGACTGAGGCCGACTGGGGAGAACCTGGGGATTCCTCTGTGTCCTCCCAGGAGACTGAGGCCGACCCGGGAGGACCCGGGGACGCCTCTGTGTCCTCCCAGGAGACCTGCTGGTTCCATCCAGGGAGGACCCGGGGACGCCTCTGTGTCCTCCCAGGAGACTGAGGCCGACTCGGGAGGACCCGGGGACGCCTCTGTGGCCCCCAGGAGACCCGCTGGATCCGTCCAGGAATGTGCTGAGTTGCAACCTGAACCTGAATGAGTGGAAGTTAATGGACGGATGTTTTGACACAGACTTTGAAAATAAGATTTTGAGCCATATAAAGATCCGTTTTCATCCAGTCCAGTCATTTGCTAAATTCCAGTTATTGTCCATTTCATATCTGAACTTGTAGATGTGTCCACCTTCTTCTCCTGATCTGGTGGTAACCTGCTGAAATCCACCCGTCAGTGGGAACGAATGTCGTCCTGTAGCGTTTCAGCTTCTGTCCAGGGTTAGCATTAGGATTAGGGTTGGATTGTCCTCCATCTGGTAAAACCTAAACCTCTGGCTTTCCGCTCACCTCCGTCATCACCACGACGGTCCAATCGGCTCGGCACCGGCCCGCCCCTCCGGTCCTGTCACCTGATAGTGTTCAGCGCTGGTTTGGTTCCAGAAGCTCTGCAGAGTCTAAACTGGAGCCGCTGCTCGCGACTGTTTGGATGGATATTTCTAAATATTGGTAGGAACCCGAGCTGGGCCAGATGGTTAAACGTTTTTTGCATTCATGTGCTCCTGGGAAACTCCGCCGCCCGTGACTCCCAGGTCAGGAGACTTCCAGCTCCGGCAGCTTGACCGTTGAGAGGGATTTTGGAGTCGGCGTCCGGAGCCAAGTGTGCTGTATTCACTTACGAATGTTTGCGTTCACGGTCGCGGCTCGCAGTGGGCGACATGATATTTGACATGAGATGCCAAGTGTGAGACAGTGTGTGCGTTTTGTTCTGCTCGGGCTGTGGAGGTACCGCGCCAGCTGGCCGGGTTGGCTGAGAGCCTGTCGACGGACGGGCCAGAACAGATGCTCAGGTATACTCTGGAGGTCCGGCGCCGCCGTTCTCATGGATGGAAATTAGACTTTTACACACTTCTGTGTTTCTCTCAGCCTTTTGATTTTTTCTTTTCTTTCAGTCTTTGTCGTGGCCACAGCAGGATTTAGACACCAATGAGGGTGAAGTGTATGTAGTATGTACTGTAGTATGTACTGTTGTACTGTAGTATATACTGTAGCATGCACTGTTATACTGTAGTATATACTGTAGAATGTACTGTTGTACTGTAGTATATACTGTAGTATGTACTGTCGTATGTACTGTAGTATGTACTGTAGTATGTACTGTTGTACTGTAGTATATACTGTAGTATGTACTGTTGTACTGTAGTATGTACTGTTGTATGTACTGTAGTATGTACTGTAGTATGTACTGAAGTATGTACTGTAGTGTGTACTGTAGTATGTACTGTAGTATGTACTGTAGTACTATAGTATATACTGTAGTATGTACTGTTGTACTGTAGTATATACTGTAGTATGTACTGTAGTATGTACTGTAGTGTGTACTGTAGTATGTACTGTAGTGTGTACTGTAGTGTGTACTGTAGTGTGTACTGTAGTATGTACTGTTGTGTGAATGTGTGTGTATCAGTATGTAGGTATTTAAATGTTTATGTCTATCTGGATATGAAATTACAACTAAAATTTAGTATTAGGCCTCAAAAACAGGATACATTTTAAGGGTAATCATGGAACATTGGAGCAGGATTAAATAACTTTTACTTCTTCCTACCACTTTTCAGACGTGTTAAACCAGATATGTGTTTTGCATATTGGTATGTATGTGTATGTATATACATCGGTGTATATACATTGGGCATAAATTTTGTTTATTTTTTATTTCTTCTTTTTTGGGGGGAATATGTCCATATAATATTTAGATTTATTTACAAGAGGTTCTATATGTCTCTAAATTATGGTTATGCACATGTGTCAGTGTATATTGATTTATGCATTAATTATATATTTTATTTTATGAATATATTTATTTTCATATACATAGATTCATGATAGTGTCTACGCTTTAAAAGACAGTTTTGACATGTCTGAAATGAAAAAATGAAATGAAATTTCGACGTGAATGAGGAGGAATCTTCTCCTCGGTCAGTTTGCGAACGTCATCCGTCCATTGATGTCCTCGCTGTCCTCGCCGTCCTCGCCGTCCGTCTGAAGCTGTAACTTCATCCTGAAACTCGGGCCTGAAGTTTTATCCTCGAGTGGAAACGGGCCAGAATATCATTACTTACCGTGATTCCTGCACACAACCCCCCCCCCACCCCCAACATGCAGCGTTTCCCAACAGGTGCAGGAGGGGATCAAGTTGCAGCACTTTCCTTCCTCCCTCCTCCTCTCGTCCTTCCCGCCTCTCTCTTTCTCGAATTAAAGCAGCGAGAGCAGCTTTACAGACGTTTCTGACGTGTGCGGGGGGGCTGAGGAGGAGGAGGAGGGGGGGGGGGGGTCGCTAATAACCAGGCAAGGTACACTAATCTCCGATGGCAACATTTGGTTTACCTTAAGCTGGAGGGACAGCTGTATTAAAAGCAGGAATAATCCTAATCAGTTCAAACTCCATCCTCCTCCTCCCGCCTCCCTGCTTCACCTCTTTGCATATAAAACTTCCACATTAGGCTTAAGAGTACAACGGCTTAGCTGCTGTTCGCCCTACATCTGTCTTCCCTCCGCAGCGGCCAATCAGAGCGGAGGCTGGGGGGACGGGGGGAGGGGGGTGGATCAAGAAGGAAGGGTGGAGGGAAAAACAGACTTTGAAAGAGTGGATGGAGACGGAAAACAAAAGGGATGATGACGAATGAGAGGAAGTGAATGAGGGAGGGAGGTGGGGAGGAGCAACCACACCTGTAACTGGAACCAGGTGTGGTCTCCACAGGTAGAGCTCACGTCCAACACAGCTGGACGAGGGACAATTTAAAAACGGGGTAAAACACGTATCAAACACGAGGCCCGCGGGCCAAATGTGGCCCGTCACGTCCTTTTATGGGGACATTATTGGTTTAGACTTAAAATGAGCTTAAACCGCTTTAAAACGAATATTGACAATAAACTACATCTCCCATCATGCACTTCGTCGTTACCCACAACGATAATAGTAGCTATGAGCAAGATGAATTTTCAGAACTGATGGACTTCAGAAAAACCTTCACAAACAAAGGAAGACAGTTTCATGAACGATGGGAAAACAACAGTTTGTCTTTTGTGTAATAAAGTGTGTCGGTCGTGAAAGAGTTTAATCTACGTCGGCATTTTGGCAGCAAACACGGAGCTAAGTATGCTAAGTATGCTAAACTTAGCCTGCAAGAAAAACAAAGAACCGCTTCCGCTTCTGAAACCGAGGTAATGGATCCTCTTACAACCACAAAATCTGAGTTTAATATAATAATGACTTAAATGTTTCAAACTTGAATCTAATTTTAATTTTTTATTTTTTATTTTGTTACATTCATGCTGTGAATCAGGCCCTTCGAGGGGAACCATGATGCTGATGTGGCCCTCAGTGGAAACCAGTCTGGGTTAAAATATAAAACCCCAGTCTGGTGCATAATTAGGGGCGTGGCTTTGTGAGTGACAGCTGAACCGCAGTCTGGTGTCAACTAGATCATGTTCAGCACTGCTGGTTCCCGGTTTGATTCCCAGCAGGCCTTTCTGCTGGTGTGGCTCTTCAGGGAAGCCACGAGGAAGATCTACGTCAGCAGCCTCCTCATCAGCTCCACCTGTCCAGCTGCTCGTTAACACCAGTAATCAACATTCACCTGCTGGACTTCAAACCAGCACCAGAGTCCTGGTTGTTGGTCTGACTGGTCCAGAAGCTGCTGGTCTACTGGGATCTTCTCCACAACCATCTCCAGGGTTTCCAGAGGATGGTCCAGAAGGAGAAGATGTCCAGATGTTGATAGAGAGACACCAGTAACTCCACCAAGGTCTGCAGACCGCCATCTCTGAACAACACTGGGACCTTGAAGCAGATGTTCTCCAGCAGCAGAAGACCAGCTGAGATCAGGAAACCAGAACTGGACCACAGAAGACTGGAAGAACATTGTCTGGTCTGATGAGTCTGGATTTCAGAATCTGGAGGAACCAACATGAGCAGCATGGATCCATCCTGGTCCATCATGGATCCATCCTGGTCCATCATGGATCCATCCTGGTCCACCAACGGTTCAGGCCGCTGCTGGTGATGGTCTGGAGGAGATGTTCCCAGTACCAGCTGATCCTGGTTTAACCACCACAGTCTACCGGAGGATTGTTGCTGACCATCTCCATCCCTTCAGGACCGCAGTGGACCATCTTCTGATGGATCCTTCCAGCAGGATGATGCACCAGGATCATCTCAGACTGGTTTCTGCAGATCTCAGTCCAGCAGAGCAGCTCTCTAGGAACTGGAGGTTCTCATCATGGATGTAACTGGTGATGGCAACATGGACCAGAACCTCTGAGGAACGTTTTCCAACACCTGGTTGGATCCATGACGCTGACTGACCTCCATATCTCCAGACATCTGCAGCCAGTTTTTGAGCTGCTGGTCACGTTCAGCATCTGATCTGCTCCCACTAACAGAAACCAGTACGTCGCGTTTTAAAATGAGCCTTTAGCACCTGACTTCACCTCCTGGACCTCACGTTGTCAGGTCTTCAACGCAGGAGCTTCTCTGGACGGTCAGTAGCACTTTATCATCAGAAGATCTAATCTAATTTCTGTGTTATCTGGAGAGAGGGAAGGTTTACTGTGAGTTAAATGTTGACAGTAAGTGGTTTCCAGGTATTAAAAGGACGTCTCCTTTTATTTGCTGTTATTATCTCAGGTGTCCACGCTAACGCTAACAGCAGCTCCAGAGGAGAAGCTGGTTTCCTCTCTATGAGGTATGTGTGTTTCAGACCTGTTCCAGGTATTAAAAGGATGTCTCCTTTTATCTGCTGTTATTATCTCAGGTGTCCACGCTAACGCTAACAGCAGCTCCAGAGGAGAAGCTGGTTTCCTCTCTATGAGGTATGTGTGTTTCAGACCCGATCGGCCTGCTGGTTTTTTTTTTTTTTTCTCCTCTCTCCGAGGCCCTCGGCACCATAAATCCGACTGATTACTCCGCACCCCTTTTGCTTGACTGCACCTTCACAATCAGCCGTGGCCGCCAACAATGAGGCCCTGATGAATCAAACATCCATGGCATTAGTTTCACCTTGCTGCCCCTTTCCCATGCGCCACCGCCTCTTTGTCAGGCCCCAGTTTGATGGGAAGGACTACTGACACCGGCTGCACCTATTGATAGACGATTCTGTAAAGACGAACCCCGACAACCCGACCGGTCCGCCAGCGCTCCTCCTCCTCCCCCTTCGTTTACCCCCAAACCTGCCTGGAGCTCAGCACCAACCCTGCTGTCTGGGCTGCAGCAGCGCCGGCTTTAGCTTCTGGCTTTAGCTTCTGGCTTTAGCTTCTGGCTTTAGCTTCTGGCTTTAGCTGCGCTTTAGTGCCGAATCTCAATGTTTGCAAAGGAGGCTGAACATACATGAAGCAACACGCAACACGCCAGGAAAACCAACAGTTCACATCTCTGATCAAATCCTCACGTTTACATTCAAGTTTGATGGCTTTTTTTAAACTTAAACCTTGATTTTCTCTTTCAGTTTTAGCACTTCTTGAAAAGCTGGAAATTCGATGAAAATGCTTTATTTCTAAACAGTTACAAAACAGCAATTTGACAGTTTTTTTTTAGTTTATTTCCTCCAAGTGAAACCTTCTGACCATCTGATGATGAAACACAGAAACGTTTACTAAGACTCGAGCGACACTTAGGATGAATTTTTACAATCCCACAATCGTTGAGATATAATATAAAAATCTGAACACTCAAAATCAAAACTTTTTCATTCTAAAATTGTTTCATATAGTTGAAATTTTTTGTTCTAAAATCAAAAATTTTAGCTGTAAAGAGTTTTTAAATTTTACAACTTTTTGCAGTAAAATGAAAACATCATGAAATCCTAAATTTCACAAAATTGTGATTTTTTTTTTTTTAACATCTTGACTTTGTTCTTTCTGTCCTTTAACGTCCAGATTTAGTTCTAAAATTATGAATTTTGCAAAATTGCGACTTTTTAAACTTAATACTTCATCTTTCCGTCATAAAATTGTAACTTTTTGACAAAAAGCTATGACAAAAATCACAACATTTTATGTTGTGAAATTGCGTTCTTTGCAACTTTGTCGTCTTTTTTGTCCTAATTAGAAATGAACAAAATCATGACATCAGATCATGTTTTTTTTTTTGTAAAATCATGAAATTTACAAAATTGCAAGGTATTGACAAAAATGTCCATCTTTTTGTTGTAAAATTATGAATTGTGTTAAACTAATTTTTGTCTAAACAAGGTTCATGTCAGGCCTGAACAGCGTTAATATTACAGCAGAAAATAATATTAATCTATACGTTGTATTAGTTCTTTACCGCTAAGGATTAATGATTCTGATCAGGCAGTGAATAGAGTTAAATAACACAACTTGGCTGGAATGCAAGTGAATTTATTTTCATCTGTATATAAATGAGGCCATTACTTAGACCACGAGCAGCCGATGCAGAAATGACCCCGAGCAACAGAAGACAAACTGTTTTTAACAATGTCTGAAATCAAATAACCTGAAGAGCGGCGCCATGATGGAGGCGGAGTATAAACTCAGACAGGATGTAAAGGTCAGAATATCAGAAATGTTCCGCATTCCTGGGAAAATATCAAAACAACTGATGCTTATAATTCTCTGGACATCAGGTCCTGGTGAACTCAGACCTTAAAGCACCGCTTTTACCAGAAGAGTTCCTACCAGGTCAAAACAGGGTCCAGATCAGGTCTAAACAGGGTCCAGATCAGGTCTGAACAGGGTTCAGCAGGTCTGAACAGGGTCCAGATCAGGTCTAAACAGGGTCCAGATCAGGTCTGAACAGGGTCCAGATCAGGTCTAAACAGGGTCCAGACCAGGTCTAAACAGGGTCCAGACCAGGTCGAAACAGGGTTCAGATCAGGTCTAAACACATACCAGGTCTAAACAGGTTCTATCAGGTCTAACAGGGTTCATCAGGGTCCATCAGATCAGGTGACACAGTCTGAACAGGGTCCAGATCAGGTCTAAAACAGATCAGGTCTAAACAGATCAGGTCTCAGGGTCCAGATCATCAGTCAGGTAAACAGGGTCCAGTCAGGTCTAAACAGTTCATCAGGTCTAAACAGGTCAGGGTCCAGGTCTAAACAGGGTCAGATCAGGTCTAAGATCAGGTCTAACAGGGTCCAGGGTCAGGTACAGATCAGGTCTAAACAGGTTCAACAGGTCGAACAGGGTCCAGATCAGGTCTAAACAGGGTCCAGATCAGGTCTAAACAGGTCCAGATCAGGTCAGGTCTAAACAGGGTCCAGATCAGGTCTAAACAGGGTTCAGAAACAGGGTCCAGATCAGGTCTAAACAGGGTCCAGACCAGGTCTAAACAGGGTTCATACCAGGTCTAAACAGGGTTCAGACCAGGTCTAAACAGGGTCCAGATCAGGTCCAGGGTCAGATCAGGTCTGAAACAGGGTCCAGATCAGGTCTAAACAGGGTCCAGATCAGGTCTAAACAGGGTTCAGATCAGGTCTAAACAGGGTTCATACCAGGTCTAAACAGGGTCCAGATCAGGTCTAAACAGGTTCAGACCAGGTCTAAACAGGGTCCAGATCAGGTCTAAACAGGGTCCAGACCAGGTCTAAAAAGGGTCCAGACCAGGTCTAAACAGGGTCAGATCAGGTCTAAACAGGGTTCAGACCAGGTCTAAACAGGGTCCAGATCAGGTCTCAACAGGTTCAAGCTATCATAAGTTCGGGAGTCTGAACCCGAATGAACCCGCAATATTTGGACCTGGAACCGACCCGACCCGAGTCTTTAGTTTCCGACCACGTACCGAACCGAGTTACCCGAATAGAACCGAGACAATCCAGCCCATAGTTGCTCATGTTAAAGTTGTCTAGCGTTGAATAAAACTTGATTTTCTTCCCTAAAGTTGTCTTCTTCTACCGGTTCAGTTGCTACATAGGCTACGTGATGGAAACAACAATAAATCCACGTCGTTATTTTCTTTGTGGATACAGATGCTATTGGTAGCAACTGCTAACGCTAATAGCTTACATCGGTCAGGACGTGTCGTAAATATGTTCTCTCATCCAGCGTTGTCATGTTGGCGAGCCGTTGTGCTTTACAGCTGCCGGGCAAACCGCTAATAACGTCTTTTGAATGGACCCGAGACCCGATTGGGGTCGGATCAGAACCTCGGGTTGTCGGGTTGTTCTGAAGACCTCTACCATGGACCATTCCAGGTCAACAGCTGTGGTCCGACTGCTGTAGTTCTGCCGGTCTTTGTGTCGGTTCATAGGAAAGGGCTGAAAGATGGGTCTCCATGTGGGACTGGTTCCATACTGGCCTCATAGGAATCACCCACAATGGTTCTGCCCAGGTAACTGGGTGATGAATGGACCCAGAATGGGTTCCTGAGCTGGGCCAACCAAAAAGTGAACCCACCTGACATGAAGAACTGGTTTCTTCATTTCTTCCCGCTGTCTATTTTTGGATTAACTGGGTTTGGGTGGAGTCGGCTGATGGCACCAGAACCGGAACCACTGATGACTGGACTCCAGAACCAGCCTTCAGAAACCCTACAGCCCCCTCCATTCTCTGTTGAGGACCCAAATCCTCCTGAAGGCTGAAGAACCTTTCAGCATTCATGACAGTGTTCGTAGCGGGCCTCTGAAGATCCACCACCGACAGTCCACGACATCATCAACAGATTCAGAGACTCCCGTTTACCTGGTGGTTCCTCGACAGCGTTGGTGAACGAGGCCCAGTGGGCCGCAGGAAGGCAGGAACCTTAAACCCAAAACCAAACGACAGGGACGTCGTGGTCCCGGTGTCGTGATTAACGACAGAACCCAGACTCTGAGGAGATAAACGACTTCCGGAGTAAACACATGAGAACCCAGCGGAGCAGCAACCAGGAGGTTCTGGACGAGCGTTTCAGAGGTTTCTGCACATCTGCTCCCTCCATCAGGTGGAGCCCAGACGACATCAGTTTTTATTTGCCAGAACTCCCAAAGCTATTTGGCAATTCACTCACTTTTTATTGTGCTGAAATCTGGATGTGTTTCACAATAAATATTTAACAAATTTTGATTTGTTATTCACCTCCTCCAACTCGGGAAGGTATGATGGAAACGAGGGAACCGGAGCAGATGTCCACGTGACACTCCCCCCCCCCCCCCCCCCCCCCCCCCCCCCCGCTTCACCTCGCTGCCGTGTGTGTGATGTGGGATGAATTAGCGGCGTCGCTTGCTCTACGTCTCAGAGTATCTGCTTCCTCTGCTCCCGTGGAGGAACTCGGTGGGAGGAGGAGCTCGGCGGGGGGAGGAGCTCGGTGGGAGGAGGAGCTCAGCGGGGGGAGGAGCTTGGAGTATCCAAAGCTCCGGATGGAGGGGAGATGAAGCCCAGGTAGACGTGTTCGGAGCTACCTGGTGTGTTTGAGTCGGAGGCCGTAATGTGTCTGTTTTTACGGGGTGAAGAAAATTTCATCTACAGTGGTTCCTCTACTTACGAATGTTTCTAGATACGAAATTTTCAGGTTACGAAACGCCTCAAAGGGAAAATATTGCCTCTAGTTACGAAAGAAATTTCAGGATAGTAAAGTCATAAATCCAGTAGCGCTGCTACTCGCAGCTCCCAGAGTTTACTGAACGTAAACATAGCTGTAGCCGCTCTGCCATTGGCTATCGCTTAGCATCTTCCTGGCATCCCATTGGCTATCGCTTAGCATCTTCCTGGCATCCCATTGGCTATCGCTTAGCATCTTCCTGGCATCCCATTGGCTATGGCTTAGCATCTTCCTGGCATCCCATTGGCTATCCCTTAGCATCTTCCTGGCATCCCATTGGCTAGGAGGGCCCCTTGTCTGTATGAGCGTAACCCAGCAACCAGGTAAATGAACAATTTTTACCTCCGCCAAGGAGGTTATGTTTTTACCGGCATTTATCTGTCTGTCTGTCTGTGTTCAAGACAACTGAAAAAGTTATGGATGGATTCTGATTAAATTTTCAGGAGTTGTCAGAAATGTGAAAAGGAAGAACTGATTTCATTTTGGTTCTGATCTGGAAGAAATCTTCCATAATTGTTGCGTCTAGTGGAGGTCTGCGCTCTCTGAGTGCTTTTCTGGTTCTAACATGTATTTCTGACAGGTTTTTTATGTAATTTCATTTATTATTTATAATTCATTAAAACAATAATGTTTGTATTTTGGGGTGCTTGGAACGGATTAGGACATTTACATGGAAAACACGTCTCCACTTAAGAAATTTTTCAGGTTACGAAACTACTTCCAGAACCAATTCATTTCAAAAGTAGAGGTACCACTGTATAAATATATGAATGCAAACATAAATACATACTTTTTGCCTATGAATGAATGAATGAATGAATGAATGAATAAATAAATAAATAAATAAATAAGATACATAATTGGACATGAAATGAATAATAAAATATGTCTCACATGCCCATTTCCAATGTTAACAACGTCAGTACGGGGTCAGCGTAAGGTCAACGTGACTGCCCAGTTAGCTTACGTTGTAATATAATTTAACCGCTGGAATTTCATTTCACAGATAGCAAAGAGAACATTTTAGCAGCATCATGGATGGTTTTCTAAAAAGAAAAGATCACAGAGGAGCCGACTTCTTCATCAAGCCTTCATCCACCAGCTCTGAATCTGCTCCATAGCTACCAAAGCTAGCTGCTAGCGATGAGGCTAAAAAGAGACAATACAAGGATGATGGATGGAAGCAAGAACATCACGGATGAAGAGAAGCTTTCCTGCTGAGGCCTACTCTGGTGCAGTTATCCTGTTCAGGTTATTTAAACTAAATAAACGGGACGGATGCATTTACAGTCGGAGCTTTGGATTATATTTTACTCTGGGGTGTCGTGAGATTTTATTCACTTTTGAACGGTGTCGTAACTGAAAAAAGGTTGAGAAAGGCTGGTTTAACCAGCTGATCGGGTTGCGTCTCATGTCGTCTCGTCTTAGTTTTCCAGGATGCTGGTTTTATGTCTCAGAGGGTTCTGTCGGACCCGTCGGCCCGGTTTGGTCCAGTATGTAAAAGCCAGCAGGATATTTATCTTCCATAAACATGACAGAACGTCGGTGTTCAGGCGTCCTGTTTGTCTTCAGTCACGCATTCGTCCATTAGAAAGTTGTTTTCGCTGGTGTCCAGTCAGCGTTAGCAGCAAACGGATGGTTTAAGCTTCGAGCACAAATGCTGTTTTTGTGGCTCGCACGCAGAAATTTGGAGTTTATCCACCGAATGAGAAAATCCCTCTTTGTTCATGGCGATGGCTTCCTCTCTGTCTCAACATGTGTCTGGTTCAGAGAGGTTTAAATCTGCCCACCTGTCCACGCTCTAATCCTCCCAGCCTTATTACAAAACTGTGCAATTAATTAAAGGCTCAATCGCTGGGATTAGTAACCCACATTCAACCCGATACTGGTTTCAGTAACCCGAGTCCAGATAAATCACGTTTGTTTCAGATGCTGTAAACGACACAAAGGGAGAGTCTGATCCGAGTCGCTGTCGGGAACGACGACGGAAAAAAGGCCGGAGGAGCAGAGGTGGGTTTAACGCAACAGCAGCAGCGGCGGTCTCGTTTACAGCGGCATTACGCAGATTAAGATTATCTGAGCGGTATGTTTACAGCAGAATGAAACCGGCCTGATATAACGACCATCAAATCTGGATTAGATCACTCACAGCACAGGAGGGACTTTACTCCTGCGATTATTTACAGGCTGAGCTGCAGGAACAGTCCCTGATGTATACCTGAACGCCTCGCACAAACACTCACCTGTCCACGCACACACACACATGCGCACATGCGCACACACACGTGCTCACGCATGTGTTAAAAGTAAAAATGATGCTTTTTTTGTTTTTGTTTTGTCCCCACTAACAGTTTCTGTGTCGTTCACACACTCGCGGCATCCAAAGGTGCGCACGTGTCCGCCGTGTACATCTGTGCGTGCACGGCCGTTACAAAAGAAGGTTATGGCGGCGCAGAAATGAAACGGTGCAACAGATGACGGGCATTATCCCATCAACCTGCTGTTTCTGTCCCCTCCACGAACAGACAGCAGGAGTGTGTGTGCGCGTGCACGTGTGTGTGTGTGTGCGTGCGTGGATCAAACACACACTTTCATGCACGCACACACACCGTCCACCTGTCACAAACAGCCTGTCAGAGCAGAAGAAAGAAAGTTCAGCCATGAGGAAGAACTGAGGGTCTGAGCTGCTTTTAGAGCTCCGGCTCGTCCTAATTTCATTAAACGTGTTATTTAGTAATTAAAAGTGTTATTTAGTAATTAAAAGTGTTATTGTTGAGGCTCCGTCCGCCCGGACGAGACCACGCTGGCACCACGAGACCGGGACATTTGCATTTTATCAACATTTAGCATGAAAAAACTGCTTAAAGTCCCACGATTTGTTCGGATTTTGTTCATTTCTGGATGTAAAAGCAACTTCAGGACTCAAGTTTTTATTGAAGTTTTTCCTTTTACAAAGACTTAGTGAATACAAGTAAACACACAAACAAATGTAAACACGGGAGTCACTTCAATGAACATCTGTCCAAATTTTACTTTATTTTGTTCAATCAAGTCTTTTGTCGCTGTTCATTCATATATTTTGTCCATAATGAGCTTCCTGTCGTCTCAGGCGCTCGATTAGTTTTTCCACGACTCGAGTTTCAACTTCAAGACAACAGAGTCAAGATTTATCTGCTCATCGTCTCAAATAAGAACAAAGTTTTATTCTCATCTTTTTATGTCTAATTTGTGTTTCGCTGTGTCTTCTGAAATATTTCAACAGCGTCTGGTCTAAACGAAGACATTCAGTGGTTCATTTAAACTAAAACGCTCGCTTGTATATATTTACAGTTATATATTTACAGTTATATATTTACAGTTATATATTTAAACAGCGCTACCTCTACTTACAAAATTAATTGGTTCTGGACGTAGTTTCGTAACCTGAAACTTTCTTAAGTAGAGATGCGTTTTCCATGTAAATGCCCTAATCTGTTCCAAGCCCCCAAAAATACAAACATTATTTTTTAAATAAATTATAAATAATACATGAAATGACATGAAAACCTGTAATAAATACATGTTAGAACTAGAAAAGCACTCAGAGAGCTCAGACCTCCACTAAACGCAACAATTATGGAAAATTTGAAAGTGATCCAGAATCCAGGATTTCTTCCGGATCAGAACCAAAATGAAATCAGTTCTTCCTTTTCACATTTCTGACAACTCCTGAAAATTTCATCAAAATCCATCCAGAACTTTTAGAGTTATCTTGAACACAGACAGACAGATAAACGCCAGTAAAAATAATAACCTCCTTGGAGGTAAAAATTGTTTGTTTACCTGGTTGCTGGGTTACGCTCATACAGACAAGGGGCCTCCTAGCCAATGCGATGCCAGGAAGATGCTAAGCGATAGCCAATGGGATGCCAGGAAGATGCTAAGCGATAGCTAATGGGATGCCAGGAAGATGCTAAGCGATAGCCAATGGGATGCCAGGAAGATGCTAAGCGATAGCCAATGGGATGCCAGGAAGATGCTAAGCGATAGCCAATGGCAGAGCAGCTCGGAAGCATCGCTTTCAAACCGAGATCCAGAGCCGACAGCTATGTTTACGTTCAGTAAACTCTGGGCGCTACTTTTGTATCCTGAAATTTCTTTCTTAACAAGAGGCAATATTTTCCTGAAAATATCGTAAGTAGAGTTAACACTGTACACAGTTCAGCCGTTGAAACGGCCTCCTTTATTTGACCCAGTAAACTGATTTACTGGAATAAAATCTACAAAGATGAGTTAACAGTTAAAACTTAAACCTCCTTCAGACACTGTTGAGCTGTTCTGGTCCGGTCGGGTTAGGGTTAGGGGTTAGGGTTAGCTAACTCCTAACCCTAACCCCTAACCCAGCACCTCCACTCCAGGAACCTTCAGGAGATCTTTCAACCAAAGCAGCGATGTTTACGTCTGACATCACTTCAGCCGGTGAATCAGCGTCAACACTTGAAGAGACCTTTTCCTCGTGAGACTCCAGGGACTTCGCTCGACGTCCTGAGAGTGTGACGAGGTCGTCTTATCTGTATCCATTAAATCAGACCGAACGTTTCCTGTTTCAGGTCAGTTAGAGTCACCTCAATTATTTATATTCGTTAAATACCAGAATAATGAGAGAGAATCTTTATTTCTGTTTTCAAAGTCAGATGTTTCCATCCACTGAGATCATCAACCCTTTAACCAACCTGTTAAAGTCCAGATGATGATGTCATGGCTCTGGAAGCTTCTGATTGGTTCATTAACATCATCTGAGTCAACTGGCATCATGGGAAAATCTAAAGAAACCAGCCAAGATATCAGGAAGAGAACTGTGGACCTCCAGTTGTGGATCCAGAAGGATCCAGACGGATCTAGAAGGATCCAGACGGATCCAGAAGGAGTGATAGTTTAAATCAAACAGACTCGGGTTTTTAAATGGGAACAGTATCAGGCCGGTGTCTCTGCTAACATGAGCTGATCTGCATACGTGTCGGCTCAAAGCCTGCGTGCAGCCCACCTCACCAGAAGGTTAACTCCACTGCCTGTAAATTGCCGCCACCCCCCGCCACCCCCCCACCACCACCACCGGACAAAAGGCTCAGCAGTGGCCTGGTGATTGCCTCTTTTCAAATGGAAATGCACGCTGCCTCTCTTCTGCCGGTTCCCTTAAGCAGTGTACAAATTACAGTTTACAAGGCATGGAGGAATAAAAAAAAAAAAAAAGAGTAGATGGAGAGAAGAAGGGGAGGTGGAGGAGAGGGTGAGCAAAGCCGAATATCTTTTATTCCGCAATTTTTTTCCCCTTTCTTTAATTCAGCAAAGTGACATGTAAATGAGCCTTTAAGTGCTCCACTCAGCGACTGTGATCCGGCCCTAATTGTCACCGTCAATTGTGGCCAACAGTCTCTTCAATCCAGGCAGCTTTTGACAACAAGCACACTGGGATCAAAAGACCAATCATTGACTCGCCTACAGACGCGCATGCTAACACACACGCTAACGCACACACTAACACACACACGTTTGTCTGTGTTCTTGACGGCAGCAGAGGAAAATGGCCTGAAGCGAGAGGTGAGACTGATAGCTTTGCTCTGCGAGGATGGAAAGATGCTGAACGCAGTTTGTTTCCTTCACTGGATCAAAATCCTCCGAGTGTCGGGATCACAGACCCGGGTTGGTACGCAGCAACGCCGGCAGAGTCTCTCCGGGTCCGGCAGGACCAGGAACGGTGCCGGCACGTCGGTTTCATGCTAGCGTTTGGAGCCGCTAACGAGCCAACGTCTGGAGTCTCGTCAGAGAAGCGACGGGTTCAGAGGTCGAAGTTCGACCACCGTTGAGGTTAAAGACGACACTGGTGATTGTTGGTCCTCCACACAAACCCATTAACACGCCATTCAGCAGAAGTCCGGGCAGCACACCTGGACCCACCTGGACCGCCGAAAAAACCGCCCCCTTCCTGTCGGCCGGAAACTAGAAGAAAAAGAACTTGTGGTCCAAATCAGATCCTTGTTTGTGCTCGTTTGTCCTGGAAAGTTGCGTTTATGATGAAGTGGTACCTCGGTACCTGACCACGGTGCAGTGACGGTACCTCACCTCGATATCGTGACGGTACCGTGACGGTACCCGACCAGGGTACCTTCACGGTACCCGACGACGGTACCCGACCTCGGTACCGTCACGGTACCTGACCACGGTACCATAACAGTACCTGACCTCGGTACCGTGACCGTACCTGAGCTCGGTACCATAACAGTACCTGACCACGGTGCCGTGACGGTACCCGACATCGGTAACATGACGGTACCCGACCTCGGTACCATGACGGTACCTGACCACGGTACCATAACAGTACCTGACCTCGGTACCGTGACGGTACCCTGACGGTACCCGACCACGGTAACATGACGGTACCTGACCTGGATACCGTGATGGTACCCGACCTTGGTACCATAACAGTACCTGACCTCAGTGCCGTGATGGTACCTGACCTCGGTACCATGACGGTACCTGACCTCAGTCCCATGACGTTACCTGACCTCGATACCATAACGGTACCTGACATCGGTACCATGACGGTACCTGAGCTCGGTATACCAGTTTGCTCAGGTAAGTCAGAGCCTAGTTTGAGGCTCAGCAGTAGTTCTGGTTAAATATTGAAGTCCATTCTGACGAGATGCCGTGAGTTCTTCAATATTTAACCAGAACCACAGTCTCTTTCTGAACTTTGAGTTCCTCTGGAACTGGAGCAAGAGTTTGAGCGGGACCAGGTCCGGGTCCGTCTTCTCGCTCTGTCTTTGTCCTGAGAGGACGTAGCCTCATATTCACAGAAAGATATTAAGAAGACGCAGATATGCAAATGTCTGTTGAAATTAGAGCCACAACAATTATTCAAATGTTTGATTAATTATTCATCGGAGGCGGTGTCAATTATTCATCTCTGTAAGCAATAAGTCTCATTTTTTTCCTCCTTTTCTCTGAGAAAAAAAAAAGTTTTCTTCAGGGATCCATCAGGATCCAAATCAGAACCAATTTATTAGTGAAGTACAGTAAATGTGGCGCAGACAGACTGTACACATTATATATTCTGTATGTGTGTCTTTGTGTCTGGCTTTAACTCGCTCGGATCACCGCTGCTGTTGTTTCGTAAAAGTAACGACCACTTCAATTGATTTCAGGCCGATTCAAGTGGATGACGTCAAATCTGATCAAAACCCTTTTAAGTTTCCACACAGCAGCTGACGGCTGTGAAGAGAACATCCTCCGCTCGTCTCTGGCTTCTGCTGGTCACCCCACGGCAATGTTTTTATCATTATAGTTTCAAAGGAAGACTAAAATAAATGTTGTCATTATCAATGGTTTAACCGAAGCAAATGACCAGAAGAGGAACAAACGGAGCTGCGGTTGATCTCTGTCCCCGTTAACGTGAGCTACAGATTCCTTAAAAAGCTTGCGGTTTATTTTTGAACGTTGGGAAGGATGATTGATGGAAGCGCGGCGGTCGTCATGCTAACCAGGATGTTAGCAGCTGACCACGCTCGTGTCTGGACTGACCTCCCAATCATGAGACGTCTCCAAAAACACTGAAGGTAAAGGAGACAGTGGACAGAAGATATCAGGGACCAGGTCTGAGCGGAGACGTCCCAAACCATCACCTCCAGGTCCACCCAGACAGTCCCAGTCCAGCCGAGAGACACGAGATCCACCAACTGATGGGAACCAACCGAAGCACCTCGGCAGGACGGTGTCCAGAACAGATACCCAAACTGGACTGGTGACTCCACCCAGGTGAACGGATGGATGTTGCTTTGGTCAAAAAAGAGACGGAGCACAAAAGCACCCTTTCCAGCCACGTCGCCACTCACCTGTTTAGAGAAACCACCTTAAAGGGGGCGGAGTCAGCATCTCTGCTGAACAACAAGCGCTCTGTTGCGGCTTTTATGTGCTGAAAACGCTCTAAAAGAGGAGAATGTGGTTCTGGTCCAGAGTTTGGGTCCTGGTCCTGGAGTGGGACCAGGTCATATTAATTCATTTCTAGTTGTCTTTAAGTTGACTGCTGAGTAGGCGGAGTCAGTGTTGGACAACTGTATCAGGTAGTGTTTGGTCTCCAGCTGATCTGGACCAGGATGACCTTTAGTCCTGTAGTTTACTGGGAGCATCGGTTTGATTTCGGCACCTCAAGCATTTGGAGAGCGTTGGTCATGAAACAGCGTGTTCAGGCTGAGGAAACCTCGTTGGGTCGTCTGGAAACCTCGTTGGGTCGTCTGGAAACCTCGTTGGGTCGTCTGGAAACCTCGTTGGGTCGTCTGGAAACCTCGTTGGGTCGTCTGGAAACCTCGTTGGGTCGTCTGGGAAACCTCCCAGTAACGTGAACCATGTAAGAAAATCCAGCGTTTTCCGTGACAAGCCAAACCACGCGTGGACCCGTCGAGGCATGTGGACGTACGTTTGTTTCCACATCCATGTGGACGTACGTTTGTTTCCACGTCCATGTGGACGTACGTTTGTTTCCACGTCCATGTGGACGTACGTTTGTTTCCACGTCCATGTGGACAGGAAGTGATTACAGACAGAAACGACACTCTTTATTTAAAGCTCTTTATTGGTCCTCAGACTGGTTTAGAAGAAGATGAAGACAGAAACCTGTGGAGCATCATGACTGGATAGTTGACTGGAAACACTGAAAATAACAACGGAAATGAAAATAAAACTAGCCGAGAGCATCGGTGACGGACGCGTCTGGACCAGCGATGCAACGGTACTCGGTAAAATACGGTACGGTTCGGTACGACCTCCACGGGACAATACGCTCTTATGTACCGCGGTACCAGCGGTAGCGAAGTCGAGACAAAGCTGTTCCAGGAAGCACCAGGTTTATTTAAATCGCCGGTGTGGGATCATTTTGGTTTTGCTATTGAGTTCACCAACGATGGAGTGGAAACAGTTGCCAAAAACGTAACAGTCTGTAAACGCTGCTAGCGACGTGTCCCGTACTCAAACGGAAACACGAGCAACATGGGCTAGCATCTCCAGCGTTACCATCATGATATTACGCTTTCTCAACAGGATTTACTGGTATAATAACACATTTTGGACTAAATACTTTACTGGATTGGATCGACTGGACCTTTGTGAATGTAACCAGACCATTTTTGTGGGAACATTTTTGATCGGACGACTTCTATAAGGCTTCATTGGTAAGTTGCATCAATTTTGTAACTGTTTGTTTGTTTGTGGTGTGACACAGGTGTTGATTGTACCTGTTGTTATGATTATACCCTGAAATGGTTTACATCGATTGAATCACAAGAATCTTAGCTTTCCAAAGATATGTCGCTTGACTACCTCACGTAACATATGATCTGTGGAAATTACAGTTTAGTTTTGTAAATTACAGAAAATACGGACTGACGGCCGTCGGAATGGTAACGGGTTAAAACACAAAACACAAAACTGTACCGAAACAGTGACACAAAAACTGCGGTACGGACCGTACCGTTAGCCTCCTGTACCGTTGCACCGCTAGTCTGGATTAGGGATGTAACGATATGGAAAATTTGATATCTCAATAATAGTGACCCAATTATCACGGTTTACGATATTATCGCGATATTCTCAATTGCTGTACAAATGTCTAAAAAAACATATTTTAATAATTTCACAAAATCTTGTGATTTTCTTGTCATATTGAAGCCAAAATCTTATCAAAATGAAACTTTCACATTAAAAGGGAAACAACTGGTGCAGAAAGAGGTTTTATTTTAAATGAACAAAAAAAAATAACAGGAACAAAGATTATTTGTCTGCTGCAAATTTAAATAAAACACTTTAACAACCATAGTAGGTCAAAATATGCAAACAATTATCAGGAACAAAAATTATAGCACAAGTTCAAATAAAATAATCTTTTGACTTTAAGCTGAACCTTAAATACGTATAAATGTGCAAATAAAGAAACAGTTGTTTAGGAGCCAAATATGTTGTTCTGAATTGTAGTTCACTCTGTGTGTCTGTGGGTGGCGCTGTGTTGTCACCTGAGGGTCAGGTATAAAGGTAGTTGCCTGTTATTGGTTAGCTGTTAGCGCTGTGGCGCTAACTGCTGGCGTTATGGTTGTCGGATCAGTTATTGGAATAAATTAATATTTTAACTGCATCAGAAGAACATCGTTCTGGTCATTTATCGATCAACAAGCAATGGTAACGTTTATGAAATGCGAGTTAGCGAAGCGCGTCGACCAGGTTACTCTTGGTCAAACATCTCAGTAGCTTGAAGCATTAGCCTTAGCTCCTTCAAGTTGCTTCTACAAATTACAATAAAATGTAAACAAGTGCTCTGCAGACAGATAACTGTCCTCCACCAGTTGTGTCTCTGCATTCTTGAAAAAAAACAAAAACAAAATATGTCCAGACCTCGGATTTCGTCCTTTTAGTGGGTTGATAAATGTCCTGCGTGCTATCACCACTTTCCATCATGCTAACGTTACAATGCCGATGTTACAAGCTACATATTCACGCGAGACACAGTCGTGAGTCGCTCAGACTTGAATGAGGCTGATATTAATTATCCCGCTAATCGACCGCGATAATGAGACGAAGTCAAAACATAAACGGTAATCGTTGTTAAGATTTTACTGCGCTTTACCGTAATACCGGTAACCGCTAGTCTGGACACGTCCATCCAGGGACGGATCACTACGGAGGAGAGAAACGGTTCGTCTTGTGTTTGGTAGTTTTCCCAGAAAGGTTAGGGTTCTGATCCAGTTGTGTTTCCATCCGGTCGGTGTTTTTACTCGTCTAAGTGCTCGTTTGTAGAAGCGTTTTCTCCGTTTTTTACAGTTTACAAGAACAACATGAGAAGTCGGTGGTTTTTTTTTAGGAGCGAGTTGTTTCTGCAGCTCTGCGCCGTTCAGACGTCTGATTCAGCCGAGATCAGAAATGTTCAGAGAGCTGCAGCTTTTTCCACTTTTCCCTCCCTCGCTCTCTCTCTCCCCCTCTCTCTCTCTCTCTCTCTCTCTCTCTCTCTCTCTCTCTCTCTCTCTCTCTCTCTCGTGGCGAACGCAGTCCAGATTTGTTTTGCGTGTTTGAGGAGTCCTCCCAGATCACACGCTCGCGCCTTTCGCCTCTGTCTTTAATTGTCCGTCAATCTCTGGAGTGTCTCGCGGCGTGGAGGCTCCAGCGGCGTGGAGGCTCCGGCGGCGTGGAGGCTCCGGCGGCGGCGGCCATCACAGGGCCGAAGCCCCGGCGAGAGATGTTGGGTTTGATGTCGCGGAGCTGGAAGAGTCACAAACGAGCTCGGAGAGGAGATCTGCTTCTGTCGCACATTCAAAGCCTCTCAACGCCAACGGCGACGCTTATTTTAATTAAAAAGAGGCAGAAAGTTTGTGTTTCAGAGGTTCTGCTCTCTGAGCTGCAGCCGCCTGACAGCTGCTTTGAATCGTACGAGTTCGAGATGTCCCTCCCTTTTCTTTGTGGTCAAAGCAGCTTTGTTTGCTTTTCTACATCACATAAAGTCGTTATAATTGTGTTTACAGCAGCTCCTTCCATGTTGTTCAAACTCTGTGTATCCGTCTAACTTCGTACCAGATACTCAAATGGATCCAGAGAAAACAGAGAAAACACTCGCTGGAAATGTAAAATCACAGAGAAACCCGATCGGCCTGCTGCTCTCTGCTTTTTAAAAATACAGTTTTTTACCGTAAAAACTTGTGACACAATGTTGAGAAAGTAAAAAAGAAGCGTCTGACCCAAAGAGCAGACGGTAAAGCTTTAAAGCCCTTGAAGGTCGGGGATCGACCCAGCGACGCCGGTGCTGCTGCTTCTGCAGGATCAGGAGGGAAAAACTGGGTCACATGATGTTCGTAAAAACGCTGCCGGAAAGTTGGAGAACAAACGGAGACGTTACAGTTTGGACCGAAGTTCAGGATCAATCCTGAAATCATGTTTCACGTCAGATTATGAAACTCTGCTGGAGCGCGAACCCGTCGGGTTTGGACCCGAGTCCAGGTTCTGTTCGCTCCAGCAGGACGAGGCTTTTATTTCAGTTACAGTCAGAGTTTTATTTCACGATGTTTAAAATCTGCAGAAAAGAATAAAAACCCAAAACAAACCACGACAGCTGGGATAAATACTGGAGTCATGAAGTCCAGGATGCTTCTGCTCCAGGTTGGGGTCAAAGGTCATGGATGGTCAGGTGATCATCATCATCAGCAGATAAACCTGATCGATTCACCTGTGCAGGTAAAATAAAACCAGGTGACTCCAGGAGCAACGTTTACTGCGACACTCAGACACGACAGTTGATCTTTTCTGTCGGTTCATCCAGATAAACGAAGGAGGATCAGGAACGACGTTAACGAGGTACGAGAGCAGACAAACGTCCAACCGAGCACCTGAACGTCTCACGACAATCTGGATTAGCGTCTCCTTTTATGCTGCAGGTGAAGAGTCGGGGGACGACGACCTCGGGGCGTCACCTGACCAACGTGCGCGTGATGCTTTGGATGGGGGCGGAGCCTGAACCGGCCGGCGCTGCTGGAGCCGTTATGGTCCTGCAGGGAGACGGCGTGAAGAGCAGAACGACACTTTAAGACGTCAATAAAAGTCAAACAGTCCCTCCAGGACTCTTCTGGACGTTTATGGACATTTACGCCAGCGTGGTGCAGGAGACGGAGACATAAATGTCACGTTTGGACCCGGTAACGGGTAACGGTTAACGGTTAACAGGTAACGGCGGTGGTGTTGGTGGAGGAGAGTCTCTAACAGCATCTGTCTTCCCCCCAGCTGGACTGAGACGACGGAGACGACTGAGACAACTGAGACGACGGAGACGATGGAGACGACTGTCCTCCGATGAGGGACAACCTGAGTCACTGTTTACTTTGAAAAGTACCAGCGATGAAATAATTGGCTTCTGGCTCAAAGCGCTGGCGTCCAGCGGCGTCCAGCGGCGTCCAGCGGCGTCCAGCAGCGTCCAGCGGCGTCCAGCAGCGTCCAGCAGTGTTCAGCAGCGTCCAGCGGTGTTCAGCAGCGTCCTGGTCGGCGCCCTTTGACCTCGCCGCCGCTGGGTGACGTCACGCATCTCTGAGACGTCCGTCTTTACTGTCTCTCGTCTTTCTTCATGCTGAGTTGTCTTAAACTGGGCCTCGGACCAGAACCTGTGATTCTGTTCAACCGTTTATTTCTTCACCTGCTGACAGAAACCCAGAAGCAGAAATGGATGTTGTTGCTGCCGTGGAAACGGCGCAGCCTCATCAGCGTCCTCATCAGCGTCCTCATCAGCGTCCTCATCAGCGTCCTCATCAGCGTCCTCATCAGCGTCCTCCGTCCTCCAGAGCGAAGGAGACGTCAGTGATCTCCAGAGCAGCCGTGTGGCTTGATGTCGACTCGTCATGGACGCAGCGCCGCGTCATGTGACTCTCAGATCTAAATGAGGCCGATAATCATGGACGCCTGGTGGCGAGCTGCTGAACGCACACGAGCGTATAAACGCTCTGCAGCGGCGTCCAGCGGCATCCAGCGGCGTCCTGGTCGGCGCCCTTTGACCTCGCCGCCGCTGGGTGACGTCACGCATCTCGGAGACGTCCGTCTTTACTGTCTCTCGTCTTTCTTCATGCTGAGTTGTCTTAAACTGGGCCTCGGACCAGAACCTGTGATTCTGTTCAACCGTTTATTTCTTCACCTGCTGACAGAAACCCAGAAGCAGAAATGGACGTTGTTGCTGCTGCCGTGGAAACGGCGCAGCCTCATCAGCGTCCTCATCAGCGTCCTCATCAGCGTCCTCATCAGCGTCCTCCGTCCTCCAGGGCGAAGGAGACGTCAGTGATCTCCAGAGCAGCCGTGTGGCCTGATGTCGACTCGTCATGGACGCGGCGCCGCGTCATGTGACTCTCAGATCTAAATGAGGCTGATAATCATGGACGCCTGGCGGCGAGCTGCTGAACGCACGTGAACATATAAACGCTCTGCAGCGGCGTCCAGCGGCGTCCAGCGGCGTCCAGCAGAGGCAGCAGATACGGGAGACAAAAACGTAGTTTTAGCAGAATGTGAGATCCGTCTGAGGCCCGTCAGTCACATCTGGACAGAACCGACTCATAAAGATGTTCAAGGTCGTTTCACCTGAAGATGTTAAACTACTGATAGATAGAACTTTATAGATAGAACTGATCAGGTTTCATTTAATGGATCAGCTTCGTTCTGCTGCGACGTCTCAAAGGGTTAAAGTTCCTAATCCTGCCTTCGGATTCAAACCTACAAACCTGCAGCTGAAAACACTGTTTCCTGCTCTGATCGCACCAGCTGCAGATACAGATGTGAGGAGAAACAGCAGCGACGGGAACCCCACACACACACACACACACATTAACACACACACACACAAACCTACACACACACACAGACACACACACACACGTGCACACATTAACCCGACACACACGCACAGACACACACATTAACACACACACTCATTAACACACACACACACATACATAAACACACACACACACACACACACATTAACACACACACACACACACACACATTAACACACACACACAACACACACACACACACACACACACACATTAACACACACACACCATTACACACACACACACACACACACACACACATTACACACACACACACATTACACACACACACACACACACATTACACACACACAACACACACACACACACACATTAACACACACACAACACACACACACACACACATTAACACACACACACACACACACACACATTACACACACACACACACACACACACACACATTAACACACACACACACAAACCTACACACACAGACACACACACACATTAACGCACACACACACAAACACACACAGATTCTCCTCATAGTGTAAAAGGTTCCAGAAGCTTCTCTGCTGCCGTCCGTCCGTGTTCACGGCGGCAGGAAACACCGGAGGAACCGGTCCAGACGGAGGAACCGGTCCAGACCGGACTAACCGGTCCAGACCGGAGGAACCGGTCCAGACCGGACTAACCGGTCCAGACCGGGAGGAACCGGTCCAGACCGGATTGATGACGGACGCAGAGGAACCGGATTATAATCTGGAGGCAGCTGGAGGGGTTTATTTTTTATTTCTGTTTTTTTGGAGGGAATATTTCAACTTCACAAAGATAGAAGAAAATGTTTTTTTTTTTTTTTCTATTTGTTCTTTAAAAAAAAAAAAAAGGTTTTAAAAAAATCCAGGTGGATAATTTGCTGTAAAATCTTCAATTTTTTTATTTAAGAAGAAAAAAAACATTACAAACATGAGATATGAAACAGTTTAAAAAAATAAAATCCAAATCAACCATTTAAATCTGACAAGAAGCTTTTAAAAATCTGCGTTTTTAAATTTAAATCAAGAAGAGAGAGATCGATTAAAAAGAGTAAATAAATCCCCCCCCCCCCCCCTCATTTAAACCAATATATTCATTGAGCGGCGGTTCCTCCTTCAGGTCGCACCGGCTGTAATCCGGTTTCACGGTGAACACGCGGCCCCGCGGAGGAGAGCCGCGCGTGAGAGGTGCCACTCAGGCTCCCTGTAGATGGAGGTGGGGGGGGGGGGGGTAGAGAGAGAGAGAGAGAGAGAGGGGTGTGTGACTGCTTGGTTTACACGCGCGCTCCGCGGCGGTAAATTACGCGTCACAATAATTCAGCGGAGCCGGATCCGGTTGATTCGGGAGTCCAGAACCAACCGGGCCGGACGGGACGGTGAGGGCGGGACTGAGCCCCGGTGCCCGGTTCATTTCACCGGTTCACCCCCCCCCCCCCCCCCGCAGAGAAAAGAGACAAAAAAGACAAGAGTCAACTCACCCGGCGGACTTCTGGAAGCTTCTGTTCTTCATCCTCAGATGAGTTAAAGAGAAAAACACAAATATTAGAAATAATAATTTTAATGATTTTAATGAGAATTACAGGAAAGTCTGCTGCTGTCGTTTCTTTATTTTAGGGGGGGGGGGGGGGGGTTCATCCTGTGATTGATGATTTAATTACCGTCCAGCGGAGCTGCAGGAGGACAAACTAAAGCTTTATTTACAGAACCAATCAGGACTGAAAGGTGGAGCTTCTTTCTCCATGGGGGGGGGGGGGGGGGGGGTGTTTTTTTTTCTTTTTGTCACAGACACACAGAGATTCTTTAACAAATGATTGTGAGACAGAAACGCGCCTAAAAAAGCCCAAATATTCCCGTTAGAGTCCCGCAAACCACTTCCTCTGTTTTAGTTTCTTCAGGATGAATCTGCTGCTGTTTAATCTTCATACATTTATATTTTAATTTCTCTTTTTTCGTTTGAGCTGCAAGCTGCAACAAACGCAAATTAAGGAAAAGGCGAAGAAACAAATTAAAGTGTCAGAGTTTTTAGACCTAATATTTGTGCTTTTATTTCTTGCACTTGCGCAGAAATAAAACATTCACGCTACAAAGTAGCTTTTTTTCCTCAAAAAAAAAAAATAAAGGATTAATGTAAAATCGCATTTCAGATTTGTTCAGAGGAGTAATTTATAAATCCATATAATAAATAAATCGGTTACACATTTTTGATCTCTTTTAGCCAAAAAAAACGTCGCTCTGCGCCAAAAATCCAAAAATGCCACCCGGACACTTTCTGAAGCACAATTAGAATAATGAATCCTCCCGCTTCACATCCTTCCCCCCTTTTTTCCTGCAAATTAGAGCCATTAGAAAATAAAAGCACAGAGAGAAATGATCCTTACGTGAGCGCGGCCGCGCGGGTGAAGTTTCTCCAGTCGGGCTGATCTCCGCTGCGCGTCGAAGCCGAGTTCAGTCCGAAACAGACAGAAGAGCGCGAGGAGAGAGGAGGAGAGGAGAGGAGAGGAGAGGAAGGGGGGAGGAAGGAGAGACCGAGGGAGGGAGGGAGCGTGGAGAAGGAAGAGAAAAAAAAAAACTTGAACCCAGAAGATGCTCACGTTTGGCTCTTCAATTATCCCCTCCCGTGAAGATAGGTGGCGTGCGTTTCAGGGGGCTTCTGCTCTGTTCCGCGGCAAAGAAAAGGAGGTGGAAAGAAAAAAAATGTCATTAGAAGAGGCGTAACACGTCAGTCCCTCCCCAGGTTTGTTTCCTGGAGTGGGTGTAAGACATCAGTTGTAAACCTGCCCCAGCAGGAGCAGCGGTCCCTCCCTCCTCCCAACTGTTTCTCAGGCTTTATTTCTAACCCTTTATTTTATCATCACCGGTGGAAACGGATCCGCTCACCGACGCGCTCCGGTATCATCCTCCTCACGGCTCCGGTCCGCAGCAGAACCGCCAACCGCCTCCGAACACCAGGTACGTGCCTCCTTCGCTTCAGAAATAATTTCATTCTCAACTATTTTTATTTTTTTTTTATTATTTTTTTTTACAAAGGGAGAATTATTATTGGATCTTAAACTTCCAGGCGCCCGCCTCAGAGTTGGAACTTAACTTTGCCTCACCTGGCGCAGGTGGAGAAAGGTGCGCTCGTCACGATCCCGTTTCCATTTCTCTTCCTTTTTTTCGCCTCCTGAAAAAAAAAAAAAAAAAAAAAAAAAAAAAAAAAAAACCGATCCCGCTCCGGTGAGAGGCGTCCGCCGCGGCGCTGACAGCCCGGGAACGAGCCTCCTTCCTGGGCGGCTGTCGCTGCGCGGCGCCGCTGTCGCCTGGAGAACATTTCTCCCTCCGCGTGTCCGGTTCTTTCATCCGGCGACACGAAATCAAAAACGTCCGGCAGGAATCCGGTGGCCGTTAAAAACCGCCGGTAAATAACCGGACGGAGCCACCGAGACGCGCGCGGTTCGATTCTTTTGTTTTTAATTTGAACAATTATTCCATCAGCTGTTTACAAGACAACCGAGTCTGGAACTTAGAGGACTTTTAACCCTTTCGTGGAGAAAATGCTGAATTATCTAACTTCAGGAGACGTAAAAATTCAGTTTAAAAGTTTAAAAAGTAGAAATGTTTGTTAAACGCGTTGACATTTTTAAATCGCTCGTGCTTCACTGCGCGCCCTGCTGAGGGTTAATCAGCTCCAACTTTGGACTTATTCTCGCTTCTGTCGTCTATAAAAGGTCCGGCCCCTGAAATCTGACAGGAATTAGATTTATGAACTGGACCGGACTCGAACCGGGGAGTCGAATAAATAAAGGAAATGGATCATTTTGTTAGAAAGCGGAGAAGAAAAAAAAATGTGACAATGGAAGTTTAGAGGGTGAAACGGGAATAATGAGAGAAATGATCCGGTTCTGCTCTTAGAAGCTGATCCGGTTAAAATCAGCGTTAGATGGACCGGTTCTCTTTCCTCCGAACCGGGTCACATTTTCTATCTGGATCCACTAACACTGCTGGTGTGTGTGTGTGTGTGTGTGTGTGCGTGTGTTTCCCGTCAGATATCAGGCTGAAATCAAGGAATCGAGTCCATGCGAGCTGCCATCTGATCCCCCCCCCGCCCCCCCCACACACACTTATCAATGAAGGAAGAGATCATGGCGGATGGCCCCAGGTGTAAGAGGAGAAAACAAGCCAACCCGCGACGGAAAAACGGTAAGAAGCAGCGCGGAGGGTTGCGGGGGAGGCGGGTGTGCGGGTGGGGGAGGCCGGCGGGGAGGCTTCCTCCGCGGATCCGGGCCGGTTGAGGCTCCGCGGAGCCGCCGTCCTCCGTTACGCACCGAGTCCCGGACGGGCTCCGTGCGTAACGGCGCCGTGCTGCAGGCGGGAAGCTCTCTCTCTCAAAAAAAAAGGAAGAAAAAGAAAGAAAAAAAGAACAACCAAAATGGAGGAATGAGTGTTTAATTGTTCCGGAATCTGTGGATGTTGGAGAGTAAAGAAAAGTCGCGTCCCGTGAGTTTTATTCCGCTTTGAGCGCGTGTAACATCTTCTTTAAAGGCCGCTTTTAGCGCCATGTCATCAAGTTCGGTGCCGTAAATCCCGGACGTGAACTGGCTCTGGACCGGGACCGGGACCGGAACCGGGACCGGGACCGGAGCCGCAGCCCTCCAGCTCTTCTCCCCCCGTTTCTCTTCCCTCTTTCCCACCAGAGGCAAATGTGCAAATGTGCAGTGACATTTCTGGCCCCGTTATTCCCGCTCATCCGCGCGAGCTGAGCGGCGCTGCTGCGTGTGTGTGAGCGTGTTTGCTCCCCCCCCCTCCACCCCCCCACTCCAGGGTTTTAATCTGTGCCCCCACAGGTTATTTATCTAGATCAGATTTCATTTATTGATTCCATAAAAATCAATATGAGACAAACATTCAGTGGCGGGAGCTGCGGCTGTTTGTGCATCTGCTGGATTTAAAAAGGAAAAAAAAGAGACACCTGTTTCTAAAAGGCTCTCTGCGCTTTTGTAGCAAATGATAAAATAATATTAGCAAAGCAAATATAATTTTCACCCTTAAAGCTGACGAGAGGAAGAGAAGCGTAAAGAATATTTTAATGGAGCCCTTTATTTTTTTACTTTTAATTTGGAGGATTAGAATTAAAAGTAAAAGGTTTATTTTTTTTCTGCCATGACAACAAGCCGTGATGACCCCCCACCCACCCTCCCCCTCCTCCCTCCAGCCCTCCCTCCCCCCCCCCCCCCCCCCCCCCCCCCCTGGGAATGCAGAGGCTCATTGAGGCTCGGCCACTCGGCCCTTCGGATCTTCCTGCCCGGTTCGGTTGGAGGGTCGGGGGGGTGAGGGATGGGGGGGTGAGGCACGGCGGGCTGCTCTGACTCCCACCGACACCCAAATGTTAAAAAAAAAAAAAAACAATTAAAAGACGGGGGGGTTAGTCGGTTATTTAACTGATAAATCAGATTAATTCTTCTGTTTCATTTTTAAAAATCTGCACCGGTCTGGTTGCGTTTGGATCAAATGTGATGCTTCCTGTGAAAGATTATTTTAAAAATCGACACACGGACGGAGGGATGGATGGATGGATGGATGGATGGATGGATGGATGGACGGATGGATGGACGGATGGATGTGTTCCAATTAGCGGTAACGAGGCGTTTGCTCCTCTGACGTCCTCCTCCGGATGACTGTCGGCCTCCAGGGTCGGAGGTGCCGCCGTGGCTTCGCTGTTCTGTCATGTGGCGTTTAAGTGCAGCTCGTGACTGATCCGGGCTCGTCCACGCCACCGTGGACTCTGGGGGGGGTGGGGGGGGGGTGAAGGTGGGGGGGCTGGACAGATATGGAGGTGCCCTGCACCCCAGAAAAAACTCTGCAGGACTGTAGAGGCTGAGATTTAGATTTTTTTTCCCTCCCGTCCCCACGGCCCGCGGTACGAGGACGCACCCTCGGAAACTCTGGTTACATAATCTGAAGCAGCAGCAGAGGAGGAAGAGGAGGAAGAGGAGGAAGAGGAGGGAGAGGAGGGAGAGGAGGAAGAGGAGGAAGAGGAGGAAGAGGAGGAAGAGGAGGCAGGAAGGCCGCTCTTCGTCTCTGTTTCTGCTGGAGTTTGATGTAACGGCTTGTTGAGGCGTCGCAGACGGAGCTGGAGAAAATGTGTGTGTGTGTTTGGGGTGTGGTGTGTGTGTGTTTGGGGGGGGTGGGGGGTGTGTGTGTGACTGTGGGGGGGGGGGGGTGGGGGGGGACTGTGGGGGGGGGGGGTCTTTCAGAGACACACAATGCCAGATTTCTGCCAATCCAAACAATTTGTTCATCTCTATTATTCCTCTGCCTTTTTAAAGTTTCGAAGGGAGGGGGGGAGGGGGGTGCCCCCCCCCCCAACAGAAGTATAAGAATTTTTTCCTTTTCTTTTTTGCCGTCGTCAGTGAGAAAATCCCCGTGGGGGGGGGGGGGTTGCAGGGCGCTCGCGGACAATTGATTGTCAGCGGTAATGTGTTTCATTTACATGTTTATACCGTCAGTAGCGGGGGGGCGGGGGGGGGGGGGGGGGGGGGGGGGGGTCGTCCGCCGTTCGCCGCCATCGTTCCCTCACGGCCTGCGTGCGTCGCCTCCCCGCAGCTCTTATTTTATTTATTTCTTTAAATTTTGCTTTTATATTGCGTGTTTCCTGCAGGAGGAAGCGGGAAAAACGTCGCCGCTGAAGGAAACGAGGATTATTTTGTTTCAGCGAGTGAAATAATTACAGGGAGCTACGTTAGCGTAGCGGCGCGCAGACCCGCTAACGGGAAGAAAAAAAAACAGGCTGATTTTTCTGAGCCTGTGGTCAAATCAAACTGGAAGCTTCCCAGTTATCCCAGTGAGGAGGCATATTGGTCCCGTCACACTGAGGCCTCGCGTCCTCGCGTCCTCGCGTCCTCGCGTCCTTTCCTTCCTCCTCGGCTGCAGCTAAATATATCAAAGTGTGAGTGAAGCATGTAGAAGTGAAAGGACGTCCCTGGTGGGACAGTTTTATTATTTATTTCTTGTTCCTCCAGAGTTCCTGGAACTCACCGGTTTTTATTTTTATTATTTTTATTTTATTATATTTATTTCAGCGGCGCTGATGTTGTTCAGAAAAACCTCTAAACTGTGAATTAAATCAGGAATGAATCTCAGCAGCAGCTTTTCTCTCTTTTTTTTTTTCACGCTTTAATAAGGAGGATAAAAGCAAAACCCCCCCCCCCCCCCCACATATGTATTAAAAAAAACGAACGAGAACTCGGATCTGGACAGAAAACTTTCATCAATCCTTCTCTCAACCGATTTTTTTCTAAATGTTTTTATTCTCACATTTTTTTATTATTATTATTATTTTTCCATTTTTCTCCGTCTCTTCCTTCCTCGACCGCCCTGCTCGTGTGAAGATATTTTCGTGCCCGCCGGCCACAGAACACACACTGGCAGCGGCCCGGCGCACCCAGCGGGCCCGGCAGGCCCGGCGCACCCGGCGCACCGGACCCCTGATCCGCCGGTCTGAGGCGCCTCAGGAACCGTTTCACTTTCACTCACATCAGTTCTGACCTGAACGCCTTTCATATCTGATCCGCCGTGTCTCTGCTGGTAAACATCCCCCGGGGGGGTGGAGGGGTGGAGGGGGGGGGGAACAAAGAGAAGGAGCTCCTCTTCTCCTCCTTCTCCTCCTTCTCCTTCCTCTTCTTCTTCTTCTTCTCCCTCTTAATCACAGTTCAGCCTCTCGCCGCCGCCAGCAGCAGCAGCAGGGCGGCACATTTGCATTCAGCTTCAGAGAAAAAGGGCCTGAGATGAAAAAAGGGGGGGGGAGGGGGGGGGGGAAGAAAAAAAAAGAAAAGGGGGTAAAAAAAGGGGGGTAAAAGGAGTGATAGAGAAGAAGAAGAGGAAGGGAGGAATAGAGGGAGGAGGGAGGGTGCTGGAGAGAAATAACCGGGCTGTTTGTGGTTGTTTGTTGGTCGTCCCCTGGTTACAAGCCTTTTATAGCCCCCCCCCCCCCCCCCCCCCCCCCCCCACAGACAGATAGTGTTACGAGGTGGCGCGCCCCTCTATCTGGGGCCGCTCACTTAAGAAGAATTTAAAAAAAGAAAAGAAAAAATACGACAGACTCGGTGGTGAACTTTGTGACAGTTTTCCTGATCAGATCGATCGGCAGGGTGTGTGTATGCAAATGAGGGGGGGGGGGGAGGAGGGGGGAGGGGGGGCAGAAGAGAGAAGAAGAAGAAGAAGAAGAAGAAAAGGGGGGGGGGGGGGGGGGCGTCATGTGATATGGATTCCAGTTTTCTTTCTTCTCTTTCTCTTCCTCACCCAGAACTTTCTTTTTCTCTTTTGGTTAAGAAGAGGGATTATCAGCACACCTTCCCCCCCCCTCCACCCCCCACCTCCCCCCTCCACCCACCCCCCCCCTCAGACAAGCTGCGCAGGATTTAGGCAGATTTACTTCAGCAAACACCTTTGGACACTGGCTGGTGGTGGGGGGGGTGGGGGTGGGGGGGGGGTCTGTTTGCAAAAGGGGCCTTTTGTTCAGAAGGTTCTGGATAAAACCACCAGGCCGCCGTGATATTAACCCGTGCTCTGGGGGGGGGGGGGGGGGGGGGGGTGGGGGGGGTTAACTCTTTATGTCATAGCTGGTCTGTCTATACAAGGCTCTGGCTGCTGATTGGCTGTGCTGGAAGGGGGCCGGGCCAAACGCAGGGTAGGGGTTAGCGTTAGCCTTAGGGTTAACGCTAACGCTAACAGCGGCTTTAGTCCAGGGCGACGTGGCGTTCCCCGTACGCGGGCCTCGTACCGCGGCGGCCGATCTCGCCTCCTCAGATGAGCGGGCGGCGCCCCCACCGGTTCGACTCAGGGAGGAGCAGAGGTGGCGCTCTCACCTTGGCTCCTCCCTCTTTCCTCAGGATTGACAGGTCGCCCCCCCCCCCTGTAAACTTCTAATACAGTCGGAATTCTTCCTCCTGCCTCCTGACTTTATTTCATGCTTCCCGCTCTTTTCTTCCTCTCATCCTTTTGTTTTCTCTTTTCACTCCTCGTGATTTTAACCACAAAAAAAAAAAAAAAAAAAAGAGGCAAACACAGAAATTGAAACTTCAGTGGTCCGGTAAATAATTGCATGCATTTGGACTTTCCATTTTCCGTGTGTACACTGTTTACGCTAAGCCGGCATGTTTTATGCATGCGGCGGCGGCGGCGGCGGGAGGATGCGCGTGGAAATATCACGCCTCATTTGAGTCCTCCTCGACTGAAAATGAAAGTCTTTATTCGGCGCGTCTTCGTCCTGCTGTTTGCACTTATTCGGTCGCCGCGCCGCGTCTCGCTGTGATTTTCTGCTTTTTTGGCGCGCGGACTTTTTTTTTTTTTTTTTTGGGCGCGACAGGTTGCAGAGCAGGTGCAAACTAACGCGGGGATCCCGTCGTTCACGGCGCGCCACCTTGTTTCTGCCAACGGAGGCGCTCGTCTCTGACGGCGGCTGATTCTAGTGCTGGGCGACATGGAAAAACATAATTATCACGATAACGATATATATCACGATATGAACTATTTTATATCACGATAACGATATATATCACGATATACCATAATAAAGTATGTTTTCAGTTATTCTCTGAAAAGTTTGACAAAAATTTCATTGCTTACTTTTCAACTTTATTTTGAAAGGACATTTAGCTGAACTGTCACAAACATACATTTTAGTGCAGCAGCAAAAACAGGTGGTAGGTACAGAGGTACAGTAGCTGTCACATTTTTTTAAAGTGCACAACAGTTTCTGAGAGGAAAAACACATTTTTGCACTGAAGTTCAGCTATAAAAAAAATAAACACAAATTATTTTTCAACTTTCTGAAATCTGTAACCTTGTAGTGCAAAGTTTGCAAACCAATATAAAGTGTCTAAAGTAAACATCAGGGTTGAAGAGAACTCTGTTTAAGGCATTAACCATGAATAAAAGTGCAAACATAAAAGGCTACTTTGTAGAAGTAGATATGATTCTATATAATTTATTCGTTGCAGGTTATTTAATTACATATTTGCTGTAATAATTGATAAAATTAGGTTAGAAACGATAGAAACGATCGTCGCTAGCGCTAGCTGATGCTCGTATTTATTTCTCCGGTTCTGACCCGGTTTAGCTTCGTTGCGTCTGCAGAAACCCGCCAGAAGCGAACCTGTCGAGTCCGTTCAGTCTCGAGCGCCGGCAGCTGCTGGCGTGAATCCTCGTCGCCGTGACGTCTGGAAACGGAGCAGCCGTTAAAATAATCTTTTTTATTCTCTCTTCCCGCCGCGGCAGCTGCTTCGGCGATGACACCTTCGTGCAAACAAGTGCTGAAAGCAGTTTCCCGCTCTGATGTGGCGGCGGGAAACGCAGCAGCCTTTGATGTGCGTTTGATTGTCGGGTGGAAGAGCTCTTGTGTCAAGGTCAGGGCCGCCGGAACAATCGATAACGGGTCGGCGGATTAAGGCCCGGCGACATCTGGAGACGTTAGCCCGGCGCTGCTTCGCTGCGCGGCGCACCTTTAATAGAACATGCTATTTGATCAGCGCTCACTTTCCCGCCGCGGTTCATTATTCAGGAGGTGTCCCGCTTCCCCGCCACCTAAGCGCGCCCCTTAACGAGGGCTCGTCTGCTCCGCTTTGTTCCGGTTTCCCGCCAACGTCCGCCGTCTCGCGCCGGAGTAAATTCAGATGTGTTATCTCGCTTTAATTGCAGCCGATTGCCAAACGAGATTAGGGCGAAATTAGGTCATTTTGCGGTTGCACGAATTTCACTCACTTCCACGCTTTCATCTCCGCGTTGATCAAGCACCTTCCTAACCGGAGGCTGCAGCCCCCCCCCCCCTTAAAAAAAAAAAAAAAAAAAAAAAAAAAACAGGAAGCGGTCAGAAGCTGCTCGTTATTCCGACGTGCGTTTAACCTTTTGGCGAGAAGTGAGTCAAGGAGAGCTGAAACATCTTCCCCTTTAAATGTCATCGGCGGTGCAGTCGGCGGACATGCGTGGCCACGTCGACCTCGTTCAGGCGTCCGGGAGGTGAAGCGGCGAGTTAATGGCTTCTGACTGGAAAATGAGCCCCCCCCCCCCCCCCCCCCCCCCGAACGCCTCATGTCCCGCCGCTGTCACACACGAATGTCAAACAAACACCTCCTCAGGTAGCGGCGGGATAATCACACACCGACATGCCTGTCCTCAGCCTTTCTGACACGCCGGGCCGCGGCCTTTTCGGGGGGGGCGGGGGGGGGGGGGGGGGGGGCGGAGATTTCTGTGGTTGTGGTTTGGACAAGCAGAGATAACTGACGGGGCCCGGTCCTGGGCGCACCGGCGGTTGGGGCCCAGTCCTGGGCGCACCGGCGGGCGGGGGGGTATTTCCTGAACTAGAAAAAGTTTGCAGGAAACAGAAAACTGGAGTTGAAGCTTCTGACTCTGGTTTCTGGTTTCTAGTTTCTGGTTTCTGGTTTCTGGTTCTTTCTGGTTTCTAGTTTCTAGTTTCTAGTTTTCTGGTTTCTGGTTTCTAGTTTCTGGTTCTGGTTCTGGTTCTGGTCTCTGGTTTCTGGTTTTTGGTTTCTAGTTTCTGGTTTCTGGTTTCTGGTTTCTAGTTTCTAGTTTCTAGTTTCTAGTTTCTGGTTTCTGGTTTCTGGTCTCTGGTTTTCTGGTTTCTGGGTTTCTAGTTTCTGGGTTCTAGTTTTGGTTTCTGGTTTCTGGTTTCTAGTTTTCTGGTTTCTGGGTTTCTGGTTTCTGGTTTCTGGTTTCTGGGTTTCTAGTTTCTGGTTTCTATTTCTGGTTTCTGGTTCTGGTTTCTGGTTTTCTGGTTTCTGGTTCTGGTTTCCTGGTTTCTGGTTCTGGTTCTGGTTCTGGTTTCTGGTTCTGGTTCTGGTTTCTGGTTTCTGGTTTCTGGTTTCTGGTTCTGGTTCTCTGGTTTCTGGTTCTGGTTTCTGGTTTCTGGTTTCTGGTTTCTGGTTTCTAGTTTCTAGTTTCTAGTTCTGGTTTCTGGTTTCTGGTTTCTGGTTTCTGGTTTCTGGTTTCTGGTTCTGGTTTCTGGTTCTCTGGTTCTGGTTCTGGTTCTCTGGTTTCTGGTTTCTGGTTTCTAGTTTCTAGTTTCTAGTTTCTGGTTTCTGGTTTCTGGTTTCTGGTTTCTGGTTCTGGTTTCTGGTTTCTGGTTTCTGGTTCTGGTTTCTGGTTTCTGGTTTCTGGTTTCTGGTTTCTGGTTTCTGGTTTCTGGTTTCTGGTTTCTGGTTTAGTTTCTGGTTTCTGGTTTCTGGTTTCTGGTTTCTAGTTTCTGGTTCTGGTTCTGGTTTCTGGTTTCTGGTTTCTGGTTTCTGGTCTCTGGTCTCTGGTTCTGGTTCTAGTTTCTGGTTTCTGGTTTCTGGTTTCTGGTTTCTGGTTTCTGGTTCTGGTTCTGGTCGGGGCTCCACAGCCTGAGGAGGTGATTTAGCAACGCTGTCTGGAGCTTCCAGCCTCATGTCGGGCCGCCGCCGCCGCCACTGCAGCGGGATTGGTTGTGGCTCTCCGGGCCTACCTCCACATCCATCCGTCCCAGATTAGACTGGGCCGGCCCGGTCTAATCTGGGCCGGCCCAGTCTAATTACCCCTCCGCCCCCCAGGGGAAGCTACTTCCTTATCGCCGCGCTGTCGTGCTCCGGCATTCCTCAGATAAATTCCCCTCCACTTTGTTATTCTTACTACTTAGGGGTTTTGGAATTAGCGCGGCCATCAAAGCAGACCTTGTACTCTGCCTTTTTTCTCACACCCCTCCTCACGACCTTATCAGCGCTGGTACATTACAGCCGGGCGCGGGGGCGCGGGGGGCACGGGGGCACGGGGGCGCGCCCGCGGGCCGCAGAGGTGAATAACCGACAGAGGTACTGACATCAAAGGCTGCGGGATGATGAAGCGATGCAGATGCGAGGCCGTCGGTGCCTCGCTGCAGCGTGGCGCCGCCGTACTTCGCTGGGTCCCGTCGGGTAGTCCGGGTAGCGCCTGGTAGCCTGGTAGCCGCCTGGTAGCCGCCCTGGTAGCCTGGTAGCCTGGTAGCTGCCTGGTAGGTGCCTGGTAGCCTGCCTGGTAGCTGCCTGGTAGCCTGGTAGCCGCCTGGTAGCCTGGTAGCTGGTAGCTGCCTGGTAGCCGCCTGGCCTGGTAGCTGCCTGGTAGCTGCCTGGTAGCCGCCTGGTGGGTGCCGGGTAGCCGCCTGGTAGCCGCCTGGTAGCTGCCTGGTAGCCGCCTGGTAGCCGCCTGGTAGCCGCCTGGTAGCCGCCTGGTAGCCGCCTGGTAGCTGCCTGGTAGCCTGGTAGCCGCCTGGTAGCCCTGGTAGCCGCCTGGTAGCCGCGGTGCACGTGTCCGGTTCATTCCTCCTTCCTGTTAGCCGCGTAACCCGGTAAAGGCTGCGAGCAGTCAGAAACCTCGACGGCAGGCGGGCGCCGCCTTATAAACCGGCAATCACGCCCTCCCTAATGTTATTACTTTTCATAATTAGTTACTGCAACACTCATTCGACGGCCGGCGGAAAGGAGTATTCCGTAGTAATTAAGGTAATGAAATATTCATTCATGCTACCTTTTCAGCAGTTCCACAAATGAGGCAGCCGAGCTTAATGTCCGCCTGATTTTATTATGACGCCAGACTGGCACATCTGCAATTAGCACCGGCGCTGACAGCAGAGGGGGGTGAGGTGCGGCGGTGACGGGCGGGCGGGCAGGTGGGCGTGTGCCCCCCGGTCTGACTGAGCCCCCCCCCCAAACAGCCCCCACTGTTGTTGTTTTTGTTTTTTTTACCTTTATCTCCTCCAAACCGTCTCCTCCCCAAGAAGAAGAAGAAGAAGAGACAGAAGAAGAAGAAGAAGAAGAAGAAGAAGAAGAAGAAGCAAAGAAGAAGAAGAGAAGCAGAAGAAGAAGAAGAAGAAGAAGAAAAGAAGAAGAAGCAGAAGAAGAAGAAAAGAAGCAGAAATAGAAGAAGAAGAAAAAGAAGAAGAAGCAGAAGAAGAAGAAGAAGAAGAAGAAGCAGAAAGAAAAAGAAGAAGCAGAAGAAGAAGCAGAAGCAGAAGAAGCAGAAGCAGAAGAAGAAGCAGCAGTAGCGGCCGCCGTAAGCGCTGCGTTCCCTCCCATGATGCCTCTGGAGGCCCGAACGGTCGCGGCCTCTGCTGGTCCCATGAATATTAACCACATTTAAACACTTCAGAGGGTTTTACTTGTTTTTTTTAAGAGGACGCTGGGTGGCAACAGGAGGCGGAGCTACAAGGTTCAAAACCTTTAGACGTCCAAACATCTCCCCCCCCCTCCCACCTGATCAGCAGGCTGACGGGTCACAGCTTTCTTTCTTTATCTCTTTTTTTGGAGGGAAGCAGACAGGCGCTTAGTGATAAAAGTTTTAGTGCCCCCCCCCCCCCCCCCCCCCCCCCGCTGGTATAAACTCTCATTAAGGTTCAGAGGTGTGTTATTGTGTTATTGTGCTTTTATTCATTTACGTTTACTCATATTTTTCTCTCCACTTTCATCGTCTTTCTTCCCCCACCTTCTATCCCCCCCCTTAATATTTTACCCCCCTCCCCCCCCCCCGCCCCCCCGCAGCCTGAGCCCTCCTTGTGCTCTGACGGGGCTGACGGCCGTTTCGACGGGGCAGCATTGAGGTAAAACGGTGTGACGGCAGAGTTTTGTTAAGCCGAGAACAAAGGCTGGGAGCTGCCGGGCCGAGCCATTGTCCCGGACCCGCCCCGGCCGCGCCGCAGGATTTAATGCTCTGTTTACCTCCAGCCCTACAGCCCCGCGCTCTTAGGCGCACCTCCGGGCGGTTTAAGACGGATCCGTAAAAATGCGTAGCGGCCGATCAGAGGGGCGGAGCTTCACATGAAGCGTCATCCGGGGCCTTAAATTTCATATTAGCGGGTTTCATATTAGCGGGTTTCATATTAGCGGGCTAGCGGGCCTCTGAGACCAGGGGGGGGGGGGGGCTCAGGTGAAGATAATTGTGTCACCGCTCATGGAGGAGAAATGTGTTCGCACCGGCGCCGCTGGAGTTTTCTGCACGGTCTTTGGACAAACTGAAAGAGGTGCTCGGTGGGATTAGAGAGCGGGTGTTGCTGGGGGCGGGGGGGGGGGGGGAGCACAGGAGGACTCTGGGAGTTGTTTTTGTGCCTCGGAGCAGCAGAGAGAGAGAGAGAGGTGAAGTCACGGACTGAACCGGGAAGATCAGGAAAACCTCCGCCATCGTCTCCTTGTTTTTTTTTTTACAACCCCGACATTAAAATAAAAGCAAAGTTTCGCAGAACAAGTCACAATAAACGCAGTCGAAAGCGCCTTCATTGAACGCAATGATATTTTCACGAGCGCATAAAGATTATGAGTCCATTCCGGCGGCGCCCATCTGTGCCCGGGCCAAGCCGGCGCGCCCGCTAGTTAACGGAGACGGAGAGCGACGGCGCCGGATGACTTTCATTCGGGTTTAATAGTTTGTTAAGGTCAGACGAGACGCGCGGGGCGTAATCCCGCCTCACGGGGAGCACTTCCCGCCAACTCCTCCGGCGATTAACGGGTTAACTGAGTTTACCCAAAACCCTCTTTCTGCTGCCGCTTTCCCTTTTTTTTTTTTTTTTCTTTCCTCCTGCAAAACAATTAGAAAATTACAGTAGATAAAAACTGAACGGCGCCAGTATTTATGCAATCAACATAACGAAGAAACAAAACAATTTAATGTGGAAAAATCATCACTCATCTGCATTATAATTGCTTCTCTTTCACATCTACGGGGATGGTTAATTAAAATTGTGATTAAATGCGCCTGCTCTGTCTAAGATGTCTTCCCCCTAAACAGGTGCTACAGAATTTAAAAGTAAAGAGAGAAAGCTAATTAGCATTGGAAATTGAGAAATTGCCTGCAAGAATCGGTGTTAATTTCACTCACTGATGAGGTAATTTATAAAGGGGGGGGGGGGGGGTAGTGGTGTGGGGGAGGGGTCTGTGCAACACTGAGATTGCAACGCAGCCCCCCCCCACCCCCCCACTCATCCCTGATGTGCAGTGTGAAGCTGTTTATTCTGCTTTTGTAGCCCCCCCACCCCCCCCACCCCCCCCTTTCCCCCCCCCCCCACAAAACACCCGTGCCTCATGATGACATCACGCAAACACGCAAACAGTCGGTGAAGTCGCTCCCGGCAGCAGGAGCCAGAATCTTGGTTCGGCGTAAATCCGTCCGTCTCATTGTGAGCGATGAATCCGGCGCCGGCGGACGCCACCGGACGCCACCGGACGCCACGGACGGGTGTCGTAAAAAACACGGGCGATCGCGTGCGAAGAGAATAAACTGAAGTGGCGGCGCCGCTCATCGCGGTGAAAACCCGTTGACCCGAGGAGTCGTTGGCAGCTCTGCAACCGGATCTGCTGGAGGCTCCTGTATGAGTCGCCACGTAGGATCCGCCGCCGTCCAATCATTGGCCGGTTCTGAAAACCGCCGCGAATGAGCGTCGTACCGGGACCGAGTTCTGGGCCGGCCGGGTCGCCGCCGGACCAGAAGGGTCCTCTCAGGTACATCCGGTCTACTTGTCTGTCTTTAGCTAGTCGTCCCCATGAGGGAGGGGCGGGGGCGGGGGGGGGGGGGGGGACCGACCGCCGCGGCGGTGCCGAGGCCGAAGGTCAGACGGCTGGGGAAAGATTTGTTTGTGACCTTTCATCATTAGGGTTTTTCTTTTTCTTTTCTTTCCCCCCCCCCCAGGTTTTAACAATCGTCTCAAAGCTCCAGGAACTTTCTGCAGCTGCGATGTGACATCTCGTACCCCCCCCCCCCCCCCACCCCCCCCCCCCCCCCCCCCCCCCCCCCAGAGATACTCCGTTCAACGCTAGCGTCCTCGCTAGTGTCCGAAGGGTACCGACGGCGTCGTCGTCATGAATCACTGACTGAGGCAGATGTCAGACCCGGTTCTGTAGCGGTTGCAGGAATATGAAGGAATCCATCCAACCAGCAGCAGACCCCCCCCCCACCCCCACCCCCCCCCCCCCACTCTGAGTCACTCCACTGAACAGGTCAGGCAGTAAGTGACAAGGTATTTCGTCGTTTTGTGAACCTTTGCCAGACTGATTGTTCAGTGCAAGTGTAGTGTAACTGAGCCGCTTGTAGCTCGGCGGAGTGTGGAAATAAGATCGAGGACTGATTTTTCTTTTTTTTTTTTTTGCTCTGCCCCCCCCCCCCCTCCCCCTCCCCCTCCCATCCTCTGTTGGCTTTGCAGCAGTGTGTGATAGTAAAATAGATATCCAGCGGCTCCCGTGCACCGGCGCTGCTGTCGCTCTTCATACATTTCGGTTCCACCTGACGGCCCGCCGCGCCGCCGCGGCGTTTCCAGTTGCTCCTGTTTGACCCGTGACCACAGCTGCCGTTACCGGCCGTCCCGGCTCCTCTGTTTTCATCCGGGTCACACATGGGAGCAACTCCTTGAGGTCGTCTCCGTGGTTTCTCGCTCAGCCTCCTGGGTTGCGTTCCTGGCCGTTTCATGGACTTCCTGTCTGCAGGCGTCCTCTCATTCTCATTCTGCGGTTGAGTTTCTAGACTTGATTAACAGACCGGTGGGTTTGTGGGGATAAAAGGCAGTTTTGTCCAAAAGCAGAAAGTTGGACGTCTCAGTTGGTTCTCTGAAGACTCAGCAGAAGAAGGGTCCGGACTTGACTTATTTGGAAGGTAGACCAAGGTCTTGAAAGAAGACCAAGGTCTTGAAAGAGGACCAAGGTCTTGAAAGAAGACCAAGGTCTTGAAAGAGGACCAAGGTCTTGAAAGTAGACCAAGGTCTTGAAAGAAGACCAAGGTCTCGGTTGGCTTGTCTCGTATGCAGCAGAGCTTGAGTGGCAGCGTGCACAGATGTTCCAGATGTTCTGCACCAACAGGACAACCAGAGTTCGCTTTGATTGAACCAAACACAGCGAGTGTGGACGCACCTGAAGACTTGAGCTAAGAGTTCGGTGTTTCACCTCGTTGGTCAGACGTCTTTGCCAAATACAGCGAGAAGGTCCAGTGCTGAGGAACGACCCGGTTGACCCGGTTGTTCAGTGATGGTTCAGGCTCCTCTCCTCACCAGACTCAGGGTTTTAAACTGCTGATCCCAGAGCAGCGAAGGTCTTTGGTCCGTTTGCAGGTGGAGCAAGAACATCTGGGTTTGTTTGTTTGGGGGTTCGGGTTCGGGTTTGGGGCGCACCGAGGGTTGAGCACCAGCACGGGAACCAGACTTGATTTTAGCTGAAAACTGTTGCATTTTATTTAATCTGAAAGGACCTCTTGAGACGGTTCTGGCCCATCTCAGACCCAGTTGAAGATCTAGTCTTTTTCTCCTGGTCTTTTTCTTTTTGAGGGAAAGATCCTGAATCAGAACCGGCAGTTTTAACCCCCAACCGGCGACTCATCTCCTGACTGGTCCATTTATCTCAGTCGGGCCGGGCCTCCTGTGTTTGCTTCTGCATGACCGGAGGCTCAGCGGAGAGAAGGAGGTGCATTTATCAGAGAGGAGCTTCCTGTAACTGTCTCCGTTGTGTCTTTAAGAGGAGGTGAGGAGGTTCCCTGCTGCTGCTAATGAAAATCTATGTTCGCGTGGCGTTTAAAAGATGGGGGGGGCGGGGGGGCTGGAGGGTGACGTTGGCGTCGATGTCGGGGTGGCGGGGTTGCAGTTTGTGAAGGGTAAAAGGGATTTCAGCAACTTCAAACACAGGAAACAGAGGAAAAGCCTCCGGAGAGACTCACACGACGACACCAGGGGGGAGGAAACAATCGCTAATATTAGCATGGGGGGGGGGGGGGGGGGGTCTGGAGTTTGTTTATGTGCTCATAATGCGAGTCTCTGCGCCCGGTGAAGCGCCGCAAATGGGAGAAGTATGCGTGGGTTTCTCAGGTAACAGGATTACGGGGGCACGTAATTGATCCATTTGGGGGAAAAATGACGGCGCTCTAAAGAGGCCTCGGCTCCGGAGACGGAGTTTATGAAACCGCCATTCGTAAATTCAAAGGAATCAATATGTCAATTTTATTACATCTCGGGGCCAGATGGGCGTTAAAGGCGCAGCTCATCCCTCTGCCGCTCTGCCGCCTCGCTCGCCGAGACCCTCGCCATTGTCTGTAGACGTGACGGCGAACCTGAACTGGAAACGCTTCCACGCCGTTTCAGCTGCCGCCGAAGGATTCACGACGTTTGCTGTTTAAATGTTACTCAGTAAAGATCAAAGCCATCTGATTCTTCTTCTTTAATGCAAATATGAACTAGTTTACCAAATATATTATTAAAAAAATAGGTAATAGAATTTTTTACATTTTGCAAAATTAACGGTTGATGGAAACAGCTCATGTTATTAATGTCCAACATTTAAAGCTGCTTCTTCAGCAGAGAGGGAGGGGGCAGGGCTTGGAGGCCAAAGCGCCACGTCCTGATTTAACCGCCGTTTACGTGAGAATCCATGACGGTTCTGGTTCTTTGGATCAACTAGTCGTTTTGAAGGCCGTCTGGTTTCTTCTGCGAGGAACCAGATCGATCATCTTCCGCAGAAATAATTTACATATTTGATGAAAGATGGTGGAGAAGAATAAGAAAAAAAATGTAGAAACGCTTCGAACAGAACTTTTTTTTTTGTTGTTTTTTGGGGAAAAAAAAAAAAAAAAAAACTGTATTTTGAAAATTAATTTAAGGTGTTCAGATGAGTCGTGTGCTGAGGTCCAGACCTGCTGAGCGTCCTCACCTCGTCCTCGTCTCCGTGGCCATTTTGTGGGCGAGATGTTGTGCACGTGTGCGTCTCCGTGTGCGTCTCCGTGTGTGTGCGGTATCAGGTATCTCCGTCCGGGTAAAAGCTGGATCACGTTAGTCGATGCAGCTGTTGACTCGACGCCGTTATTCTGATGAAGAGAAAGACGTTCGGTAACGGCAGCGAGGAGATAAAGAGTTTAAAGCTCGGCCAATAGTCGGCTCTTAAGTCAAAAACAGGGAGGGAGGAGGATGGGGGGGGGGGGGGGGGGGAGATTAAGCATTCTGCTTTTCCCCCCACTAAAATATTCACATTTCATTTAAATACAACAGCATCCAGGCAAGATTTAATTACCATCCAGCGCTATAATGCAAATGAATAATGCAGCAAAGACTGATGCAAACGGATAGAAATATAAAACTGCAGCGCTCAAGACGTCGACGGGGACGAGCGGGGGGGGGGGGGGGGGGTGGGGGAAGAGGGAAAGGTTAAAAAGAAATGCCCCTTGATGCTCACTATTTTGTTGGATTTGAAAGAAATGGAGGGAGAGATTGGCAGGAAGGAGGGATGAGGGAGGAGGAGGCCCCGCTTCCCCGCCGTTCGCCAGGATTTTCCTCCAGTTCATTTTCACAGTAAGTAAATAATAAGAAGTTGGTGATGCTTGCATTTTTAATTCCACCCCCTCCCCTCCGCGTACTTTTGCTTTTTTTTTTTTGTTCAGTTCACTGACTGACATCTGCTATCAATGCTAAGCAGGTGTTCCCGCGCAAACAGACGCGCCCCTGTTTGTGTTTCACCGTCCCCGCCACCGTGCACCCAAATGAGCAACGTGATTAAGAATCCTGTAAATTTTTGAAAGGAAACGGATGGCTGCCCGGCTAGAACGTAATTACACCGCCGCCGACATCCGCAGCTCGCCGCCGCAGCAGCCGGAGCCAAATGCAACGGCACAGAATTAATAATATATAATGGCGTCTTCGCTTGTAATTCACAAATGAAATAAAATGAAGGAGGAGTCGCCGCTGATAAGTTTCTCTCTGTTTGGGGGGGTTGATGGCAATTTTCAGAAATTGAGTCGATCATCTTCTACGATGCGGTAACTCAGGGTGTGTGTGTGTGTGTGTGTGTGTGTGTGTGTGTGTGTGAGGGTGGACCCCATAAATGAGCAAAAAACTGTTGGGCCCCCGGAGGGGCAAATACAAGAAAGTGGTGTGTGTGTGTGTGTGTGTGTGTGTGTGTGAGGCAGCAGGAAGACGGATTTCTTTCTCTTTTTTCCCTTTTAAGCTCATTTATTTACTAAATGAGACCTCTGCATCTGCTTCCCTCCGTCTCTTTGCTGTATGATCAGACTTTCATTTGCAATGGACAATTAGCTCTGACATCTCAAGTGGCAGCCAACTTCCTTCCTTCAACTTCAAAAGCAGTCGGCACATTAAGTTTTTGGATTTTTAAATTTTTTTTTTAAATGTGTGTGTGTTTAGCAGGATCGGCCGTTTTCTCGGCGCGTGTTGGAGGCGGTGAAGGTTTTCTGTATCTGAACGCGGAGTGTTAACGGGGGAGAGGTGAGGCTGAAGAGAGCGGGGGAGGCGGGGGGGGAGGGGGGGCGGGGGGGCAGACGGTAACCTCTGGGGAGGAGAAATGAGGTGAAGGGAGCGAAGCAGGACGAGGAAAAAGCTCTGACGAGAGCAGCTTTGACAGGATGTTCTCCTTTCTTCTTCACGTGAGACGTAGTTATTCCTCGTGTGGTTCCTCTGAAAGGCTGTCAGGTACGACATCATCTGGATTTACTCCGGCTGACACGCCGCCTCCTCTCCTCCTCTCCTCCTCTTATCCTGCTTTATGTTGAGAAAACGCTTTAAAAAAATTATTTCCACCGTCAGATGATCGTGGGTTTTAGCGTGAGGCTAGTACGACGTAAAACTGATTTACCTGTGACGTCTTTTATTCAAACAAAACTTAAATGAAGCAAAAAATAAATGAATAAATTAAATTAAATAATGATAACAATAATAATAATAATTAAAAAAAAGGTAACACAGTAATCCCCCGCAATATAACGGTCTCAGTACATCGCAGAAGTTTCAAAAATAAAAAAAAGTTTTCAACAAATATTTGAAATTATTATTATTATTTTTTAATTCAAACGAAGCGTACGAGGCTGAAGCGAAACCCGTCACATCAAGAACGAGTCTCAGGAAGCAACAAGAGCCGACAGGGGAGACCCCATGAGTGTTGCCAGGTGGGAAATGTAGGATTATCGTACCAGAGACTCAAAATTATCGTATTTTGAGGAAAATTGTCGTACATCTGTCATAACCAAAATAACAAGCCCAATGATGCATTATGGTCAAATTTAATCATTCTAGTGTTAAATAGCAGGTAAAGCTAACCATTCAGCCGCTCAAGCTAGTTGTTCTGAGATAAAAATTTGAATCTCCCGCTCAGCAAAGAACGATTGGCTGGAAACATGTCACATGGGAACAGATGCCTTCAGGATTCACCAAAAAAAAACTCTCCGGCAGACAGTTGCAGCAGGCAATAATTGAAATGGTCAAATTATCGTACATTTGGCCTTTTTTTGGATTATTGATTGTACATTGTACAGAGGGCCAAATTATCGTACAAATACGATAATTATCGTACACCTGGCAACGCTGGTCCCCATGAACGAATATCGAGGCCTGTGATTGGCTGCTAGCCAATCACAGATGTCAGAGCTACCTTAGGCTACCTTATCCAGCTAGTCTTGGTTAGCCTTCATGTGTGAGCTTTTCAAATAGACTTTCAGATTCGTGGGTTTTTTTCTCCTTCAGAAGTATTCCACACATTGTATCACCTGCTTCTACAACAAGGCTCTTATTTTTATCGTTAACACATTCATAGTCAAAGAAATCCCAAATAGGACTGAGACGCTTTCTACCAACTTTTGCCACAGCCATCACTGCTGATCACTAAAAAATTACAAACACGGAAACGAAGGACGTTCTTGACATTATTATAGTTAATTTTAGTTTGTTTTATAAACGCATAATACAGTTTCAGTTAGCGATCATTTTTATTTTATTTCAGTTAATGAAAATGTTTTTTTCAATTCTAGTTTTGGTTATTTCGTTCGCTTTTGTTAACGATAATAAGAGACTCCTCAAACCGCCGTCGGTCCTGGTGGTGGATCTGTGGTGATGTGTGATGTCACTGGCGCAGTCCTGTAACGCAGAACCGACCAGAACGGGCCAGAACTCCTCCACTGCGTCACGAGACGCAGAAGAAAATGGTGATTGGGGTGATTAGGGCCGCCCACACCAGTTTCTGTTTGTTTTTTCCTTTTTGGCTTCATTTTAGTGCCATAATGTCCCAGTGAACAAGCGTAGCTGCTGGTTAGCGCAGCGTGGTCGCCTGAGTTTAGAAGCAGGATTAAAGGCGGAGCCAGCTCCCAGTAGCCTCTGCTGCTGCTGCTGGACGTCGTTTGGCCGGTGAAACGTTCGCCTCCACGTACAACGGTGGATCATAAAAAAAAAAGGGGGGGGGCACCTCCCCCGCCCCCTTTAATCAGAGCCAGAGTTGGTTGCATCCTCCCGTTCGGATGCAGGATAATTAGCTTCTCTGTGGACGCTGGCTGGGACTTCGCTCTGAGACGGGGACGGACGGACGCTGACAATTATATTAGGCATGTGTGTTTGTTTTCCTGCCTGCCAGCCCCCCCCCCACCCCCACCCCCCCACCCCCGTTGCGGCACATGATGATGTGGAATAATAAGGTGTAGTTGTGCTGCAGCGGGACAAACGTCGTTTTTGTCTGTCGGCTGACATCAGTGGGAAGAACAAGGCCCGACCCAGCCGGGGTGACGGAGTTCAGGTCTGTTTGGGAGGACGATGTGAGCGGGTTTGTCTTGTTCGTATGTCCGTCGGCCCCGTGGCGTGGACTGTTATGTTTGTTCGTACGTTCGTCGGCCCCGTGGCGTGGACTGCTATGTCAAACGGGCACGTGCAGCAGAAGAGTCGTGTCGTTACAGTTTCAGTCAAACCCAAACAGGGAAGGACGGCCGGTTCAGAAATAAAACCAACGCAGCTTTTATTTCCTCGTGAAGGAAAATGACTCAAGACAGAAACCTGCGCTGAGATAAGATGAGTCCGACCCTGGAGCTTCGTCCTCTCTGGACCCGGACCCGAACCCAAACCCGGCAGCGCTGGACCAGATTCAGTTAAAGTCACCGACTTTCATGACCTCGGTGAAAAACTGGAGAAATTTAGGGCCGAGTTTCTGCAGAAATGTTTTTCTTTTAAAAGCAGAAAACTACAGTTTTAGCTCCCAGCCACAAATCAGAACAAACCTGACTTTTAAAAAATAAAATTCTTTATTTCAAGATGTTTTAAGGATTTCAGGTCTGCAGAACAAATCAAACAAATAAATGTTAATGTTCTGGAACAACCATTTGTGGAGGGTCAGTTTAGTGAAACGAGGGAAAAATGTTTTTATTCTAAAAATGTGTCGAGTGATGATGATGATGATGATGAAGATGAAGATGTTCCTCGTGGAATCAGCAGATCTGAAGGGATCTGCTCAGTTCTACTAGTGGGGGGTTTCAGTTAGTCAGGGACGGGGGTGTTGGTCTGAGCTGGAGACCCCCCAGCTGTCAATCACAGCTGATACCTCCTCATGAGCAGCGTTGACATCACTGGACTCAGAGGTTTCTGGGACGGCCGTCACGGTGGGAATGTTGCAATGTTTCTGCACGTTTAGGAAGGCATGGCTGAGGAAGAGGAGGGTACGGGGGGGTACGGGGGGTACGGGGGTAGGGGGGTACGGAGGGTACGGAGAAACAAGTTGACTCCTCGTATCTTCACATCCAACCTTTCTGGTGCAGAAACGTCCCTCAGCCAATGAGACGAGGCGGATCAGGGAAACGCTAGTGTTTGGGGGTTTTTGGGGGTTTGGGATCATGGAAACAGGACTTGAGTGATTCCTACATGTTGCAGGAGTTGTCGGTGCGCCGTGACTGTGTCGTGGCCCGGTGGCGTTGGCGCCGCTGACGGCGAGGCCAGCTAACAGCTGTGTTAAAGCATGAATAGGGGACACAGAGTTCTGCTGTGACCCGAACAGAGTCGGTACGATGGCAGAGACACTCTGGAGGACGGAGACAGCAGCGCTCTGTCTGCGCTCGTGTGGACGCAAGGTTGTCCTCCTCCAGCTGCTGCTGCTGGGAGATGATCCGGGTCACCGCAGGCCACTTGGCGGCGAGGGGGGGGACGGGGGGACGGGGGGGGCACCAACTGACAAATCAACAGGGGGCGATTGTGTCTGGTGCCAGTCAGTCGTAATTAAGAGCAGGATCAGGGGGTGGACATGCACACCGGGACCCCTGGACGGTCCCAGGGAGGACGGTCCCAGGGAGGACGGTCCCAGGGAGGACGGTCCCAGGGAGGACGGTCCCAGGGAGGACGGTCCCAGGGAGGACGCACACACAGAGACAAAACCAGGCCGTCCAGCTTCTATACAGAGCAGCTCACCTGAAAATAATGTCCCGCAGGGGCAGCAGATGCTAATGAAGCCGGAGGTTAGCGTGGGAAAAGTGGAGCTGGGCAGCCTGGGACTAGGTGATCCTCCGGGCGGCGGGGGGGGGGGGGGGGGGGGTGGGGGGCCTCAGGAGGGGCCTTTGTTTCCAGCCTCCCACCTCCTCCTCCTCCTCCTCCATCACCTCCCCTGCCCTCCCAGTCCGGGCCGAGCCGCAGAGAAAAGGAGAGATATATGGTTTGTTTAACAAAGAGAGAGGTGTGGGTGTTAGCGTTAGCGAGGCCTTCATTCATCCCAAGAGTCGCAGCGGAGCAGTTTTAGATCTTTGCTTTTCACGCGTTCACGCCGGATCGTGTTTGGCAGCAAACCGAGCCACGTTCTGGACCACGTTTAGCCGCGTTCTGGACCGCGTTTAGCCGCGTTCTGGACCAAGTTTAGCCACGTTCTGGACCGCGTTTAGCCGCGTTCTGGACCACGTTTAGCCGCGTTCTGGACCGCGTTTAGCCGCGTTCTGGACCGCGTTTAGCCGCGTTCTGGACCGCGTTTAGCCACGTTCTGGACCGCGTTTAGCCGCGTTCTGGACCACGTTTAGCCGCGTTCTGGACCACGTTTAGCCACGTTCTGGACCGCGTTTAGCCACGTTCTGGACCGCGTTTAGCCGCGTTCTGGACCGCGTTTAGCCACGTTCACCGCCGACTTGATTTAGCCACAAAACTGATGCTGTACCCTGGACACAGGTCCATGATGAACCCAGTACAACGTGTGTCAGACCCATTGATCCTGAACCAGGTCAAATATTTATCTTAAACCCAGGTCAAATATTATTATTGATCCTGAACCCAGGTCAAATATTTATCTTAAACCCGGGTCGAACAGGTCACATGTTTCTGCCTAATCCAGGCCACATCATGTGTTCCTGTCTCCTGGATTTGGACCTTCATGGGACCTAATGATTTTGCCAAACGTGGAAATATTTTAATCAGGAGGGCGGGGTCGACCTCTAGGCTCCACCCTCTCTCCCATAGACTGTTGTTTAAACATCAGAGGAACAGCAGATGCAGAATACGACGTTTATTACGGCCACACTGAGAAAAACAAATTGTGGGCAATGATTTTTTTTCTTTCCTCACTTATGAGAAGAAAGTTGAAATTTCAAGAATAAAGTTGAAATGTATTTTCCAGAATAAAGTCGAAATATTGAGAATAAAGTTGAAATGTCGAGAATAAAGTCAAAATGTCGAGAATAAAGTTGAAATGCAGTTTCCAGAATTCCAGAATCGTTATAGTTTTTTTTTCTGACCAGCCGCAATTTCTGACACAATCTCTTCAAAGTACGAATATTTATTATAATACTGTGTTTATGTGATAAAAGCACATAGACACAGACATTATGTTGGTAGAGTAAAGCTGGTTTGAATAAATCTTTAAGACAACTTTATTCTGGAAAAAAAAATCATTGTACACAGTTTTTTTTTCTCACTGTGGCTCTAATACTCCGTTGTAGCAGACGGATGTCAAGTTGGTTGGAAATAAAAAAAAAACTCCTCTGATCTGGGTCTGTGATGTCACAGTGCCCTTTAAAACCAGAACCGCTGGTTCAGAGACTCAGACCAGCGTCGGAGTTAGAATTCACTTCAAACATTTCCAGTCACACTAAAAAGAAAAAAGTATTTATTTCTTCAGAACTATGTCCCCTTTAAAGTCTTTCTATTATTTGTCTTTTTATCAAAAGTTTGGTTTTAAAAACAAGTTTCAGGGATTTAAATCTGAAATCAGTGTATTTGTTCATCCGTTTGTTCTCACATTAATCAGTTTTCTCTCTCTCTCTCTCTCTCTCTCTCTCTCTCTCTCTCTCTCCCTCTCTCCACTGACGACTCTCCTCCACCTCCACCTGAACCTCTTCACGTCCCAGCAGGTAAGCCCCTCCCCTCCAGCTCTTCATGCATGATGATGATGATGTAAACAGCACCTGTATCTCGTCCTTACACGCATCATTCCCACAATGCACGGCGGCGTACATTCAGACCTGGCGGAGCCACAACAAAGAGGCAAACATTGTGAACAACACGTTGTCATGAATATTTAAGGAGGTGAAGCTGTAAAAACGTGTGTGTGAGACGCTCGGCGGCGGCGTGGACGCTGCTACCTGTTAGCGGACGCCGCGCCGCTGTAGCTCCACTCTTAATTATTATTTATTGGCTCCACGTCGCCTCCTCCGTCCTCTTTATCGCCTTTCTAAATAATTTCTTCCAATGAGGAGGTTTCTCGGCGCCGGAGCGCTCAGCTTTCACTCATCAAAGTTTAATCCAAGCCCACATTTTAGTTTTTTTCTTTTTTTTTCAAATAAAGTACACTTAAAAAATTTAGATGCAAATTATTTTGCATTATTCATGCGTTCTCCCGGTCCTTGTAGATTTAAACATTTCCGAGGCCACCTTGATTCGAGTAATTACCTCGGCCTCAGCCAGCGCCGTCATGAATAAGGTATTTCCTACAAGCGCCTGATGAGCTTTTAAAGTGGCTCGACACCGGACTCGTGTGTCGCTTCTTCCGCATGAGGGACTAGAACATGGACCGCAGTCGCTCTCAGGTGGAGTAGGTGGGGAGGGGAGGGGAGGGGGGGGGGGGGGGGGGGGGGGCTGATACTTCCAGCTGGAGACGAGTCCAACATGTCCAGTTTATCTTTTTTTTACTTCCTGATACTAAAAAATGGGCCCACTCAGGACAGTCCACCAGACTGGGACCTCTGGGTCCACCTCTGGACCTCTGGGTCCACCTCTGGACCTCTGGGGCCGCCTCTGGACCTCTGGGTCCACCTCTGGACCTCTGGGTCCACCTCTGGACCTCTGGGGCCGCCTCTGGACCTCTGGGTCCACCTCTGGACCTCTGGGGCCGCCTCTGGACCTCTGGGTCCACCTCTGGACCTCTGGGTCCACCTCTGGGTCCACCTCTGGACCTCTGGGTCCACCTCTGGACCTCTGGGGCCGCCTCTGGACCTCTGGGTCCACCAGACTGGGACCTCTGGGGCCGCCTCTGGACCTCTGGGTCCACCTCTGGACCTCTGGGTCCACCTCTGGGTCCACCTCTGGACCTCTGGGGCCGCCTCTGGACCTCTGGGTCCACCTGTGATCCTCGGGGCCCCACGTCACAGCTGGCTGATGGACTGGACCCAGTTAGTGAGCATCTGGGGCACATCTGGCCCGTGACTGAGCCTTGAGGGCTCAGGTCCGAATGCATGTCCTCCGTCCAGGCCGGGGTTGGAGGTTGGTTCCTGCTGCCCGCTTTGTTTTGCTATTTGCTGCAGGTGTTTTACCTGTAATTCAAATTCAAAATTCAAAAATACTTTATTAATCTCCCAAGGGGGGAAATTCAAGTGATCATCTCTGAACGGATGAAAACGAGCAGCTTTGATCCTCAGGTGTTTCCTCTGCGTTGTAGAAGTTTGGGCACCGTCAGTGTGACGACCCGATGTCGTTTTCTGGACACGTTTGCGGTACCTCCTCTGACCACTAGGAGCTGTCTCCAGAACCGGCTTCACTCCACGTTTACAGCAGAGATGAACGTACCGGCGAATATCTGTCGGTCCTGGTGCCCATAGTTGCCATCTGGACTGGGAGGAGCCAGCTTCTGCTGAGGTGGCGTCCCTCAGGGCTCCAGGAAAGAGCCACTCTCAATCCTGCGGGTCCCACCGCAGGACCATTGATCCTCGGATCAAAGTTGGCTGGTGTCAGAGGCGTTGCGGTTTTTTTTTTCCTCTCTAAGCGTCGACGTTTAACACGAGAGCGACCCTGAGTGCAGGGGAGGAGTGTTTTTCTGCGGGAACAAAGCGAGCTCGGGCGGGAGAAATGATGCAGCTGTGGCCCACGAGCAGGGGGAGGGAAAAACAAAGTAGTTGACTCGGCGACTCCATCATCTTTACTACCCAGCAGAAGAATTAATATTTAAACATTCTAATAATGTAGCTCGCCTTGCGTGCGCTTTTAAGCAAAGCAACAATATTTTTCACCTGGGGTAACACAATGATTTTTCTTCCCGCTGTGCACACAATTTCCCTTTCTGATGATCTCCCCCCCCCACGCTTCCTCCACCAAACCCGTTCTGTTGTGATTTCCACCTTATTTTTCACCCCACAAAGGAAAGAAAAGGAAGAAGAAAAATATTCATGGAGATAAATATTGAAATGAATTATCCCCGTATATGAGCAGAGGCCGCCGCTGCAGGAATGCACAATGCGTCTCCCTGGAGGAGCAGGCGGTGATTCATAAAACCGAACGTGTTTGAAGGAGGAACTCGGCGCCACGAGAGAATGGAGAATCAGCCGAGGACAAACTCGCGCTTGTTCGAATGCTTTGTTTGTTTGGTGCATCTGCCGCCGAGCGTCGGCACCTCTTGGCCTTTTCATTCTGGAAACTTCTGTTCCTGAAGCTGCAGCCGTGAGATTATTCAACCTGTGCTGTTTATTTCACATGAATTGCAAATGTTTCTGTTGGATTTTTCTGGAGCTGCGCGGCTCGACCGTCTGGTTCCAGACCTCCTGAAACCAGGAAGCTCGTTGGGTTAATTAAACCCACGGATGACTGGATATTTTGGTGTTACATGTAGGATTAAACCTTTACTGGAAAAAAACCGCATTTTGGTAACTTTGGTCGATATACATACTAGGGCTGGGCGATTTTATTGATTCTGCGATATATATCGATATTTTATTTCCCCAGGGAGCAACATATTTCAGTCGCGGGTATCGATATTCTAAGCTCCCTTCAAAACCTCCGTGTCTCGCGTGTTGTGAATTTGTTCCCGTGGCTCTGACAGTGGTCTGGTGGTCCAATCTAAGCCGTGTGGTTGGACATCATTCCAGCTGTCGTGCCTCAGGTACGTGAAGGAAGTAGACGACTCTGAAAACCTGCAGCCGACCTTCGTTTTACCCTTAAAGTGAGCGTCACATTTCAGCTCGAGCCGGACGCTTGTAACGAACTCCGTGAAATAAAAGTGTCAGGGTTGTTTACGGTGACATCACTGGCCCCTCCTCCTCTGCAGCGAGAGTCTGCAGACGTTGGAGCTGAACGAATCCCGCCGCCGTGGCGCAGGTAGAGTCAGCCAACCTGCTCCCTCGTAGGCGCGCCGGATGGTTTACAGCCGAGCGCTCGAGCCGGCGAACGCACCCCCGTCAGGCCGAATGCATCACAGGAGCCTTAAGGTTTCGTCATTGATCATGAGGATGGATCGCCGGCGGAGCGGCGCTAAATTGAATGGCATAAAGAAGAGTTGTGCATTAAGCCTCGCCGCTCTGATCTGTTTACGTGAGCGCTGAAAGGTGAGGATGCTCGGCTTTCAATAGATCACAATGGCGTTCACCGCGGCGCCGCGCGTCACGCAGCGTGCACACCTTGTAAACCTGCACACAAGAGCGAGCGCTCTTAAAAGATCATGTCGTAAGCTGATTTCAACATCTTATGCAAGGTGCTTCGCTCAGGAGAGAATAGTTTGGCGCCTCGGGGCAGAGATTAAAGGTGTAGAGGCACCTTTGTGTGCGTTAAGACGCCTTCCCTTTGATACATGCTGTAACGGGGTGAAATCCAGCGAGCGCGGCGCTAAACGCTGCAACAGCCACCCCCCCCCGCCCCCGCCCACAGGTTGAGAAGTTTTGGTGGCGGATGGCGGCGTTTGTCAGCTGTCGTGAGGAGACGGACCGGACCGGACCGGACCAGAGGCAGTTAGACTGACGGGGTGAAACTAAGTTCATCAGGAACCGGAGCGGAAGAGCCGAGCAGAAACGGGTCGTGGACCTGAGACGTCTCTGGTTCCTCCCGGAGACACTTTCTGGACGGACGAACGGGGAAAGACGGCAGCAGAAAGAGGGAATAAATTCTTCTTTAAACAGGTTTCTGCTGTAAAAATAACCGTGTAGAGGTCAGCGTCGACGGCGGAGGTGTGTGTTGGTGATGTGTGTGGTTTCTGTCCAACCCCTGTGGGACCAGCCCCCCCCCCCACCCCCCCCCCACCCCTCCCTCGCAGGAAATAAAGCCAGACACTTCATCCAGAAATCACCTTTTTGAACCTTAATTGATTTCCTCCCCAAAAAGAGGCCTGAGCTGTCACCCCCCATTAAAACCCCGGAGAGGCCTCACGTCCCTCTGCATTCGTCCCTCCCCCCTCCGACGGCCCGGGACATGAGCGCAGGACCGTCAAGAATTCAGTCTAGACTGGGGGGGGTGGTGGGGGGGTGGGGGGGTGGAGCAGATGACTTTCACCAATTAGACTAAAGCCCTGGTTCATTTAAGGTGGCTCTCAGCTGCCGCCGGTCTCAGAGGCTCCAGCTGGACCGGGACCGGTTTGTTCTTGTTTCACCTTCGGTCCAGATGGTTCAGCGGTACAAGACTGACGAACCCTTCTGGATGGAAGAGGAGACGTCAGGAACCAGGAACCAGGACGAGTCCAGCAGCCACCTGTTCTGGTTCAGGGACTCAGACGGGTCGATGGGATCCGTCGGTTCCCAGCACCTGAACAGGTGTTGTTTCGGATGTGAACGTTCCCACCGCAGGGGCCACCGCAGTTTTATGTGGCCCTCGAGCACTTGTGCATTATTGGCTTAAATTTTAAACCGATATTTTACGACTTAAAATAAGCTTACGACGCTTTAAAGCACATATTGACAATAAACTACATCTCCCATAATGCATTTTGTTGTTACCCACAATGATAACAGTGTATCACCAAAAAACAGTTTGTCTTCTGTGTTATGAGGCGGAGTCAGTCGTGAAAGAGTTTAATCTACGTCGGCATTTTGACAAAAAACATGGAAATAAATACAGAATCTGTTATTTAACAATATAATAAGGTGTAGTTTAATATAATTTGATTTACATTTCATTTTGTTACGTTCATGCTGTCAGTCGGCCCTTGGAGGGCCCCTAACACTAACCCAGCGTCGGCCATGATGCTGATGTGGCCCTCAGTAGAAGTTCCCGCTCCACGTGCTCTCGAGGAATGCGACGGCGTGCAGCTATTTCAGTCGCGGACCTGCCGGGGACACCCGTCCGGTCTGAACCAATCAGGCCCGGTCCCCAGGACGGCGGGTCCAGCCGTGGCAACGCGGGTCACGGACGCCCCCCCCCCCAGGCCCGAGATACGAGCGGCGGACCCGCCTGGCTGCTGGAGGGAAACGATGGAGTCCAGTTGGCGTGTAGCCTGCAAACTGTGACGGGTCGGGCTAAAAATAAGATGCTGAAACTGGATCAGCCGGCCTCCAGGACCCGTCCCCCCTCCAGCCCAGACGTCCAGAGCCCCGATAGCGAGGCTGTGGCTTTTTTACGCCGACCAGAATAAAACAAACCAGGATCTCTGGATGTCTTTGGCACCGCCAGAACCAGCAGTTTATGCACAAAAATATCAGCGCAAACTACCACCTTTGCAGCTGCTTAAAAATACCCGGCGGCTTCAAACGGGCCGGAGGCGGCGGGTTTAGGAGCTGGCTTCACCTCCGCGTCACTCAGGGATGTGACCAGACGCTTGGCGGCGGCATCTCCACCACCGTTGCTCTTTTTTAGAGGTGTTTGAGGCAGTTTTTCCTCTTTCTGGTTTTTCTTTCTCCCCTCAGTGGGAGGAAAAGAAAAGGAGGAGGAGGAGGAGGAGGAGGAGGAGGAGGAGGGGGGGGGGGGGCTCTCTGCATGACAATACCTACATCTGTCTGCCGTTTTGTTCTTTGTGGTATCAGGGCTGTCTTTGTGGCAGCGCTGTCGTGGTAACAGGAGGTTGGAGGTACGGCCCGGCGGAGGAGGGAGGCTTGTGACACAGCTTTTGTTGTGCTTCCATGTTTGATCCTCTTAGTGCCCCCCCCCCTCCACCTCAGCTTTTCTGAGGTTTTCCACCTCCCGTCACCTGTTCGTCGATCAGAGGAGCTCTTTTTTTTTTGCAGAGTTGTTCTGAGAGCAGGTTGGTTTCGGCTCCTCGGCCTCCGGCTCGTTCAGAACCGGCGCCGAGGCCTCCGGAGAGGCCGTTACAGGCCGGTATTGTTCCAGGGCTGAGGTCATCCCTCCGCTCAGCGCCGTCCGACACAAAGGCCAGGGCTTTACTGTGTGAAAGGAAACACGCTCCAACATTGTTTGATTCTCAGAGATAGTCGGCACACATCCCTGCCGTTTCCTCCCGCCGCCGCTGCCAGGCAGCTCACTTTCAGGGGTTTTTATTTTATTTTGTTTTTTGTGAGCTTTGCACAAACCCCGCGGGTCAGGGAGTCGTGTGACATGTTGACGAGCAGTCAAAAACCACGCACGAGTAGGTGTCATGTGGCGTTCCCCCCTGAAGGTTTCCAGCTCAGATCATCTGCGTTAGCCTCCGTAGCATCGACGGTAGCGGCGCTCTGTGATCAGAATCGCTAATAAAGCCTCATCAGGCTCGGTGGCGGCGGTCACGATGTCAGCCCCCTTTTGTTTTCGATGCGGTGACCTTGATAATTGTGACGGTAATTACAATAAGTGGCCATTATATTTCAAGGTGCAGTGACCTTCATTATCCAAATCAATTTGAGTCACTATCAATTTGATAATGCTGCAAACGCGCGGCTGCAGGGAAGATGCACCGTCGGCACGGCTGTCGGCCGTCTTTATAATGGAATGCTGTTATTGAGATTGAGCCGCCTCCTTCATCCGTGCCGGCAATCAATATTAACGGCTTGTAAAAAAAAAAGTACCCCCCCCCACCCCACCCCCACCTCGGACAAATAAAGAGATGCTTAAACAAAGTGCTGCAGACGCAGCTCCAGTCCTGCGTTTGTTTCTGTTGAGCTGGAAGATGAATGAAGCCTCGACGTGTTCAAGAAGTTAAAGATCTATTTAAAAAAAAAAAATGAAAAGAAACTGATGGGGACAAACGTTGTCTCATGAGGAGACAGGAGATGAAATCAAAGCAGTGCAGATGCTTCCCGTTAATATCTAAACCTGTAGATGCTCCTGTTTACGCGACGCCGACGTCTGACGGGATGTTTGCACCTCCAGTTGAGGAACCGCAGTAAAACAACCTTGAGATTCCTGTTTTATCTCGACACGACGGAGAGAAACAAACCTTGGAAACTGCTTTAGCTGCGCCGCTCAGACTGCTCACCTTTTGAAGGAAAGGAGTCTTTCAGGAGTCCCTCAGACAGAGACTCCTCCCCCTGGAGGCTCGCCGGGCCTCGCGGACCTCAGGAGGTCTCAGGAGGGACTGGACTCGTGGCCGCGATCCACCTGGACTCAGGTGGCCTCGGCTCGGCTGCAGGCGTCCAGGTAAAGACCCGAACTCCTGTCGTCTCCTTTCCGGCGCCTGGTTGAGGCACCTCAGAGCTTCGTCCTGTCACGTGACCAGTAGGGCTGGGCGATTTTATCGATTCTGCGATATATATCGTATCCTGAGCCAAATATACCGTATCGTATTGCGAGATTAGCGTATTGCTACAGCCGTAGGGACCAGGCTTTGACCAGGTTGTAACGTTCACTCCAGAGGACCTCATGTCCAACCTGCTGATCAGGTAGCAGCTGGGAGACGGACCCCAGACCATGATGCCCCCGCCACCGTGCCAGACACTGGGTCGAGGCGTCCACGCTGAAACACAGTTTGGTTCTGGTTTTTTTTAAACCAGGAGAGGTTATCTTTTCTACCCGAAACCATCACGACAAAAAAAGCCACGGACTTGAACTTGCTTCACGTTCAGTGAGGCCTCTGAGATCTCTGATCATGTCTTTCCCTCTTGGCGTTGCGTTAACACAAACCTAAATGTTTCAGAACCGACACCTGGCTGCAGCAGTGAGCCGTTTGCTTTTTGCTTTTACTTTAAAGAATGATGAAAAACCGTCTCAGAGCAGATCACACAAGCGATCGGACGGCGAGTTTTACAGGCTGCAGATTACAGCGTGGAGTCGGGAACGGAGGGGAGAAAAAAAAAAACAAAAACAGCAATTATTTCTGTGACCTCATTGTCATCTGCTGGAAAAATGTGTAATTAGCTCGTGTTTACAAGCCTGGCGCACCTGCAGCTCATCTTTCGCTGTAATGTTTGCCTTCAAGAACGGCGGCGGCGGCTGCCAGCCACTGTCACCGGCTGTCACCGAGACGAGGGGGGGTGGGGGGTGGGGTGAAGCAGAAAAAAGAGCGCCTCTGTGTGCGCCATTCTTCCAGAAATCTCCGACTGGCTTAATGCCGTCGTCGCTGCGCGTGTGGAGAAATGAGCATTTACGCGGGTTACAATAGAGACGACATTACTGCCACAGTAGCCTCATTATGTCCCCGACGCCCACCTCCTGCCCCGCGCCCGTTTACTCGCTGCTAGCTCTTATTGTTGGGGTATAATGGCGCCGGGGCATTTCTGAAATTCCCTCATTATTCAGCTTATTAAGGCAGCACCGACTCCACAGTCGCGCCGCTTCTCGTGTCAGAGGAGGCGACTCTGCTGATTCGCCACATTTGAAGACGGCGCGAGGCTCCGGTCCTCCACACGTGTGCGGGCGGGTCGGAGCCGCCCCGTAAACGCGGTCGACCCGCGGCGCTTCCTGGTTCGCTGTGGCGTCGCCACGTCCCCTCCCGGGAGGCGGGCCCGGCCGGGGTCTCTACCCTGAAGACGGTCCGCAGCAGCGTTGCCGGGTGTACGATAATTATCGTATTTTTACGATAATTTGGACCTCTGTACGATGTACGATCAATAATCCAAAAAAAGTCCAAATGTACGATAATTTGACTATTTCAAATTACTGCCTGCTGCAACCCTGAAGGCATCTGTTCCCATGTGACATGTTTGAGAAATGTTTGTCTCAGAACAACTAGCATGATAGGCTAACTGGTCGGCTGGCCCGCCCCGAGACGCTCACAGTCAGGACCAGATCAGGAAGTTCGAGCAGAACTGTGAGTCGGGACTGATGTGGCGCCGTTAACCCATTCAGTACCAACGCTACGAAGCTGTGAGCGCCCTATTGATCACTAGAGTGATTATATTTGACCGTAGCGCATCATTGGGCTTGTTTTTTTGGTTATGACGGATGTACGATAATTCCCCTCAAAATACGATAATTTTGAGTCTCTAGTACGATAATCCTACATTTCCCACCTGGCAACGCTGGTCCGCAGTGATCTTCACCTTTACTCCGAGGTGACCGATGTGGAGGAGAAGTCGCTCCCAAACAATGGCCGCCGTCACCTTGCAGATAGAGCGTCTTCCTCTCTGCTGCAGCTCTATCTGGTGCAGCTCTATCTGCTGCAGCTCTATCTGCTGCAGCTCTATCTGGTGCAGCTCTATCTGCTGCCGTCTCTTTCTGAAGAACGTTTCGGGCGGTTCTGGGCGGTTCTGGGTGCCAGGAACATGTAGCGGCCTCGGGGCTGACGGAGGCTGCGTTTTGCTCCGGTGACACGTCGTCACGTTGAAGGGGGAGAAAAAGAAAAATCAATTGGCAATTAAATGATACACCTTGCGAGGATGACAGGAGGCGTTTGGCTGCGCGGGAAGAAGGAGTGGTAGCGAGGGGGCCCGGTAGCGAGGAAGCTTGGTAGCGAGGTGGCTCGGTAGCGAGGGGGCTCGGTAGCGAGGGGGCCCGGTAGCGAGGGGGCTCGGTAGCGAGGGGGCTCGGTAACGAGGGGGCTCGGTAGCGAGGGGGCTCGGTAGCGAGGGGGCTCGGTAGCGAGGGGGCTCGGTAGCGAGGGGGCTCGGTAGCGAGGGGGCTCGGTAGCGAGGGGCTCGGTAGCGAGGAAGCTCGGTAGGGAGGGGCTCGGTAGCGAGGGGGCTCGGTAGCGAGGGGGCCCGGTAGCGAGGGGGCTCGGTAGCGAGGGGGCGGTATCGAGGGGCGGTAGGAGGGGGGGCGGCTCGTAGCGAGGGGCTCGGTAGCGAGGGGGGCTCGGTAGCGAGGGGGCTCGGTAGCGAGGGGGCTCGGTAGCGAGGGGGCTCGGTAGCGAGGGGCTCGGTAGCGAGGGGGCTCGGTAGCGAGGGGGCTCGGTAGCGAGGGGGCTCGGTAGCGAAGGGCTCGGTAGCGAGGGGCTCGGTAGCGAGGGGGCTCGGTAGCGAGGGGGCTCGGTAGCGAGGGGCTCGGTAGCGAAGGGCTCGGTAGCGAGGGGGCTCGGTAGCGAGGTGGCCCGGTAGCGAGGGGGCTCGGTAGCGAGGGGGCTCGGTAACGAAGGGCTCGGTAGCGAGGGGGCTCGGTAGCGAGGGGGCTCGGTAGCGAGGGGGCTCGGTAGCGAGGGGCTCGGTAGCGAGGGGCTCGGTAACGACGGCCTAATGACTATTCATGAGCGGTTTTCCGTCCGTAGATCCACTCGACTGGGAAGCTCTGCCCCGGAGAGGCGGCGCTGTCACTTTCCCTCACCTCAAAAAGGCGCCGCGATCGACGGTGTGGGGATGTGTGCGAGAAATTACCCAGAATCCCGCCGCGGGCCCGTCTCAGGTCACATGCAGCAGGAAGGGAGTCGGGGGGCGGTGGGGGTGGGGGGTGTGACACAAACACACATCTGGCGCTGCGTAGGTGCCGACGGGGCGACAGAAAAAAGCTGCAAACACTCGCGACTGATGTCTTTGTTCTCCGGTCTTCTTCTGCACCATCTTTATTTATATCCGCCAACTGTAGGTGACGGCGCCCGGGGCCCTCTTTGACCTCCGACCTCCTCTGCGTCACATCACGAGCTCACTTCCTGCCCGGCGAACGCTTCGGTCTGATCCTCATGGTCCGCTGTGTTTAGATGTGGCAGTCAGGGTACCAGGACTCTGTCCAAACACGGCCTTATCAGCCTCTTATCGCCGCGGCTCACCTTATCTAAGGTAAATACGATAAAGCGCTCGTTAGGCTGCATCGCTGCTGCGTCGCTGCTGCGTCGCCGCTGCCCGCCAGGCATGTTTGCTCTGTAATAAGAGACTTTAGAGGCTGAAACCCAGACGTTCACTCAGTTGGTCCAGCGAACCTGCAGCGACTCCTGAGGAAAACAGTTTAAAGTGATGAGTTCTGAGATACGGTGGCGCTTTTTTCACCGCGGCGGCGTTTATTTGACAGAACAGAAAAAAGAAACATGGCGGGCAACGCTAAGTACCCCCCCTGTTGCTTCTGTGGGGTTTAAGCTGAAGGTGGCGCGGTCCCCTGAAGGGGTGCAGACCTCCATAACCTCCAGGTGACACATTTGCAGGAACCAGTCCAGGAACCAGTAAAGGAACCAGTCCGGGAACTAGTCCAGGGTCTGGGTGGGACCTGTCCAGTCAGAAGGAGCTAAATGAGTCTCTAATGCAGTGACAAAAGGGAAAGATATCAGCAGCTGTTGGGAGGAGCTTCCAACAGAAAACCTCTAATCTTCACTCAGGTTAGGGTTAGGGGGTTAGGGTTAGGGGGTTAGGGGGTTAGGGTTAGTGGGTTAGGGCTAGTGGGTTAGGGGGTTAGGGTTAGGGGGTTAGGGGGTTAGGGGGTTAGGGTTACCCACTAACCCACTAACCCACTAACCTGGTGGATCAATGTTCTGATTGGCTGAGACCAGAGACCAGAACCACGTCTGGAGGAAACCAGAGCTGATGTTGTGGAGCACGGCGGTGGGGGCTGATGGTTTGGACCTGCACCTTGTAAGGGGCCGTTGTTTTATTCTTTTATTCCCTCGTGGCTTCATGTCGGTCAGGCATCTCATTAACGGGGGGGGGGCTTTCAGAACCGGATCTGCTCGCCTCTCGAGTGCCGGCAGCAGAAGTTCACCAGACAATAGTCTGGCCGCCTGAACTGGAGGTGAGAAGTCAGAGTCGGGTCTTGTGGAGGTTACGGGTCGAGCGTTTAAATTAGGGGAAGCTCAGAAGAATCGGTCCGGTCCAGACCGGGCCGCTCCCCGGAGAACCGTAAAGAAACGCAGCTTTTCTGCATCTATTTTCTCCTTGAAAAGCGCCTGAAGACCCGAAGCCCGGCCAGGTTTCCTCTCTTTATTTGGATTGTTGGGAGCTTTCACCACGTGCAGTAAAAGTTTAAAAATGGCAACATATATTGTCTCATAACCTTTTATCGCTCTTTTATTAGAATAATTTACTCGTGGAACGTTAGTTCAGGGGTGAGAAATTTCCTCCCAGTGTGTTCAGACAGACCCGGTTCGCCGGAGTGAATCACAGCTCCGGTTCTGCTTGGCCAAGCAAGTCCGCCGCGGCGAAGGCGCCTCATCAGCAGAAAAACGCCGCGAGCTGCTGCGCTGCTGCAGGACCAGGTGGGGGGGGGGTGGGGGGTGGGGGGGGGGGCACAGATAGGTGCAGCCAGGGGGGGGGCTGATCCGCTGCTTTGATCTGCTCTCGTCTAGCTCCCGTTTCTGACCGCGTCTTCACAGCTCTGTCCACAGCAGACGACTCTCAGGGGGCGGAGTCACACTGCTGGGTTTGACTCCGCCCACCCCGACACTTGTTTTACTCATTTGCGTGAGCCGCTTCTGGGGATACAGCTAATGCAGCGCGACGTGACGCCAGGTGGAGGCGGAGAAGCTGCTTCTGATCTGATCTGGGTCTGTGATGTCACTGCTCGCTGCGAACATCGACGGCGAACGCTCCTTTATCCTGATGTTTCTGATCTGGGTCTGTGATGTCACTGCTCGCTGCGAACATCGACGGCGAACGCTCCTTTATCCTGATGTTTCTGATCCGGGTCTGTGATGTCACAGCTCGCTGGGTCTGTGATGTCACAGCTCGCTGCTAACGTCGACGGCGAACGCTCCTTTATCCTGATGTTTCTGATCCGGGTCTGTGATGTCACTGCTAGCTGCTAACGTCGACGGCGAACGCTCCTTTATCCTGATGTTTCTGATCTGGGTCTGTGATGTCACTGCTCGCTGCTAACGTTGACGGCGAACGCTCCTTTATCCTGATGTTTCTGATCCGGGTCTGTGATGTCACAGCTCGCTGGGTCTGTGATGTCACAGCTCGCTGCTAACGTCGACGGCGAACGCTCCTTTATCCTGATGTTTCTGATCCGGGTCTGTGATGTCACTGCTAGCTGCTAACGTCGACGGCGAACGCTCCTTTATCCTGATGTTTCTGATCTGGGTCTGTGATGTCACTGCTCGCTGCTAACGTTGACGGCGAACGCTCCTTTATCCTGATGTTTCTGGTCCGGGTCTGTGATGTCACAGCTCGCTGGGTCTGTGATGTCACTGCTCGATGCTAACGTCGACGGCGAACGCTCCTTTATCCTGATGTTCTGCATCAGGAACCAGCCTGATGTTCTCACTGGGTTTGACGGCACCAGACCGGACCAAAAAGAGAGATGACCTGATGAAAGCGAGGCCTTAGCAGTGAAGGGCGGGGCCTTAGCGGTGAGGGGCGGGGCCTTAGCGGTGAGGGGCGGGGTCTGAGCCGCCGTTGGAGCTCAGTGCTTTTAATTGAAGCTGCAGCGCCTTCATTAGCATTGCTATCATTATCACAAAGAGAGCGGTTCCGATGATACTCGTGTCCCCGGCTGCCCTGCCACCCCCCCTCCCCCTCCCTCCCAACCCCTCCCCGACCCTCCCCCCACCCCCAGACACACGCACATCATTACGCGGCGGCATCTATCAGATAGCGGCTTAATTAGCGCCTGTACAGCACATTAAGCAGGGGGAGTAGCCGAGCTCAAATATTTATAAGGTTGAGTGTATTTATGATCTGTGTCACAATCCCTGAGTGGACGCCTTCGGCGCCTTCGGCGGACGTTTTCGCTCATTTTCACGCCATTTCAGAGGCGTTCGCTTCAAAATCCAGAGCGACACGGCGGCTGGAGACGCAGCAGACGTCCCTGAGGACGGATGAGACTCATCAGTCTCCTGGGCTGAACTTCTACCTGCTGAACTCTGGTAGTTGTTTGGTCTGGCGGGCGCCTCTGCAGGCGCGCCGGGCGTCTCTCTGCAGGCGCGCCGGGCGTCTCTCTGCAGGCAGGCCGGGCGTCTCTTTGCAGGCGCGCCGGGCGCCTCTTTGCAGGCGCACCGGGCGTCTCTCTGCAGGCGGGCCAGCGTCTCTCTGCAGGCGCGCCGGGCGTCTCTCTGCAGGCGCGCCGGGCGCCTCTTTGCAGGCGCGCCGGGCGCCTCTTTGCAGGCGCGCCGGGCGTCTCTCTGCAGGCGCGCCGGGCGTCTCTCTGCGCCTTTATTTTCTTAACTCGCATCTCCTGAGTGTCATCAGGTTAACTCGCTGCTATTTTTCCTGAGAGAGTGTCGATCTAAGTGGCACTTCATCCTCACCCACAGACCCCCCCCCCACCTCTCTACACCCTCCCCCCCCCCCCTCCTCCACCCCCCCCACCTCTTACACCCCCCCCCACCTCTCTACACACCCCCCCCCACCCCCTGTGATAACTGCTCTGCTCTGCTCTGTTGTTGTTCAGGTGAAGGAGTTGCTCTTCTTCTTTGCTCCTTTTTTAAATTATAAAATCAGAAGCCCGCCCCCCCCCCCCCCCCCACACACACACACACCTCCTCCTCTGTTTGAAGGGTTCAGGCAGATAAGAAGAAGTGCAGTCAGTGCTTTAAACACGACATTTATCATCATAAATACACATAAAAGCAGTCGAGTTAATCAGGGGAAAGCTTTTATTTTGAAAGGGTGAAGACAGCAGGTGAACGTTGGGTCCAAAAACTTTTCAGACCTTATAAACATGAGACTCCTCATGTTCTTCTCTCGTATACGTCCACTTCTGCGTTTGAGGCCAGATTTTTTCTCCGTGGTCGGTGTCACAGCGGCTCGCTGTTCCTCACAATCATTCAGTTTCTGATTTCTTTCTAAACCTCATTTATCTGGACATGGAGGCTTCAGTGGGCTGGAACAGAGACACTGACGTTGGTTCTTACTGTCTGCTGAGATTTGCTTCATTCTGGGTCTAAACGGCGGCTTAGGGATGAGGTGTAGCGGTAGAAACCGCCAGATAATCCTCAGCGGAGGTCTCGTACCAGCGACAGCAGCTGCAGCATCAACATCCGACGGATTTCCTTCAACAAAACTCTCCCGCTCACTTTAGACGCTCTAATACAGACGAGGAGCTTCTGCTGACAGGACTGTCCTCCACGGATGAGAGGAGTCACCTGGGCGGGGGGGGGGGGGGGTGCAGCTCACCTCTGGATGTAGATGTTTGAACCCTGGTGAGCTGTAGGAGGTTTACAGGGCGCAGCAGCGTTTTAGGGCGAGTCGTAGTTGGAGCGCGTTCGGGGGTTTTCATGTTTTTTTCCCATATGTTGCCAGAACAGTGTGTCAGAGGGAGGAGGGGGGGGGGAGGGGGGAGGGAGGGGGGAGGGGAGGGAGGAGGAGGGAGGAGTGTTGAGTCACTTTCTTATTTCAGCTGATGCTGGATCCAGAGGAGCTAAGGAATGATGTCAGAGCCGACGAGCCCATGAGAGAAGCTTTCTGAGCTGAAACTCACGGTTGAAGGTCGAGTCGGAGACGAGAAGCTTCTCAGCAGCTGCAGTCAGAACAAACCAGACCTCCAGCCGGGGTTATATACACCTGAACAACAGGTGGCGCTACAGGCCGCACGGGTCCAAGGGTTGGTTCTAAATGCTGTTTATTTACGAACCTTTATCGAACCGGGTCGGTCCCACTGAGATGCCTTTAAAGAGGCAGACCGCTGGGTTCGTCTCTCCAAGGTTATTATCGTTAACGAAAACCAACGAAATAACGAAAACTAGAATTGAAAAAACATTTTCGTTAGCTAAAATTTAAAAAAAATCAGAGTTTTTTTTTAAAAACAATAACTAACTGTAACTGTATTATGTGTTTATAAAACGAACTAAAATGAACGATAATAATATTAAGAACGTCCTTCATTTTTGTGTTTGTAATTTTTTTTCTCTTAAACGTTTGAAATTTATTAACTTCGCTCCGCCGTACAACAACATCCGCAAAAAAAATAAATAAATAAAGTGATCAGCAGTGATGGCTGCGGCTAAAGTTGGTAGAAAGCGTCTCAGTCCTGTTTGGGATTTCTTTGACTATAACTGTTAACGATAAAAATAAGAGCCTTGTTGTAGAAGCAGGTGATACAATGTGTGGAATACTAACCAAGACTAGCTGGATAAGCTAACCTAAGCTAGCCGCCTGGAAAGAAGGCTAACCAAGACTAGCTGGATAAGCTAGCCTAAGCTAGCCCCCTGGAAAGAAGGCTAACCAAGACTAGCTGGATAAGCTAGCCTAAGCTAGCCCCCTGGAAAGAGAAGCTACAGCTGCAGGCCAGTCAGCGTTGGGAAGGAACGGGAGAAAACAGCAACTATAATGGACTGTTTCCATGGAGACCAGATAGCTGCTGGTCAGTAAATACGCAGGAACACCACAAGAGGGAAGACGCATTGATAAATATGTTTATTGAGACCAGAATGTAAACACGACTATGTGATTCGATAGCCTTCAAAAAGTTCAGTGCTTCACTCCAACCAAAATTACAACCCTAATTTACAAAATAAAACTAAAAATAACACTGAAACTAATAAAAACTAAACTAAAACTAAGTATTTCAAAACAAAAATGAATAAAAACTAGCAAAACTGCTCTGAATTTTAAAAAATAAATAAAAAGTTAAACTAATGAAAAAAACAAAACTGTTATAACCCTGCATCTCTCGGCTCTTGGACGCTCCTGGATGACCTGGATAAACCCCGCCCCTTCCCCCAACCTCATTGCAGTTGCTTCGGTACGTTCTGTACCGGGAGGTCGGACCCGTTTCTGTGACTGCCAGGCTTCTCAGTCTCTCTGCTCCTCAAACTTTTCTAAAGCTCTTCTTTATAAATGAACTTCAACTCTCTCCTTCATCCTCCTCCTCTCCGCTGCACCACCCACACCGTCCACACTGCCAACTACTTTCAGGGAAAGGTAGAGTTAGCGGCGGCCGCCGCGCACCTCTGGTGAAGGCAGACGCCAACCGGCGGTTCGGACTTTGCAATCCTCACTTTAAATACCGTAAATCTAATGGTATGTAGTCGTAACGGCGTCCAAGCCCCCCCCCCCCCCCCCCCCCCCCCCCCCCCCCCCCATACCCGCTGCTCCTCCGCCCAGCCTCGGCCAGCGTAGGAAGGGAACCTCGGCGCGCCCTCGGCCAGGTGGTTGGTGGTGGGGTCCTGGCGTTATTGATTTTCTCTGCCTCTCTGACAAACATCCTCCTCCCCGTTTGGCCACGGAGCAGCGAGCGCGCTCAGTAGCGTGGGGGGGGTGTTCGCAGCGCCGCGTGGCCTCCTGATCCTCCGCTCGCTCGCTTCTCTGCGGTCCCACCGGGGGAGCCGACACATTTCTCATGCATTGTTTTTTTTTTTTTGCTTTATTCCGCTGCATCGGTTGAGGTGGATCCTGCGGTGGGGGCGGGGGCGCGGTACCTGGGTGCGCTCGGCTACGTGGACGCTGCCTCTCCAGAGCTGGAGGATCCGGGCTCCTCGTCCTTTCATGTCTGCTCCGTCGCCCACCAAGGTGTCCGCTCGCTGGCGGTTCCAGCCCTTCAACCTGTCAGACACACTTTCGTGACGCCAAATCCCTCTATTCATTTCTCCGCTCTTCTGAAAAATATATTTTTCTTTTTTTCCGCCGTCCTCTTCTTTTATCAAGGGCAAACCGGGAAACGCACACACATGCCGGCGGAGGGCAGCCAGATCTCCAGGGCCTGTCATTTTACATTTACATTTCAGCCGTTTAGCTGACGCTCTCATCCAGGGTGACTTACAGAGAACCGCCGCCGCCGCCGCCGCCTGAACCTGAGCGTCAGGTTCTCCTGCATTTAACACAATTTAGAGGGTTTTGATCCCTGATTCCAATTTAATTTCACGTCGCCATCTTGACGCAGACTTTAATCTTTTATGAGGCCATTCAGAAAAAAGATTTAAGCCCTTTTACGTGCCAGAAAAGATAGCGGTGAGTATTCTGAGACGCCGCACCTGGCGGCCTGAATTATTCAGGCGAGCAGGAAGTGGATCTCGCCGCCGCTCTCGCAGGTTTGCGCAGGAACTGCTTCATCACGCTGGAGCTGCTTTGATTTCACCTGTGAACTGTCCCCGGTGTTTATCAGACGTCCGCACGCGTCCGCGACCGCTCGTCCTGCGTCTAAATCCTCCACTTTTTCCCTCTAATTGTTTCTGGCTTTATTCATCCGCCGTTCCGCATAATGAGAGATAAGTCGCTTCACGCCGTCGAGCACCTTTCTCATTTGTCTTGCGCACTGACACACATGCGCCCACATATATCTGTGTACAAACACGCCTCCTCCACCCCCCCAACCCCCCCAACCCCCCCGACTCTCTGACACATAAGACGCGGCCGAACACACACAAACAGCTCTGGGCCGCTACTGTACGGCGCTCTTATCTGCAACGCGCAGACTTAGCGCTACGCCATCACCCAGCCTGCATCTCCCCGACGCCGTCTCCTCTCAGGTTGGACTCTTTTTCCTAAATTAATTTAGCATTGCTAATCAAATGGGACGGTGCCTTTTTATAAATAAATCTGCAGATTCGTTCAGTGTCAGAGGTCTTTTTCTACGCTGGCAACGTCGTCTTTTTTTTTTTCCTTCTAATTTGCTGCTCACGTATGCTATGAATATCCCCGCACAGCGCGTAATGTAATTAAGTATGACCAATGCTACGTGGGCAGGCGTCCCAGAGTCAGTCAGTTCACCAACCCTGAAGAGCCGGTGCCACCGAGCGCTCGGTGCAGCGGCGCAGCGGCGCACTAGCAGCGGCAGCGGCGCACCGGCAGCAGCCGCTGCTCTTAAACGAGACGTCTCGCGTTCTGTTATCGGAGGTTTGTGATGTCACAGACTTGGGTGTGTTGGGGTTGTGCTGCGTCCCTTCAGACAGCCCAACATCTGTCCCACGCCTGAGGACGGTCGGGGTCGTCTCCCTGAATCCACGTTTCACTCAAGTCTGTTCACCCTTCACTCCGTGAACCTCCAGCAACAAAAAGGACAAAGAAATCAGTCACATATTCATGACAAGCAGCACAAAGTTCAAAGAAGTCAGAAAGTGTTGCTGAAATCGCTCCTCTTGCACAAGAATAAAAAGAGGACAGAGTTCAGCCGGAGGCTGTTTCCGTCCGTCTGGGGAAAAGTGAAGTTGTGACAACTGCTTCCTGTTGCACAGAGAAATGTGCGGCCGTACGTGATCCCTGCCGAGCTGGCGCGCCGCTGTGCAGAGGGCTCGATCTTTTCCTGAGTGTCTTGGATGTGGTGCTTGTGAAACTGCGGGCAGCGCTTTGAGGCTCGGCCTTTTGTCCGGGCGGTTGGCTAACTGGGAACGCTGCGAGCGCCGCGGAGGAACGCGGCCCGAGGAATCCCAGAAGGAAACAGCTGCACGGACGGGCAGCATGTGTTTTTCCCAGAGTTCCCCGGAGCTTCCGGGTGATTATGTGTTCCCGTGCTGGCGGCCCACGGTGTCCAGGTGTCCGGGGGTCTGAGACGAGGACGGGGTCCCAGGACCATCCTCCCGTCTGCCCAGCTGTTCTGTCATTCCTGACGGGACTTGGGAGAGCTTCGGGGGGTGGGCGGGGGGGAACTGGATGTAATTTCTTGCCATCCTTGACAGCGCGGTGGGATAAAGCGCTGCTCCCTTCTCGGGGTGATTGCAGGGAATTGCTTCTCAGGGTGACAAATGATTAGCTGTTATCTCGGACGGGATTTAATTCCTGCGAGGAGAAGTCAGCTGACCGTCAGCCGCCCGGACCGCGCTGACTCAGGTAACTCTGGGGGAAGGATGCATTCACAGGAAATGAACCCCCTCCCCCCCCCACCCCTCTCTGTCTCCGGCTCCTCCCCCTGCCGGGGCCCCACCAGGACAAAACCCTAATCCGCTCTGTCAGGGGCAGATTACGACTCTGTTTAATTGGAGACGGGCTTTGCCGACGGTCGAGCCCGCCGCTGCTCAGGGGTGCAGGTGTTTTGGTGGTGCCGCTCGGCTCAGAGGGCTGCAGGATTCTGGATGATCCACGCCCTCACGCTCGCTAAAAGGATCAAGTAAGAGCTCGCGAAGAGTCTGAAACAGATATTGGCGGGGAAGGAATCTGCTTCTTCTTAATGAAGAGGGTTGATGGCGGCGCTGCTGCTCCGGCTGAGGATTTTGACACATTAACCGCTGGGTCGACTTCAAGCCTTTGTCCATCTAATGGCTCCTTGGCACCTTGGATTCCTGCTGGAAGCCAATTTGTGGCGGCGACATGGAGGCGGGTGACACAGCTCAGAAACCCCGTTCAGAGTCAAGGTGCTAAAGCCTGATTGGTTTCTCTCTGCGGTGCGACGGGGGGGCTGCTTGTCACCCCGTGAACACAAGATCCTCAAACATGAGAAAACGTGTAGACAGCCCCCCCCCCCCATCGCTCTGCACCTAACCGAGCCCTGAACAGATAAGGGAATTTGAGAGTTATAGTCACATTAGAGAGGAGGCCTGAGAGGAGGGAAAAAAACGTCTGAGCTGAAATATTCCTGTGTCGCAAGAGTAAATAAGTTCTCCCCATGCCAGCAAAACCCCGCGGGATCAATTAGCTGCCCATTACCATAGACGGAGAGTTCCTTACGCAACAGCTTGCTTCGAAATTTCAGAGGGAGGGAAAAAATTAAAAAAATAAAGAGACGGGGGAGAGAATGTTTCAGGATCTTGTCAAACTTCACCTCTGGCTCGAACAAGCGATGCAGGAGACGCTGGCGAGTCGTCGGGGTCACGAAAACAACATGAAAACGTCTCCGTCAGCCGCTCTGTTTTCATGACCTGAAACAACAAACAGCCCTGAACGTCGAGGAGACGAGGAAGGAAAGACTGACGGCTCCCCCGGGCCGCCATCCACTTCCTGTGCAGATGAGGCGATAGGTGAAGGAGGGATCGAGTTCTCTGGCTCCTCCCTCCTGTTGCTGCTCGTCCACGCTGTCTTTCTGAAACGCTAGAGCGGTACGAGGCGATGCTTCCTGAGCCGCTCACCTCAGCATTCGTGGTCGTTTTGAACCGCTCCAGTTCGGGTCGCACAACCAAATCCTCCAGAAGGTAAAGTCGATGTGTCAGAGCACCTTTAACTGCTACCCAGAGTGCATTGCACCCAACCCATAGGGTCACTCTTGCAGGAGTCCTGAGCCCAGGTGGGCCTTCACCCAGAACCGGCGCCAGGTCGGTGCCCTGGTGTCCCTGGTTCAGGGAAAGGACACGGACAGGGTCACCTTAGGGTCAAGGTTAGGGTTAAGGTTAGCCAGCTGAGGTGGTCCCAGCGTCTAGTTAGGACGCCTCCCTGGGGAGGTGTTTCAGTCATGCCCGTCCAGGAAAGGGTCTCCAGGCAGATCCAAGATGAAACCCTAGTCTGGTACGATGTACGATGTCCAGAACTGTCTGTCAGACTGCACGATGACCAGTCGTTGGCTACGACCGATGTGGAGATGTAGACGGATGTAGAACTACGTCATCAGTAGAGATGATGACTGGCATTAATTAATACGTCTTTACGACGGAGTCACTGTCAGAAAACCAGACCAGGTGGTCTTTGGTCTCCAGGACGTAGGACTGATCTGGACCAATGATATCTCACCTTCTGACAGGCTAACCTGCTATTTTCCTCTTTATTCCAATAATTCCCGTCTATCCTTGGCAATACCCGGACATTTACGATCATTTTCCGTAGGAGGTGTCCAACCTCAGCTCCTCATCAGATGTTTGAGCGCTGAGATCAACGTGGTTGGAGGTTCAGTTCCCTCTCGGTCCAACTCCCTCTGACATCAGCCTTTGATAAAAAAAAAAAAACGTGCTTTTAATGAAACCTACGAAATCTGGCTCCCACTTCTCCAGTTGAAGACGTCGTCCCGCAGAAACGTCCACCCGTCGGAGGTCCTCCATGAATCTTTCTCCTCTCCGCCCGCCGGGGCGAGAGGCTATTGTGTCGTGGCCCCGCCCCGGTTGGCCTGATGTTGCTGATATTTTAACTGAGGCGATGACAGCCTGGATTGACTGTTCCCACATCCCGCCCCCGCCCCGTCTCCCGCTGCCTCCACTTTTTCAACTTCTTCCCTGTGATTTATGACCTCTCCGTCAGATCCGTCCCCTGGGTCGCCGCCACGCCACTCCTGGCTAGAACGGATTAGGTGCAGTTATCCACAGATGGATCCTTCAGCACCTCTGCTGAGGTCTGAAGGCGAAGGTGGAGTGGCTCCGCTCTGATCCGCCGTAATTACCTGTTCTGAATGAGCTAACAGCCGTAGGAAACCCGTTTAACGGGGATAAAAGGGACGCTATCTGGCGTTCAAAGCGATCAGAGGCTTTTCGCCGCGCCGGGGCGTGTTTGTGTGTGGGAGAGGGATACTTTTCCTTCATGCGCTCTCGAAAGGGAAGAAGGAAAAAAGTTTCCTTATCAGGTATGTGCTTGAAAGGATCCCACTGCTGGAAGCGCACTGTCTTCGGGGGGGAAAGCAGAGAGGAAGATGAAAGGCTTTTGTTAAAAGTGACGCTTGGCCCAGGTTTCCTGTGCCTCGCCGAGACTCCTCCGTCCCTCCGTCCCTCCGTCCCTCCGTCCCTCCCCGCCTGAGCGCTCGCCTCTCCTTCCTCCCACTTCTGCCTTCTGTGCCTCGCAAAGCTGTCTTTGAGGGGGGAAAAGTAAACCCTTCTTGCCGCCTGCCGGTGTTAGATTAAATACCGAGATGGCGACAGGAAAAAGGCAGGGAGGAAAAAAAAAAAAAAGGAAAAAAAGCAAATGCCTCCTTCGCCGGCTGGCCTTCTCGCCACGCCGGGGTGAGGGATGTCGGAGGAGAGTTATCGGGCCGGCGACGGAAACTGCCAGTTAGTCAGGGAGGCTGGCGGTCCGGCGTGGAACCAAACACTCCGCCGCTGGTTCCCGATGACACGGTGATCCGTTTCAGCGTTGATCTAGAACAGAGGATTCATCTCTTTCCCGCTTATCACGCCGCCGTGTTGAAGTGGAGGCGCCCGAGGCCGCTAACGCAATAACAACTAAATAAAAAGATGTTCCTGAGGAAGGCTGTATTGAGTGCATTTATCACGGCTGAACTATGTTCCTGGTGGGCTTTAATTCACCGCTAAATACGGAGCTGGCAGAGCGCGTTTCCTTCCATTTACACTCTGCAAACTGTTTGCCCTTTAAAATAAAAGCAATATGACTTCCGGGAACTGTGGAGACCGCGGAGCTGTGAAGTCCTCCGGGAGGCTCGCTCGGCCTCGGAGACGAGGTTTCAGAGGGCTGAGGAGGAAGTCTCAGGAAACAATGATTGCGAGGCTCCCTGTAAGATCTCGGATGTCTTGGCTGAGCGGCCCTATCTCCGCGTTTCCTGCGCCGTGCGTCGGCCCTGCCCGGCTAATCAGCGCTGGCGGAGAGATGCTAATAGCTCTCATGCAGCGGACGGCGCCCCGGCAGGTCTGCGAGGGCTCCGACGGGAGAGAAGAAGAAGCTGCCGGAGCGATGCATCCTCGAAATGAGACTCAATAAACACGATAATGGGTTTAACTTGTAAACCGGTGCGGGTGATGGATCACGAGCGGTCCGGCGGCATCACGAGCCGCCGACGTCTCCGCCGCTCACCTTTTGCCTCCACATCTGTCCTCCTAATGGGCTCCGGCGCGTTAGGGGCCCCAGCTCCTGAAATTCTCGGGTAAAGCTCTCCTTCCTGCCCTCGTTCTGTTTCCCAATTAGACGAGAGGGCATGATTAGTTTATTAGCGGTAGCAAGAGCTCCGGCGAATGTGTTTGCGGATTGTTAGCCGTTAATGAGCAAATTCAAACCCTATTGAACGGACGCCGGTGGGAGGGGGAGGTTATTCGCATGCGTGCTTGGCTAATAATAGCGTCCCAAAGACAAAAGATTGAGGAAATGGCATTATAGGAAGAAAGGGGGGGGACGCAGAACAATGGAGGCCTACCGACACACTTAATGGCATGCTCTTTCATTTTGAAAATTGTTTCCCTTTTGGAATTACGTATGCCCGCCATCCTCTCCTGCACGGTTTGGCAAAGTGTGCGTACGCGGGCTCGTCTTGCAGCGGCGGGCGGGCTCGTCTTGCAGCGGCGGGCGGGCTAACACCGGGGAGCGGAGGCAGGTCTCCAAGCACCTGTGGGAAATGAACTCCGGTGCAGCCCCCTCTTTGTTTTACCTCCGCCTTGGCAGGCGCCGCCACCTCCTTTACACGCCAGGTAAATTGTTCATTAGGGTCGAGGTAAAAGGAGGGGTGGGAGGTGCCTTTTATTTTTATTTTTTTCTCTCTCTCTCCTGGAAGAAGTGCAAAGAACAAACAAGTCGGAGCATTTTGTTCAGCGGCGTAATCTACACATCAATTATCCCGCCGAGCTAATTAGCACCTCTGCATACCCCAGGTACCTGAGCGCTCGCACATGCTCGACTCTTTCAAGCCACTGATCAAAAAAAAAAAAAAAAAAAAAATGAAGGGAGAGGACTGACAGAAACACTGGGAGGCAGAACCCAAGGGTCGGTGGGTGGTGGTGGAGGGGGGAGGGGGAAAGCCTTAGATCAAAATTTCCTTTTTACTTTTTACCGTTCTGTGTGCAACCGCTCGCGTCATGCAGATGGAGACGCTCAATTATGTAAGCCGTCTACCATCCAGGGGGATTCTGGGAAATTTATGTTTCAGGCCGGCTTCTGCCAGTGATGGAGCTGCCTGGTCCTGTGAAGACGATGCAGAGGAAAAACAGCTGAAAGGACATCAGGTCTGGCAGCCTGATTGGTTCCTTCTCTGGTAGGAGGTCCGGTTCCTCTGGGTCTGACTGGACGTCCAGTTTGACCAGCGGACTCAGAGGACGCTGCTCCTGGACGTCCTCCTAACCCGTCACTGGATGGACGTCCAACCAGACTGGTGTCAGCTGGTGGATGATGTTTAGATGAGAGGAATGAGGGGAGGAGAGACTGCTGCTGGCTTGTGCACGTTAGCATTAGCTCACGTTAGCGTGATTTCAAAACTCCATGGAAGCGATTGTTATGTTGTAGGTGGCTGATCAGGTTTTACGTATTAAAGCTTGTGCTTCCCTCCTCGTAGAATTCACTCGGAGGATTCGTCACAAATAACCACCAAACTATCTTCTTCTGAAACTTTAACCGAAGTTCCACGCCGCCATGTTTGTTGTGATCAGCGCTGTGCTGCAGGCTGCATTCAAGGTGTAACGTAAATTCCCACGTTCCCTCGTTTGCTAGTCGTTCTTTCAGCCTTTTCTATTTTTTTTATGTGTAACATGTGGGAAAATACTGTGAATATCAATTAAAGTCAGCAACTACTAAAATTATGACGAGTTAACGAGTTGTTTTCTGGCATGAGGGGGTATTCTTGATTTTCCTGATTGAGTAATCATTTTTCTGATTATGCCGACGTCACTTGAACATAACATTCACTGCTGGTCATTCAAGGCTCAGAGGGAGCGAGACACTGCTGTGTTGACAGAAATATAAATGTTATCGGGGCTATTTGTCATGATATCGGACTTATCGGGATGACGTCATAATTTCCTGTTATCGGCCCGGTAGTTATCACCTCTAATCTCCGGTTCTGTCCAGGTAAAGCTGAGGGGCCCAAACCTGGGACCGGTCCCAGTTCTTCGTTGTCATGATGACATTTCACCCGAGTCTGGTCCAGTTCCTGAACTCTTGGACACATTTGTTCCCACAAAGAACCAAATGTGTCTGTCGTCTCGTCATCAGATGGGACATTGTCTTTTCCCAGAATGCTCGGCATTGAGCGCTCGTCATTCTAGTGAACGATCTTCAGTTTTGTGCCTGAGAAGAATCTGATGTTTGTTGATTATTAGGTTAAAGGTTAAACTAATCTGGTTTACAGCATGTCGGTTGCTGTTTTTCAACCAGAGGTCTTCAGACTCTCGTTAAGGCGTCACAGAGTCGGAGAGAAACACCGTACAGTTGTCATCCTCACCTCCCTCCCCCGTCCTCCGCTGCCGGTCTCAGCTCCCACCTCGTGATTAAAAGAGTCGTTTTCTCCCACCTGCGGTGAGAGGAGACGGGCAGGTACGACATGAAGGAGGAGAAAAAACAACTGCAGCAACGGGGAGGCGGAGGAAGAAGCTCCTCCCACGGCTCTGGTGCCGCCGCTGCCCGTTCACAGAGGTCCAGACCGAGGTTGAGTCGGGCCAACTCGCCGCCGCCTCACACCTGAATCAGAATCGCCTTTATTGTCAGTTTATTGTAAGTGCATTACAACAAAATTTGCGATTACGTGATGTTGTTGCGATCAGGTTGCATTACAGTGAAACCTGGCGCACCTGCGTGAATGTGAAGTCAGTGATTCACGTACGTCAAGCCTCTCCGGTCTGATACCGTCCAGTCACTGAATCACCGTCTGTGGCACGAAGGCAGATGATCCGACAGCCGGCTGGAGAGAAAAAAAAAATGCAACCAGGAGCTGGTTTTGGACACTCAGGTCGTTGCCATGACAATAAGCCACGCCCCCCTCCCCCATCTCCTCTGGCTGTCAGCTAATTGGGAAGTTTGTTAACAGTGTGAGTTACGCTCGTGTGGTTTCCTGGTGCTGGTTTGATACCTGGTGAGGATGCCGTTCAGGTGTGTGTGCGTGCACGTGTGTGTGTGTGTGTGTGTGTCGGCACGGTAACAGATGTGATTTTACACCCTCATTAGCATCTGAATGAGGCCCCGGGCCCCCAGATTGGCTCAGACCAGAGAGGAAGAGGAGATCCAGCCACCCCCGCCCCCCTTCCCACCCATCACCTCACCTGGGCCGCGAACACACACACACACACACGCACACACACACATGCACACATCGACCTTTAAGCAGCTGTTGCAGTTTTATGACGGCGGGACGTTTCCTCTGGTTCTGCGTTTTCCGCCACCATGAAGCAGATCGGTCGCCGGGGGCGGCGTCAGAGCCGCAGAGCCCCGCCCCCCCCACCGTCGGCGTCGGGGAGTTTTGAGGGCAGAGGGCCGCCTGTTTTTCCCTCTCAGGTGCTGTCTTGTGCAGATAAACGTGGCCGTGGCCCCCGTCTCCCCGGACAAGAATGTAAAACAACCTTGGCCAGATCAAACTGGTTGTTTTCCCAACGCTATCTGGCGTCCTGCGCCACAGCTTGTGTGTCTGCCAGGGGGGGGGGGGAGTCTGGACGGACGCCTGTAACCTCTGTGATGCTTTTTTAACTGCTGCGAGTGTTACCCAAGTAACCCAAAGTTTCTGGAGTTGCTCAACTTGGGGCGTGGCCAAGGGGATGGGGGCGTGGCCACGGGGCTGGCGGCGTCTTTCTCAACCCAGAGAGAAACATTCCCGTTTTCCGGGTCTCCTCCTGGAGAGGGAAGTCGGCATCAGGAGCTCCTGTTAGCTGCTAATTACAGCTCAGGTTCTGCTTAACTGTTATTAACCAAAAAAAAAAAAAAAGTACTGTAATCTGTGCTGGCAGTGCAATATGTTACCGTCGCTTTCTAATTAATCTTACAGGGAGCATAATAAATTTACAATATCAGATTGGCGCAATACTGTATATAGATTTATTAAAGCTTTTAATCAGTTCTGGCAAAATTAATTTTGCAATGATTGCTTACATTTGAATTTGCATATACTTAGCGCGAGTAATTTATTTTTATAGATTCTTTTTTATTAAATCGAGGCACACGGGGGCCGTCAGAGATGAAGAATTGCTGGATTTCGCTTCTCTGTGCTGGAAGGGAGAGAGTTTTCTGTGTTTCGCCACCTGGACTCTCGAGGTTGGCTTTTACTCTCGTTTCATCATCCAGAAGGCTGGAAGAGCCGTGAGCTGTCAGATCACGCTGCTCATCCTCAGAAGAATCTCTTTTAAAGACTCTTCTTCACTGTGGTCTCAGTACCTCGGTTAAAACCCGGCGTTTGCAAAGGTTTGGACTGAAAGGAGGGATAGAAGAACAGAATTTCAGCAGATAGGAATGCTGAAGTAATGTAACAGCCAGAACCGGGGGGGGTGGATGAACCGGGGGGGGTGGGCTCTGATAGTTTTGAACGACAGATACTTTATCTCCGTTGGCTTCATTTCCTCCCCTGACCACCGGATCCATAAATCCTGGGGTTTTACCTTTAATTGTTTCAGTTTCTGGAGGCCAAATGTGAGACCGTGATGTGGCAGAGTTTTCACACTTCACCGTGCACTTCTGTTTCAAAGTTGGAATTTCCGAGTTCCTACTTCAACCGGAACACATCCCCTGAGCTCGGAACTCCAACTCTGAAAGTGGGAGGAGCCTCACAGAGTAAACACTGGGCTAATTTTACCGTTAATAATGTTTATTTGCCACCGGTGGCTGTGCTGTCAAGGGTTGAAATGGTTGTCATCTTCCTGGAAAACTCTCAGATCTTTCAGGAGCCTGTTAGCATTGCTAACTGAGGCTAGTCGGACATCTTTAAGACATTTACGTGGCATATTTTAGGTTAAAATACCACAGAAGTTCCATTTTTAGTTCAGTATTTACAGCTCTGCTGCTGCTTAGTGGGTGGAGCCAGCCGCTTGACTCCACCCCCCTCTCCTGAGGAGCATGTGCCCATTTAAAGTTATGTGTTGCAGCTTTGTGCCGTCCACTTTGGTGGTAGCGTAGACGCAGAGCGATGCGCATGAGGATTCTGGGTAATTTAGGTCTGATCTGGGTCTGTGATGTCACAGATCATTTCAGGCTAAAACCATTTCTGATTTTGTTTTTCTTATATATGAGATGGTTTTTTATTTAAAATGAAAAAATAAACAGTTAGGCTTTCGTGAATATAAAGGCAGCATCTGATAAAAAAAAGGTGGTAATTATTTAGAAAGTAAAACAGTTTGTAACAGATCTGTGCTGTAGCTGCTCGTACCGACGTGTAAATCTGGGTTTTATTTCAGCTGTGATTAGATCTCATCTTCATCTGTGATCAAAGCCCTTCTTCCTCACACCACCTTCCTCCTCCTCCTCCTCCTCGTTCTCTCAGTCTTTTAGCCTCCTTGTAAATACAACACACACACACACACACACACACACACCATCCCTCCCACACACACATGAACGCAGGAGTGTTGCAGCTCCAGATAAGAGTGATTCATAAACAGATGAACCCAAAGCAGATGTGTTATCACGGTGGCGCTGCAAGGCCACACCAGCTCTCTGGGGCCTCACACACACGCACACACACACACACACACACACACGGCCAGTCAGGATCCATATTAAACAGTCAGACCTGATAACGCCCCCCCCCCCCCCCCCCCCCCCAGACCCAACCAAGGCCACGTCAGCAGATTCCTCCACCTGAGCGTGGCGAGCTTTCTCTATTTATAAAAATCTTCCACGCGCCACTTTGTCATGCGTGTTTGTGAGTCTGTTTTCTTTGTTGTGTTGGCGAGTCCTGCGTGCAGGTGTGTGCGTGCGTACGTGTGTGTGTGTGTGTTTTGGCGGCCGGGGCGTGGACCGATGGCGTCGGGCCACGGCGTCCCTCTGAGACCGACTGAGGAGGAGATGAAGAGAGAGAAGCTGGAGGAAGAGATGATTTAGATAACAGTCCCGCTGTTGCAGGAGAGAGTTGAGACCCCCCCTCAGACCCCCCCGATACTCCTGAATCCACCAGTTAAACCTTTTAGTTCATTAACTGGAAACTCTTTGTTTTGTTCTCCAGTTTTTGCTAAAATGACCTAAACGTGAAACCAGAAATAGAAATAAAAAGATAAACAATTCAAAAAACAAACAAAAAAAAAGCCTAGTCCTGATTTTGTGAAATTAGTGGTTGTGTGATAAAAGGCTGGCTCCGCCCCTAAAACCACCTGCTGTGAAGTCGTGGTTGATGGCGGAGCTCTGTGGTGATTTATTTATCTCATATTTCTTATTTATTTATTTACAGTGACAGTAAACCGGGGCAGAGACAGAGGGAGGGTCTTGCGGCAGAGACAGAGGGAGGGTCTCGCGGCAGAGACAGAGGGAGGGTCTCGCGGCAGAGACAGAGGGAGGGTCTCGCGGCAGAGACAGAGGGAGGGTCTCCGGTCGGGACTCCAGTGTTTGTTTGTCATCGGTGGACGTGTTTAACGCCACGTAGATCAGGGGTGTCAGACTCATTTCCACTGAGGGCCACATCAGCATCATGGTGGCCCCTGAAGGGCCAGACAGACATGAATGTAACAAAATGCAATGTAATTCAAAAAAAATTAAACTACATCTTATATATTAATATTATATTATCTGCCCTTTAAATCTGCTGAGATTCTTTGTTTTTCTTGTGGGCTGAATTTAGCATACTTGCTGTCAAAACGGCGACGTAGATTAAACTCTTTCACGACTGACACCGCCTCATAACACAAAACACAAACTGCTATTTCACCTTGAGATACAAATCTGTAATTGTTTTCCCGTCGTTCATGAAACCGTCTTCCTTGTGCTTTTATTTTTCTTTTCTTGGACATGTTGAGGTTAATTAGAGGCTTTTCTTAAGTCCATCAGTTCTGAAAATAATCTTGATGTCTTGCTCATGGTTATATACTGTTATCGTTGTGGGTAACAGCGAAATGCATTATGGGAGATGTAGTTTATTGTCTATATGCGCTTTAAAGTGGTGTAAGCTTATTTTAAGTATTAAAATAATAATTGGTTTAAAATTTAAGACAATAATTCTCAAGGTCTCGAGGGCCACATAAAATTACGTGTCGGGCCACATTTGGCCCGCGGGCCTCGTGTTTGACACGTGACGTAGAGGGTCCGAGTAGCTGTTTGGCGTCAGTTATCTCTTGTTCAGGCAGCTCACATCCCTCTGCAGCCGTACGTATGTGCTGAGACGTGCCGCCGCCGCCGCCGCCGCGATGTTCGCGGTTCGACCTGCAGGTGCTCTCGTCGCAGAAGTCGCTGCCTCTCCTTCTTTGCAATTTCCATTTACGCACACACACACACACACACACACGCAGACAAAGCCCTGCAAATTTCACGTACTTAAAAGCACTTGCTGCATTCATTGAGCTGGCGGCGTGAAAAGGCCTTTTATGGCGGAGGGGAAATTAGCGATGGTCCGCCTTTATGTGAGAGAGAAGCCCCCAGTTTGCCTGCGACGACTCCAAAACTGGAAGCGGTTCATCCAGCAAGCGTTTCTTTATTTTTCCCTGTGAGTGTGTGTGTGTGTGTGTGTGTGTGTGTGTGTGTGTGTGTGTGTGTTCGGTTAGTTACAGTAATTACGGCCCAGTAACTGACAGCCAAAACCAGGCAGCAGAAACTAGAAGGGGGCTGTTTTTCCTCGGCTTCGCGCAGCCTCGCTGCTGAACATCTGCTGAGAGATTTGCATATTAATTAACCCATATTAACTCTAATTATTCTGGGAAATTATCAAATAAATTAAATTTTCTAATTTTAACCATTTTTTTTGCCCCCAACCCCCCCTTTCCGTTGGTTTATTTGACGTGTGCCAGGGTAGCGTCGGAAAGCTCACCTGAGCCTGAATAAAAACATATATGCTCTGTAACACCCCCCCCCCCCCCCTCCTGGCCTGGGAGTCCTGAGGGCAGCCAGGGGAAGCTTTTGTGTGTCTTTTTTATTCTTCTTCTTTGGCTTGTGTGACGGGGAGGAGGGGGGGGGGGGTTGTGCTTCGAACATTTGTTGGAGGCAGGAACATGTGTGAACTGGGGGAGGAAGGGGAGGAGGAGGAGGGGGCACAGATGGTGGATCCATGCAGGACCCAGTAAAGGTGGGACCCCTGAGCTGGAGCGACCCCCCCCCCCCCCCCCCCCCCGACCCCCCCAGCCTGTTGCTTGGGCCTCCTCTGCAAATAAATGGGACTTTAATTGAATTAGAGTCAGCGCTGCGGCGGGGGTCTCCTCTCGGACAAAACCCAGCAGCGATTGTGACGGATGCGTAGCGACGAGCTGGAAGTTTCCCATCGTTCCTAAATGATGGCCAGTGATTTCCAGTCCAAACTTCTTAGTTTAAAAAAAAAAAAATGATATTAAGCCCCAAAATTGGATTCAGGAGATGCGCTGAACATGATTTCCTTTCATTCTTAGGAGCTTTTTTTGCTCATTTGTGTCTTTCTTACTCTCTAATAAACTAAATATTTACCGTTTGGTTTTTTCCGGCAGATCCAGTAATTCTTTCAACAGAATAATCTGTTTGTGCAGATTTGAAATGGGTCTTGTAACTGCTCACCGACGGCTTCAAGCCTTTTCAAACGAACAGCAGTAAAAAACTGATCTTTAAGGCAGGGTTATAGTTCTGGATTTTACATTAGTTTTAGTTTTTATTTAGTTTTTAGTTTAGTTTTTCAAATTCAGTTAGTTTTAATTCGTTTTTAGAGCAGTTTTGCTAGTTTTTATTAGTTTTAGTTTTTAAATACTTAGTTTTAGTTTAGTTTTAATTAGTTTCAGTGTTAATTTTAGTTTTATTTTGTAAATTAGAGTTGTAATTTTTGTCGGAGTGAAGCACTGAACTTTTTGAAGACTATCGAATCACATAGTCGTGTGTAGCTTCTCTTTTTCAGCGGGCTAGCTTAGGCTAGCTTATCCAGCAAGTCTTGGTTAGCCTTCTTTCCAGGGGGCTAGCTTAGGCTAGCTTATCCAGCTAGTCTTGGTTAGCCTTCTTGTGTGAGCTTTTCAAATGGACTTTCAGATTCGTGGGTTTTTTCTCCTTCAGAAGTATTCCACACATTGTATCACCTGCTTCTACAACAAGACACTTAGTTTTATCGTTAACACAGTCATAGTCAAAGAAATCCATCACTGCTGATCACTTTAGTTTTTTTTTTTTTTTTTGAGGTTGTTGTTGTACGGCGGAGCGAAGTTAACAGATTTCAAACGTTTATGAGGAAAAAAAATTACAAATACAAAAACGAAGGACGTTCTTGATATTATGGTTAATTTTAGTTCATTTTATAAACACATAATACAGTTTCAGTTAGTTATCATTCTTTTAAAAACTGGTTTTTATTTTATTTCAGTTAATGGAAATGTTTTTTCAATTCTAGTTTTCATTATTTCGTTCGTTTTCGTTAACGATAATAACCTTGCTTTAAGACTGATCCCGTGAACCCAACGGTGTCGGCGGCGCTGAAACCCACTGAGCTGCAGCCTGATAACAGACGAACGAGGAAAACAACTTGGCTTTCTGCAGCTCATTTCTGAATTGACTTTTAGCTTTGACATTTCACCGTCGTAGATCACGTTCCCGCGGAAAACTACACCTGACGGCTGTCGTCTCGAGTCTCTGTGACTCATCAGCGCCGTGTTTCATCTCTCGGGTCGTTTCTGTTCGGCCGGCGCTGAGCTGATTGGGTCGTGACTGTTTGGACACTAATCCTGTGTCCTGGGGGACATCAAGCACACTGAAGACACCTCAGGACATTTTCCTTTAAAGGAGTCAGTTATTTCAACCTGTATCTGTTGTTGGTGCCTGAAAGACCTCAGCGGTGCATCTTTATTTGAGATGTGTTTTTCTGTGGTTGAATTTAAATTTGTTCAACTTGTGGTTTGAAACGAAGCACGTCAGGTATGAAGGTTGAGCGTCTGGGACGGTTCTTCTTACTGTCGCTGCTCAGTTTGATTGGGGGGGGGGGGGGGGTGGTCTCAGTCATGCTGGACCTTTACGACTGATTCACCTGTCAGACGTCCAGGTCACGTGTTTCTTCTGAGCGCCTAAACCGCAGGAAAAAAAAGGGCGAAGTGTTGCCCTCAACAACTTCTATCTGTCAAACAAACACTTACTCACTTCACTTTTCAGCGACACCCCTCCCCCACCCCTCCCCCCACCACACACATCCAGGTTGCGTTTACACTTCACTGAGTCTTCACCATTCATTGGCCCCCCCCCCCCCCCGGCCCCCCCGGCCCTCACCCCTCACTCTCGCTCTGTCTCTTTTCAGAGCTTTTGTTTGCCCTCTGCCTCCGTCCTTTCACCGACTTGGCCCCGACGTGGCCCCTTGTGCTCCATCACGCCATTATACCCAGACAAGATAGCGCAAAACGTCCAAACACGTCTGCTACTCTTTTGTCCGCCGGGCGACTCTGGCGGAGCTTTTCTTTCTTTTTTTTTATTTCCAGGAAAATAACTTCCTTAAGATGCTTTATTTGATACGGAATTTGTGTAAATACTACATTTGTCCTTTAGTAACGGGAGGCAGGCGGGATCTGAATTACTGGATGGTAGCGGGCGAAGGAGGGAACAGCTGTGAGGTTTTTCCGTCGGTCTGACCCGAGGAGGCGCTTCGACCGCTGCAGACGGGAGCAGCGCCAGACAAAAGGTCACTGCGAGAATCTGCTACCGCTGGCCGCCGCCGCGAGGCAGCGACCTCGCCTCCACCCTAACGCCCTCCCGCGCATGCTCGCCCCGCCTCCCCCGCGGCCATCCAGGTGATCCGCCATGGCTCGCATTCATGAGACGTGGAGCGAGCGCGAGCAGTTACCGTCCAGGTCCCGGCTCATTATCGGCGTAGGAGGCCGAGCGTGTCACCTGGAGCTAAGCCTCGACACCGGGCTACAGAAGTCAGCCGGGGTTAGCGTGGAGGCGCCGACGTGGGTGTTAGCCGTTCTCCCCGCAGCCATCACCTCCACCGTTGGCCTGACGAGCAGCGCAGCTTTCTTTTTTCCCTCTCTGGCTCTCAGACTCGAGCGGGAAGCCTCCCGCGGCCGCGCCGCGACTGCTCGGGGATCATTAGATTTATGTGATTATACCTGTTAGCATCGTGCAGCTATTTTCCCTGGCAGCCTGCAGGTGCGGCACCTCTGAACTCGGGTTTAGCAGTTCAGAAGGAAGAAAGAAACACGGAGAAAATTTCATATTTAGTGCCTTTTTTTAGCCATCTGCTGCAGTTCATGTACAAAAACATCACCTCCATGGACACGAAGCATTTAAGGCCTTTCTGTCCTCTGAGGAGACGTTGGACGTCTTTGAATGCCGCCAACGCACATTTACGGTCCACAAACCGTCCCCGCTGGTGGACGAAAAAGCATCGTCCCGGGTCCTCTGGGTCCGACTTACATCTCCGTCATTTCTGAGCGCGCCACGAACGAACCGCACCCGTGGGGGTCGGTGCCGGGTTCGCCCCCCCCCCCATTGGCGCTTCGACAGCCGCTGTCACGGAGGACGACTAATCGCTGGGTTTTGAAGGAGTTGATTATCGCTCCGGCGTTTAAAGGCGCTTTTGATTACCCCCGCTGTTTGTTCGCTGTCAAAGCCGGCGCCGTCTAAACACAATCATTCTAGATTTAGAGTTTGGTTCCTGTCGGCGGATTAATTCCTCTCACTTCTCTGTATCTGCGGAGTTCGACTGTCACATCTGAAGTATTGCCGGTGCCATTTTTTTCCTTCTTCTTTATCTTTATAAAAAGAGATGAGACTTTAATAAGTCCCTCCCCCCCGGCTCCCCGACTCCCAGCCGCCCTAATCAATATACAATATTAGTCTTTGCTGCGTTCTCCTCCGTGAGTGACGGGATAATGGCGGGCCCGTGAAAGGGTTATGTCAGACAGCTTAAAACCTGATATTAGGCAAGAATCACGCTTTTACATGTGTCAATTTAATTATCTGCGAAGTTGAAGAGACGGGAGCAAACAGGTAGCGGCGGTTTACGAAAGCCGTCGCCCGCAATTGCTTTTGTCGAGGACGACACTTAAGGTACGAAAAGGACAGAAGAGGCATTTGAGGAGTAAACATTATCTCCTCTTTGTCTTCTCTCGCTCCTCGGCAACACAAAAGGCTGATTAAGAGTGAAGGTTTGGGGGGGGGGGGGGGGTGTGAAATGGCTGCCTGCGAAATATTAGTAGGTTAGAATTACTTTGTTGGATGACACAATACCGATAGATGCTTGGAGCTCGAGGAGGGAGAGGCTCCTGTCAGCCGTGGCACCTCAACAATGGCGGCTTTCTCGACGCTAATGCTACGTATTTGACTTGACGAGCACCCCGCTGTCATTTTCGCCTCCTCTGAGGTGTACGTTGACAGCTGACGTCGGGAGAAGACAGTTCAGACGCCCCCGCCGTCGATGTTGTTTGGGAAACTTCAGGAAGAGACTTAACAAGAATAAAAAGTATATTCCTGTGAAAAGTTGGCCGTGCAGCGGATCGGCGGCCTCATTGCCTATGTGGGAAGTCAGGACGGTGCGCCTGGCCGCGGTGGATGTGTCGCCAAACAAAAAGAAGCGCCCTCGCTGCCTTTATTGGGGAAGAATGGGCCCTTTAAAACCTGTCCAGCCTTAGATAATTTCATTCAGCCGGCCCCTGCTCCGCCGTCATTGAATCTGCGTCCAGGGATCAGGTTCACAGGGATGGGTTGATAGCTTCCCAAGCCTCTTGGCCTTTTGTTCTACCAGCCCCCCCCTCCTCCCTCTCCCTCGCCTCCTCTCCTGGAAGCTGGGGGGGGGACACGGAGCTGATGGGACGTTGGTGAGAAAAGTTCAAACCCCTCAGGAGCGATGGGGAGGTGAATTCCTGAGCAACTTTCCGACCGACTCGGCGGACGGCGCTCAGACTCCTCGGGGGCGTGGCTCTTCAGATGCGGGTGTTGCGGAGGTGGGTGCGGCGTGGGACCACCCAGGAACCCGCCGACGTCCCTCTCCTCTCCCGGGTCTCCAGCCTCGCTCGCCTTTTTTGTCGTCCATAAAGAGCATTACTGAGTCTGAACTTGCCTAAACCCTTGTGATCACACCTCTTGAAAAGGTTTTGTTTCCTCCGCCGATTGGTATTCGAGGCAGGTCAGCGCACTCCCACCCTCCCCCCCCCTCCTCCCCTGAAAGCCCTGTTTTCATTTTAATTTGCACCTGTTGTGCAGTTGTTCGCTGGAGGCGAGTGCGGGCCGGTCGGTGGCGCAGAGACGTGTCAGGAGGAGGTGTGGGGAGGCTTATCTTTTGATTCGAGCGGCGTTTCCAGAATTGGGGCTTCGTCTGGTCGCCGCTCTCGAGTCTGGGAAGGTCTGGGAAGGTCTGGGAGTCTGTACGTCGGCCCGTTGATCCGCGGCCATTTTCCCTCTGACTCGGGAACATGAAATGAGCTAAAGCTGTGGCTCCGGCTGCGGGCCCTCCCACGATTGGCTCCCGCCGCTGCAGAACATTCCTGCGCGAGCTGCCAATGAGGTGTGTCCCCGTGTTGATGCCACGCTTCTGGCGCGCCCCGGCGCTCCATCAGCACCGCTCCGATGAGCCCTCTGACGTCCGTTTCTGCGGTGATTTAACGCCGCGGCGCGTATTTGTAGGGAACCAGCTGATGCTGGCGGCTAATTTGCGCGAGAGCCACCTTTGATTGAGTTCACAGCCCTTATTTACAGGCCGGTTATTTCGGGAGAGGCAGACATGTGTCTGGGACCTGGCTGTTGTAGAAGCTGATGCTTTGCTCGACGGGCCTGAAGGCCCTGCGTCTCCGTTCCAATATTTATATTTATGTTCATGCTACACTGGAGATGTAAATGTGAAGACGTCCCAGGGCTAAAACGCAGAGAATAATCTAAATGATTGCAGGTTAGGCCGTGAATGAACGGCAGCAGCATCTGTGATGTGCTATGTGGAGCATCCCAACCCTCCAGAGCAGAGCCGTCCTGAAAGGTGCAGCCCGTTGGCATCCGAGGCATGCGACCGGCGCTGAAAATTAGTGGCTATTTTGGCCCGCATCTCCTCGACAGCTGCCCGCCCACCACTGCGGTGCAGTCACAAATTCCAGTCGCAGATGCTGTAATTGGGGTGTAACTCACAAAAAAAAAAGAAAAAAAGAAAGAAAGAAAAAGCGAGGCTACGCCTTGTAGCGAGCAACGTTCTGACCCGTCTCAGTCCAGCTCCAGTTTCTCATCACGTTTCCTCCTCTTTCAGCCCTCAACTACGAGAATGTGGTGGAGACGGGCTCGGAGACCGAGGAGGAGGACAAGCTGCCCGTGTCCGAGGAGGACCCCCTGATCAACGGCACGGGCAGCCCCGCCAGCCTCACCAACCCGGAGGCGTCGCCGCGCGCCGAGAGCCGCGGCCTGCTGACCAAGGAGGAGGAGGACGACGAGATGCGGGACAGCGGCGTGGAGCACATCTGGCACGACAACGACATGCTGAGCGCCTCCGTGGACGGTACTGGTGAGTTTCTTTTAACGATGCCGTGACTTAATTTACAAAAACGAACCCAAACGAACCTGTGCATGGGATGGGCAGAGGGTTCGGGTTCGGGTCGACCTGAACCCTCGTCACCTCCCCGTTGCTCCTCAGGAGGGTTCAGGAGCTGATGACCTCTACGAAAACCCTGGTCTTGACAGTTTGCTGGTCTGGAGCATCCATGTGTGTGCTAACACAATGCCAAGAGGGTAAAACAAAAGAAACGGTTGGCGTGAATCAACCTGGAGAGCGTCACAAAAGAGTAATTTAGATTTTCCTCTCGTTCTACGCTGAGAGGTTATCCACCAGAACGTTATCGGTCTTCTCAGGAGAGGACGTCCAGGCACATTCACCCCAAAGGTTGTGTAGCGGTGGCGAAATGCTCCAAGAAATAAAACTCTAGAGCCGAGTCTTGGACCCTGCAGGCCTCACTGAGCCTGTTAGATATTAACGTTATCAGGAGAAGACTGAACCAGCACCGTTTGGTCTGGACGGGTTTCTGTGGAACCACGAGCAGGCTCCTGGACCAGATGTCCTCTGGACCAGATGTCCTCTAGACCAGATGTCCTCTGGACCAGATGTCCCTCTGGACCAGTGTTCTCTGGACCAGATGTCCCCTGGACCAGTGTTCTCTAGACCAGATGTCCTCTGGACCAGATGTCCCCTGGACCAGATGTCCTCTGGACCAGTGTTCTCTAGACCAGATGTCCTCTGGACCTGTGTTCTCTGGACCTGAAGCATGGTGGTGGCAGGGTCATGATTTGCAGTAGTCTTGCAGTCATGTGACCTGGACGCCGTGCAGGTTGGACGGACATGAACTCGTCGCTGCTGGACGTGGATCCAGAAACGACTCGGCTACTTGGCGTCGCCGTCGTCTTTTGTTTCTTTTTGGCTTCATTTCTGCGTTTATCCGACGCTGAGACTCGAAACAAGCGCCGGTCGTGACTTCAGCTCCGCCCACACGTGCGGCTCAGGTGAGCCGGCAATCACGACTCCTGCTGAGCCGACAACGCTGCCGCTCACGGCGCCGACTTCACGCCGTAAAGCCCGCCTGGCGCCGGCGCTCGCTCGAACAAACGCCGCGGATCGTTCTGCAAACACGGCGAAGCCCCGTCGATGCTCCCTGAGCAGCGGGTGCCGCAAACAGTTTCCCTGTCGCCGACGGCGACCATTTGGTTCACGCTTAGAGAAAAGTCCCGCCCTGACACGGAGGGAGGATATTTACCCTGATGATACCCCCCCCCCCCCCCCCCCCAACCATTGCAGAGCCGCCAGTCATGGATGCTTGAAAGATAAATACTTTTAATTAGGGGGCAGGGTATAATCATTAAAGGAAGCCAGACTGCTGCAAAAAAGTCATTAACAATCTTAAATGAAATTTTTATTTTTATGATAGCCATTTACATGTATAATAAGAGTCAATGATTCTTGGAAGCATGTGACAGGAACAGAGTACGGCGAGAAGTCATGTAAGACAGCCCATTTAAATGAGCTGGGCTTCGCTATTCATTTCTGCTAATGAACTGGCTGCGCACGGCGCCGAAAAAAACGGGGGGGGGGGGGGGGGGGGAATGTTCAGCGGTCTTAAATTTTAATACGGGGGAAAATTGCACATTTATTAGGGAGCCGGGATCAACATTCACTTCTCCTAAACAGCACTTCATATTGGATCCTTTAAGGGGCGGAGGAAAGAGGAGACAGTTAGGTAAATAAATCAAGATAAAGGATAAACAAGCTGTCATTGCATACGGTAATTGTTTATTTGATAAAGACCTGCGGTGCCATAATGTCTGTAATTCAACTATGTTGCAATTTCCAGATAATACGCTTCTCGTGTGATAAAGTGTCTGACATATTTCGGAGAGCAAGTCAAGTTCATTAGAGCGTTTGGGAGTCTCTTTCCCAATCTTGCGGGTTGCTGTGTTCCCAGCCTGTTCCCTCTCTCCCTCTCTCTCTCTCTCCCTCTCTCTTTCTCCCTCTTTTTTTCCTCCTCTGCGGTGCCTTCGTGTCTACAGTGATACCTCAGCACATAACTCGGCCCTGAGATAAGTTCGCACCCTCCCTTTTCCTGCACGATTCGCTCGTCACTCCTATCAGGGCTGCTGCTGCAGGTCTCAGAAGTGAGAGTGAAGGGAGCAGATCGTTATGGACGACTTTCCCGAGACGCAGTCGGGTCCAGAAGGTGTTTGTGTTCATGCAAACGATCCAGATGTGATGTACCATGTAGGAGTTACGGCTATTTTAAACACGCCACAGCGCCGCCTGACTGGGGCGACCGACATGGAGCTATAAGAGAAAAGAAGCGAGGGAGGCCTTCGTTAGGAAAAAACATGAATCTGCAAGAAAGATGGCAAAAACCCTCAGTGTGGCCACATACAGTGATCCCTCGCCAATTCGCGGTTTAAGTTCTGCGGTCTTAGTTTATTCACGGATTTTTCAGAAATATAAAATATAAAAAAAAATTTAAAATTGCAGAAACATCACAGGATGTTGTGCGCGTTCTGTCACAGTGAAGAAATGCTGTGAGCCAGCCTGGCCCCTTTAAGAAGGTGGCCTTATGGTTAATGGTGTGGCCTTATGGGTAATGTAGTGTGTGTGTCGTGGGACGGCAGAATGAAAACGGGGTTAGATGAAAAGTGTAGTGAGCATCAACAGCAGCCCAGCGTGTATAGATTTACATTCTCTGTTAACCGACAGGAGCCCAACAATACAACCTGTGTGATGTTACAAGTTCCTGCAGCGCCAGAATAAAGTTCCCGTTCCATGCAGAGAAAACCAGACTTTTTGTTTTGTTGTTGTTAGCGTGTTAGCCGCTAATTACGAGCCAAAACTAGCACAATACCAGCGGTTTGTTTACTACGGTTCAGAGACCAGAGGCTGTGAAGGAAACAGAAAGACCACAGTTGAGCCTTTGTCTTGTTTCGCTACTTTTTTGCGGATTTTAAACATATTTTAAACAAATTATTTAGTCCTGGGGGCTCCGGCTCCAGTTCGCGGATTTTGATTTACACGGGGGGGGCGCCGGTCCCCATTAACCGCGAAAAATAAGGGACCACTATAAACAGTTTGAGACAACCTGAAAGAGAAATAAAGAGGGTTTTTAGAGGTGGGGCTGAAGCACAGCAGAGAGGGACGGACACTTTTTGTCCTTTTCCTCAGTGATGGCAGCAGCTCTGCTTTGCCGGAAGGGAAGGAAACATCTGGAATCAGATTCCTTGGAGACGTGAAACCAAGATGAGCTCAGAGAAGAAAAGGAGCGGCTCACCGTCCGAACACGGTTGCGGCGGCATGAGACGGCCAACGGAGGCGGCGAGATAAGTTCACGTCCAGTACTGACGGGACCGACGGGTCAAGACGTTCTGAAGGGAAAGAAACTGAACATTCTTCAGCAGTTTCTACAACAACATGTTGTAGGAAGCGGTGCCCGCGGTGACGACCTTCCCAGGAAGGAAAGTCAGGATTTTAGGGACGTCTGTGGGATCCAAACTTCACACAGTCATTAACTGCAATTACAGTCATGTCACTTCGTCCAGCTGCTAATGAGCCCCTAAAGACAAAACTACTTCGCTCAAAGTGGCCGTAACTTCTAAGTGGTAAACGCCACATTAGTGCGAAGCCTCTTAAATGTCGTCAAACTTGATAGTTTGACTCCAGATCTGTCGTGGCGGCGTGTAAACACAAACACTCCGGACCTGACTGCGTTTACTGCTTCGGCGGTGAGAAGGAAGGGGAGGTTTATCTCCAAGCTCCCGCTGATTCCAGGGCACAATCTGGGCGCCGTCCTTGACACGGGGCCGAACACGATGTGCTGGAAAGTGTGACATCACTATCGCTTTCTAATAAATCACCTGCCCTTCCCCGTTTCTAGGACTCCCGGCTCCTGCTGAGGTCCTTGTTTTCGTTGAGACACCTACCGCATCCAGGAGGCGGCGCTGCCAGGAGGTGGCGCTGCCAGGAGCCGGGTTCAGCATGGACAGATCCTGTCTAAAAATATCTGGACAGACGTTTCACAAACCTTCAATCCAGCCTCCTGAAACTGTTGCTCAAACAACATAAATGTGGGATAAATGAGGCTGGATTCACGGAGGCGGAACTTTAAAGCGCCTGCGTCTGCGGCGACCGGCCGTAAAAATAGGAATGTTTTCACAATAAACAGCGTCAGAGCCGCTGTGAAAATAGGTGGAATTACAGTCGGGCCGGGGAAGTCTGGACTCCTCCTGAGCCCCGAGTCGGCTCCCCGACCCCGACATCAGTCTTCAAGGAGGTGTGTACCTTACCGCCTCAGGTCCGCCGTGATTTACTGCTGGGAAAACACGCTCCGCCGCCGCCGCGAGGTGGACGCTCGGCTCTGAAATGTTTCCCACGGACGGCGGCGACGAAGCGGCTCAGCTCCCTGCAAGAAAGCGTGCATGCGAGCAGAGCCCGGCGGCACCCGCTTCGGTGCCGTTTCTGGGCTGCAAAGACACTTTGTCCCATTTGAACGCGGCCCAGGGCTGGCGGGGATCCGTCCGTGAATGCGTGCCAGAGGCCGCCGCGGCCCGAGGTGCGCGGTGTTAGCCTACCGCCTACTGGAGGCAGCCGGCCCTCCCTTCACACCACAGATAACAAAAGTTTTCCAAGGTAAATAGGGGAGGGGGAGGGGGGGGGTTTAGGGCCAGTTAATCCCACTGGTCATCCCCCTCCTCCTCCTCCCCCCCCCCACATGTGTGCGTCAGGCCAAAAGCATGCAGTCAAATTTGATTACCCAAAGCAAACACGGTGCCTACGAGGACGCAGAAGTGTGATATCTGATACTTGTGGGTATATTTTAATCCGAGGCTGCCGTACTTTCATTTACGCCGTTGAAAACCTCTTTATTTTCCCATACCGCCGCTGTGGTTTCCGCTGTGGACGTGCAATCAAATGTACAGAAATCAAAAAAAAAAAAAGAGGAAAAAAAGGAGGAGGAAGTTAAACTACCCCTCCGACGGAGTCTGTCATTATTCTCTGAAGCCATCGACGGGGGTATTTATCATTTCACCGCAGCAGCTAAATCTTTAATTTCAAGCAAACCCTGAATTAAAAGCCTCAGAGAGCATTCCTCCGCTGTTGGGCCCATTGTTTTCAACTGAAAATAAAAATTCTTGTTGCTTCTGGCTTTTGTGTGGAGCAGCGTAAGCAGGATGGCATTATTATCAACAGTACAAGCCTCAGCCTTTCCTGTATCATCTCAGCCGAGGGGGGGGTGGGGGGGGTTAAAGGGACGGTCAGATGCATCGGAACAAAATCAAACTCTTGGGACGGTGACGCCGGGTTTTTTGTTTTTTCTCCACATGTTCTCGGAAGCACCTTGATTTAATTTTTACCAACAAGGCTGGAAGGAGGGACCCGGGACTTCTTAAGCTGATTGTGCCGTCCGATGTCGGGGGGGGGGGGGCTTGTTTATGAGCTTGTCAATCCACTGTTTATTTACAGCTGCCTTACCTGTGCCAGGACAATATCTGCCTGTCTGCACGGGCTGGGCGGCCATTACCCTGATTAGGCAGCGAGAACTTGCTCTATGCCGGAACCCTTGAGTGGGCGGAGCCCAAACAAAAAAAAAGAAAGAAATAAAAAGGCCTCGGTAGAAGAATTAAAGCGGCTTGTAACCTAGACATACATTCATGCATGTATTGTCTGCCCCTGACAAATGTTTGTGCAGCGACAACTTGTCATTTTGCGGTCCGGGGTTTTATTCGGTTTCATTCCAGGAACAACTCCCCGCCACAAAAATGCTCCGGATAAAAGCGTCCACCAAATGACATATGATAAAGCAAGCGTGATCCTGCATGCAGAGGATCGCAGCGGCGTCACAGCCGGGGAGTAATAAGCTCAGCCGGCGCTGGCTGCAGCGCTGTGATTGCTCAGGTGGATGTGCTCCGCGTCGTATTTAATCGCTGTGTTTGGCGACCGAAGCTTCCTCGGCCTCCCCCGCCGCTTGTTGTCGTGTTAAAGGTAAATAAGTCACTGTCTGGCCCGGGTGATAGCATTCATTAAGCATGCTGAACCGAGCGGCGGCGCGCCGCGATGCACAGCGGTGCCTTTATTGCTTTCTCCGCACCTTCTTCTTCTTCTTAAAGGCTTCATTGTCACCGTTACTCACCTCCCTGCCTCCTTTTCTTCTCCCTTTCTGTTTCTCTGCAGATGAAATAAAAGATGATTTTGACGTCCTGGGGCCCGATCCCACTTTGCAGGCGGTTGGAAACGGTACAGGTGAGTTAGATGTTTGTTTCCCGCCGTCAGGCCCCGAATGAATAAATCCATGTGACGACCTTTAGAGAAATATCATGAAGAAGTCCCCCAGCTGAACAAACCTGCAGTCCAGTTGTTCCCTAACCCCTAACCCTAACCCTAACCCCTACCCCTAACCCCTAACCCCTAACCCTAACCCAGCTGAACAAACCTGCAGTCCAGTTGTCCCCTAACCCCTAACCCTAACCCCTAACCCCTAACCCCCCCCTAACCCCTAACCCCTAACCCCCTAACCCCCCTAACCCCTAACCCTAACCCCTAACCCTAACCCTAACCCTAACCCCTAACCTAACCCCTAACCCCTAACCCCTAACCCTAACCCCTAACCCTAACCCCTAACCCCTAACCCCTAACCCTAACCCTAACCCCTGAAGCACAGCAGAGAGGGACGTCTTCATTCTCAAGGGTTATGGTTAGGGTAAAAGTAAAATATTGTATAAAAATAAATAGAGGTTCGTTTCTGAAAAAAGAACTAATACAAAATAATATTTAAGGACAATAAGAGTCTACCATTTTTTCATGATCATTTGATAGAACAAAAAAATAAAGCATGAATTCAGTTTTAACATTTTAACAGACACACAACATACATGCATTTCAGTTTTGGATTTTAAGTGATAAGCTGATATGAAACTATGGCAAGAAAATCACATTTTGCACATTAGTATAATTTGAGGGAAAACAAGAACACATTTCTGCAAATACCCTAACCCTTAACCCCTAAACCCTAACCCTAACCCCTAACCCCTAACCCCAAACCCTAACCCTACCTCCTCTCCCAGATGTGATGCATCTTTAAGTCTGAGCTTTTCTCGCCACCCATAGGTGGGTCCTGACCTTCTTCTGACGACCTGGAAACAAACAAAACGAACACAACCACAAATTGCGTGGTGTAATTAAAAGGAAATCTTCTCCCGCTTACTCAATCTCCATCGGGGCAAATTTACGTGTTTACATCCAGTCAAGAGCGGTTTCAATTTTCATAACCTTTGATTACAAACGCTAGTGTTCCTTCTGGTGCAGTCGAACCCTAGCTGCCATTTTTCATTAGCAGCGCTGGTCTGACTCGCAGCCACGCTCCCCTCCCTTCCATGATATCATCCTGGCCACCTCCTCGGTTGGCCCCGGACGCCGCTCTGGCGAACCCGAACCCACCCCACCGAACGCCACGCCGCCCCGCCCTCAAAAGCCTCCATTCAGCTCTGATTACTCTCGGCCCCGTCGCCGCGTTTTCTCTGTTTCTCCGCTGAAAATTCCAGCACGGCAAATGTTTTCCATTTCGACCGCTCGGAGGACTCTTGGAAACGATCCGGTGGAAGCTCCCTGCCACCAGATCACATGTGATTCCGTTTAAAGGCATGAGCAGTTCGATCACGTAGCGGCTCCAGAGCACACTTTGATCCAGGTGATTTCCTCCCTCGCTGGAGTAAAAGTCCAAATGCTTTTGTTGTTTCCATCTGAAGGCGGTGCCTGGTAGCTTCAGCGTAAGACAAATAACGTTTCATCACCGTGAGTGTTTTCAGATTTGAGCCCAGGAACTGAGGCGCGCCCCGGTCAATCATGAGTCAATCAGCGCAGCATTCGGCCTCTCTCAATTAGCCGCGCCGTCCTCAAACAACCACCTAATGAGAACGCTGTAAATCCTCCCGCCACCGCCGTCAGAAGTGATCCATTGGCACCGATGACATTTCAGAGCCGTTTTTGACATCCAAATATCTGCTACCTTGACCTTTCGCAAATTGGCTCGCCGAGTCGTCGGGGCCTAACAAACGGCTCCGTAAAGCCTCATTAACGGGGGAGGAAACCCCCCGAACGGCGTCCAGGATCGGGGGCGGACCGGTACCGGGACGTGAGCTGGCGTCCTGGCCGGCTGGAGACGAGTCTCTGCCGGATCACATGCAGAAGCAGACACAAAGAAAAGCGGCGCCGCCGCTGATTAAGGGCCCGTGTACGTCTGCATGTACATATGTGGAGGAGGTGTGTTATTCTCTCTTTTATGTTACAGTCATAAAGCTCAAATCAGATTTTGTGCCATGTCTAAATTCAGGTCAGTGGAGTTTTCCTTACAGCAGCTCAGAGTGGCACATTTATCTCTGACTTTTGGCCCGATTAAGTTACAGTTCTTGTTTTAGCAGACATGGCATGACAAGCAGAGGCCAGTAATTTAGATATATTCTCCCCAAAGCGCCGCAGTAATGTTTCAGGGAGGCCATCCTCATCACATTTCCACCACAATATCCTCCTGTAAGACATTTCTCTGGGGAGAGGAGTCAATGAAATTTATGCCCCTCCTTCACAATCTCCCCTCTTCCTTCTTCTTCTTCTTCTTCTTCTTCTTCAGTTAAGGGTGTGGACTGCACCTCAGAGCTGGAGGACTTCTTCGCCAAGCGGAAGCTGGACGACGGCGACAGCCACGTGGTGAGCATCGCCGAGTACCTGCAGCGCGGCGACACCGCCATCATCTACCCAGAGGCCCCGGAGGAGCTGAGCCGCCTGGGCACGCCAGAGGCCGTGGGCCCGGAGGAGAACGGTACGAAACCCAGGTCGGAGTCGAGCGGCGGACGTTCACCCGAACGTGGGCGCCGCCCACAAACCAAATATGAGCTGCTTTTCTGCGTGGTTTTGCAGGAAAAGCAAAAACAGAAAAGGGAACGACATTTGGAAAAAAAAGAAAAAAAGTGATCCCTCGCCAATTCGCGCTTCAAGTTCCGCGGTTTTAGTTATTCGCGGATTTTTCAGAAATATATAACATAATAAAAAAAATCAAGAAAAAAATCGCAGAAACATCACAGGATGTTGTGCGCGTTCTCTCACAGTGAAGAAATGCTGTGAGCCAGCCTGGCCCCTTTAAGAAGGTGGCCTTATGGGTAATGGTGTGGCCTTATGGGTAATGTAGTGTGTGTGTCGTGGGACGGCAGAATGAAAACGGGGTTAGATGTAAAGTGTAGTGAGCATCAACAGCAGCCCAGCGTGTATAGATTTACATTTTCTGTTAACCGACAGGAGCCCAACAATACAACCTGTGTGATGTTACAAGTTCCTGCAGCGACACAATAAAGTTCCCGTTCCATGCAGAGAAAACCAGACTGTTTCTTTTGTTGTTGTTAGCATGTTAGCCGCTAATTACGAGCCAAAAATAGCAGAATAGCAGCGGTTTGTTTACTACGGTTCAGAGACCAGAGGCTGTGAAGGAAACAGAAAGACCACAGTTGAGCCTTTGTCTTGTTTCGCTACTTTTTTGGGGTTTTTAAATATATTTTAAACACATTATTGAGGCTCGGGGGGCTCCGGTCCCCATTAACCGCGAAAATTAAGGGATGGATCACTGTGATTAAGTTGAATTCCCTGAAAGTTTCTTTTGTTTCCACCTCGACTAGATGAAAAGTAAAAATCGATGACATGTTTTCTTCACCATCCGTTTGCGAGGAGGCTGAAACAATAATCCACCGCAGGGCGAATGCACGAACGCCGTCCGCCATCGCCCGCCTACGGACTCGACCGTGATCCTTCGCTGATGCGTAACGTCATCTTTCCTTCGCTTTGTTGGAATAGTTTGTGTTTTTCTCCTCTCGTCTTCCAATTCTTTCTTGGAAGCAGATTTTGGATAATCCTTTCAGAAACCCCTAATTTAATTCTTAAGGCAGAAATAAAAGAAAATTTGGATACAGCCCCCCCCCCCCCTAAATGTTCTGTGGTGACAGGAAGAATAATAACGCAGCAGAACGAGAGTGAAGCTGAAAACTGAGTCAGAAGTGCCAGTTGCGTCGTAAAACCTGTCTCAGGTTTCTGAGCGCCGCCTCTAAATGACCATGACTTTGAAGGAACCGTCCACGCTTGTACGACTGCGGTTTATGGCGCCTGGAAACCTTTAAATCAGCGGAGAAAGTACGTGTGCGGCCTTGTTTTGAAGCGGCAGCAGCTTGCAGCGAGTGTTTTTTTTTGGGAGGGGGGGAGGGGGGGGTGGGTAGAAAGTAAGAGCGGGGGCGGGGGGGTGGGGGGGGTGACACGGGCGGGCAGCTGTTGGTCCCACAGATTCGCCGGATGCCTGGGTGTTTACCTACAGGCTGCAGCAACAGCTGGGCAGGGGAGGGGCTTGAAATCAGATCGCGCACCTCCGAAGGTCCCGTGGGGGGGGGGGTTGAATCTGAACGGGTTCATGATTCACGCCGCAGACATGACGATCGGTCCGGGGGGGGGAGGGGCGAGGGCTGCTTCAGAGTAATTAGGGAGGGGGGAGGGGATAGCTCCCATACCTCTCTGGGCAGCTCGCCCGATACTTGCCATTGAGTCGCTGACCTTTTGCCCCACTTCCCCCCCCCCTCCGTGCAGACCTGCCACCTGGAACGCCAGATGCCTTCGCCCAACTGTTGACCTGCCCCTACTGCGACCGCGGCTACAAGCGCCTGACATCGCTGAAGGAGCACATCAAGTACCGCCATGAGAAGAACGAGGAGAACTTCGCCTGCCCGCTCTGCAACTACACCTTCGCCTACCGCACTCAGCTGGAGCGCCACATGGCCACGCACAAGCCGGCGAGGGATCAGGTGAGGGATCCGCCCCTTCTCGTCCTCCGTCCCCGTTTCACTTCATTCCTAATGTGCTCTGGTCCCTCAGAGGAGGGAGATCATTTTTCTGATTGGCAATCATTATTAATTTTTCATGGCATTTTGAAGATGCTGATCCTTTAATGGTAATAACTTTAATTGAGGCCCTAAATGGTTTTTTGATGGCCCTCTCTGATATGATTTTCCAGTCTCGTGTTCACGATCGAATGATTGTGTTAATTTCCAATTTGGAAATTTTTATCAGCTCCTTGACTTCACTTTACTCCTGGCCTTTAATGTTGTTCTGGTGCAGCCGGCGGCGGCGGCGGCCAGTCCATCAAAAACCCCCCCCCCCCCCCCCCAAAAAACCCCTCCGCTTCTAATTTCACGCGCTGCATAAACATCTGCGTATACGTGAATTTCCTCCTGCCATTTGGACCATATACACTTTGAAACATGCCACTGGTTCTGCTGGCAGTCGGCATGAATCACCGTGAAGTCCTGAACCGGCGGTTACGGCCGTTTAACTCGCCGTCTGCTCCGGGTTCCCGCACGCCGGAGGACGGATTGTAACTTGTGAGCGAGGTGGAATCGCTCCAGTAAATTTAACCTCTTATTCTATAGGCTCAAAGCTATGATTTAAGCGTATAAATAAAACACAATTCAAACACCAAGTGGCCAAGTGAACGCGGTTTTAAACCAGAACATTCCACAAGCAGAAAACATGCGAGTCCAACAGCGAATGAATCACCGGTCTGTCAGCGAGCGAAAAAAAAAACAAAAAAAAACACACAACTGCAGTTTCTGCAGCGCAGCTCTGGGTCCGGTTTTACCTTCGTGGTTCTGCCTCCATGAATCACATTCACGTGGAAAAGTCCACTTCACTCATCTGATCCGGTCACAACGGTTTCCGTCTCAGGTGTCGACCCTGAGCCCTTCCTCAGATATGGCCTCAACAGCTCAGCTTCTGCACATTTAGTTTCACTTTTACGCCCAACTGTATCTGCTGCTCGTTTTAAATGAGTTGTGTCGTTTGAGGAAGGCTTTAATGTGATCTGTGCTTGGAGGAAGTTAAACTCAACAATGTACCGCAAACTTTTCTGAGGAAAAGAAATTAGCAGAAAGATCTCGGAGGAGTTCCCGGTCCTGCGCTGGATTACATTACAGCTCCAGTTGGTTTTATATCACGCTGAGGAGCTACTGAACCAATAAAAGCAATCAGAAAAATGATCCGTCACCTCTCGTTTCCTCCAGAACCGCCTCCTCCAGGAAAGACCGAGTGTTTGTTGCCACGTGAGCCAGCCGCCGGTGACATCACGCGGGCGTCTCGCTCTGCTCTCGGGCCGCCGCCAGCAGCCGACCCGCCGGCTGGGTGCGAGCAGATGGGCCGGACCCCGGCGCTCGCGTCACGACGCCCGGGGCGGCCGCGTTATCTCGCCGTGTAAATGAGCCGGATTGTTTAAGCGTTAATCCCGCAGATGAGATGGAGGCGGCGGCTTCTCGAGGTGGCGCCCTTTTTTTTTTTTTTTTTTTTGTTCCTAATTACGGGCTGTTTAACGAAAGGGAGCATGCGCTCGTTTTAAATGTATTAAACGTGCAAACTGAGGAGGGCGGAGTCCGATTAACATAAAGAATAACGTCCTGATAGGTAAACATGTGCTGCGCCGCTCTGTCTTGTGTGTTTACAAGCATTAATACTCATCCTCCTCTTAACCAATTAGCTGAAATATGACTAATTAGAGGTTATACATATGCAAACATCCCGTCCGACGCAGTCCCCGCCCACCAGCCACGAAGGACACCCGTTAGCTGGTGCCATTCACAATTAAGAGCGCAGCGCAGTTGTGCCTTATTAGCGGTGGTGGGACTAAACTTTACCGGGCAGGGGTCCTGGGGGGGGGGGGGGGGGGGTTGGGGGGGGGGGGGGGGGTTGGGGGGAGGGGGGGGGGGCGGAGCAGCCTGTTGCTGTTTGTTTATGCGACTCAGCAACATACGAGCGGAGGGGTCCCTCTCCGGCACTTGGCGGGGCCTCGGATCCCCCCACCCCCCCACCCCCCCCACCCTCCAGCTTGATCTTTGAAGGTTGGGGCTGTTTGAACAATCCTCCCATCCTCCCAGTCCTCCCAGTCCTCCCAGTGTCCTGCGCGCCACCATCTGTCTCCCCAGGAATGCTGGGAGAGTCAGCACACACCCCAGCATTTGTCAGGCCTGGAAATCTCTTCTTTGCTTTCTTTTTCTTCCTCTTTATTTTATTTACTCGCCGTTTAACATCCCCCCACCCCCCCACCCCCCCACCCCCCCCACCCCCCACTTGGAATTTAATCGCTCCGCGAGCAGCGGCCCAGGTTGGCGCTCAGACCTCTTGTTGTCGCGTTTTATTTTGAAAATAAAGCTGTGTTTGAATTGTGAATCCGACGGATGGCCGCTGATGTTTACCTTCAAACGGCGAATCAAGGCCGCGCCCGTCACGCTCAGGTGTGAACGTCCTGAGATTACTGGAGGCATTTGAAGAGAAAGACCCAATTGCTGCGCGAGGCGTTTAAGACCGTCCCTGAAAAACGGCCATTCAGCCAGTGTGAATGCAGGTGCGCCGGGCCGGACTGATTAGGCCTCGACTAATGAAAGGAAGATCCAGATCGACGCTTTTAATGAAGCTCTTTTCTATTTTCTGGGCGGCCAGATTCCAAAAGGCAGGTTTCCTTTAGCTGATAAGCCAGGAAATTAAAAGGTACGCGACTGTTGGCTATCTCCGCCGCCGCCGCCGCTCCGAGGTGGGAGCGGGAATCCAAGACGCCTCCACCATGCTCAGCGCACCGTCTTTAATCAGTCTACCTGTCGATAATCGGTCTACCTGTCGTTAATCGGTCTACCTGTCTTTAATCGGTCTACCTGTCTTTAATCGGTCTACCCGTCGTTAATCGGTCTACCTGTCGTTAATCGGTCTACCTGTCTTTAATCGGTCTACCTGTCTTTAATCGGTCTGCCTGTCGTTAATCGGTCTACCTGTCTTTAATCGGTCTACCTGTCGTTAATCGGTCTACCTGTCTTTAATCGGTCTACCTGTCTTTAATCGGTCTGCCTGTCGTTAATCGGTCTACCTGTCTTTAATCGGTCTACCTGTCTTTAATCGGTTTACCTGTCGTTAATCGGTCTACCTGTCTTTAATCGGTCTACCTGTCGTTAATCGGTCTACCTGTCGTTAATCGGTCTACCTGTCTTTAATCGGTCTACCTGTCGTTAATCGGTCTACCCTGTCTTTAATCGGTCTACCTGTCTTTAATCGGTCTACCCGTCGTTAATCGGTCTACCCGTCTTTAATCGGTCTACCTGTCTTTAATCGGTCTACCTGTCTTTAATCGGTCTACCTGTTGTTAATCGGTCTACCTGTCGTTAATCGGTCTACCTGTCTTTAATCGGTCTACCTGTCGTTAATCGGTCTACCTGTCTTCCCGTCTGTCTGTTCCAGCACCAACTGCTCAACCAGGCAGCAGGAAACCGCAAGTTCAAATGCACCGAGTGCGGCAAGGCCTTCAAGTACAAGCACCACCTGAAGGAGCACCTTCGGATCCACAGCGGTGAGTCGCAGCACCGGCGCTGAAGAGGACTGCAGCTGTTTCATGAAGCATGTTTAAGTCAGTTCAGTTAGTAACAACCTGTAACTTTTTTCACTGTGCCATTATTTAATTAATAAAACAATGAGACCCTGGAGACCCTTCAAGACGAACCGTACCGGTTCAGTTTTCTTCTGACGGATCCATTGTGGACTTGAACATCTAACATGCCCTGGAGGCTCTGAGATGGAGCTCCTGTGTTCCCTCCTGGTCAGACTGACAACTGTTGTGAATGATGTTTCTCACTGAGGAACGATGAACTCCACGCAGTTTGGAAGTCCTTTTTAAAACCCTCTTGCAACTAACACTATTGCTTATGTCTTTCCCTTTTGTCATTGTGTTAACACACATCTGAATGGTCCAGATCAATAGAAATGCCACAACATCTGCTTTTATGGAGGTCCTCTCACCTGCTGAAGATGAATTCTTGGAGGGCTGATGATCCTCTTACATCCTGTGGAGGCAGTCGGGGGTACTTAGTGTTGCCCGTGGGATTTTTTCAATTTTTCTCTCTTTCTTTTGGCTCCATTTAAATAATGGCACGATGAAAAGTTTCTATGTTGTTGCTCATCTGTGGTTGTTTTTGACCCACAATTGATCAGATTTTTTAATTTCTTTTATTTTCCTCAAATAATCCAGCCTCAGTGGGTTTGTTATCAACGTACAGGTTCTGCTGTTAGGGTTAGGGGGTTAGGGTTAACCATACCCCTAACCCTAACTCTAACCCTAACCCTAGTGAACAATATTTTCAAAAATATGGCGGTTTTAGTTTCGGTTTTCCTCATGCTGCATCTGTTTCTCTGCTGCAGGGGAAAAACCGTACGAGTGCCCCAACTGCAAGAAGCGCTTCTCCCACTCGGGCTCCTACAGCTCCCACATCAGCAGCAAGAAGTGCATCGGCCTGATCGCCGTCAACGGCCGCATGCGCGGCAACATGAAGCCGGGCTCCTCCCCCACCTCCGCCTCCGCCTCGCCCACCAACACCGCCATCACCCAGCTGCGGCAGAAGCTGGAGAACGGCAAGCCGCTGGGCCTCGGTGACCACGGCAACCACCTGAGCATCAAGACGGAGCCCCTCGACTTCAACGACTACAAGCTGATGATGGCGTCGCACGGCTTCGGCGCCCCCGGGCCGTTTATGAACGGAGGGGTGGGAGGGAACAGCCCGCTCGGGGTCCACCACAACTCGACGGGTCAGAGCCCCATGCAGCACCTGGGGATCGCCGGCCTGGAGTCGCAGCTGCTAGGCTACCCGGGTGTGCTGGGGAACAACCTGAGCGAGGTCCAGAAGGTTCTCCAGATCGTTGACAACACCGTCTGCAGGCAGAAAATGGACTGCAAGCCGGAGGAGCTGTCCAAGCTCAAGGCCTACATGAAGGAGCTGGGCAGCCAGGTCGAGGAGCAGAAACAGGGGCTGACGTCGCCGGGGGGGCCTCAGGTCGGCCTCCCGCTCGTCAACCACAACGGCGCCACCAAAAGCATCATTGACTACACCTTAGAGAAAGTGAACGAAGCCAAAGCCTGCCTCCAGAGCTTGACAACGGACTCAAAGAGACAGATCAACAGCATCAAGCGAGAGAAACCCAACCACATCCTCGACGGCGGGATGGACGAGAAGGTGCAGGAGAACATGTTCACGCCGTACGCTTGTCAGTACTGCAAGGAAACCTTCCCCGGGCCGATACCTCTGCACCAACACGAACGCTACCTTTGCAAAATGAACGAGGAGATCAAAGCGGTGCTGCAGCCCAGCGAGAACCTGATTCCCAACAAGCCGGGGATGTACATGGAGAAGAACAACCACTTACCCACCGCCATGCTGTCGGAGAAGGGACTTGCCCCGCCCCTCAACCCCTACAGGGACCACATGTCCGTGTTGAAGGCGTACTTCGCCATGAACATGGAGCCGAACTCCGAGGAGCTGCTGAAGATTTCCATAGCCGTGGGCCTCCCTCAGGACTTCGTCAAGGAGTGGTTCGACCAGCGGAAGATGTACGAGTACGGCGCCGCCAGGACCCCGCCGCTGGAGCACAGGAACAACTCGGACATGGTCGTCGGAACAAATAACCACCACACTCCACCGAAAGACTCTCTGGCAGCTAGGTCGCCCGTGTCCCTCATGAAACCCGCCGACCGCATCACGTCCCCCTCCATCACGGAGCTCCACAACAACTGTGACGCCGCGCTGCGACACCTGAAGAACCACCAGTTCGGCGGCGGCGCCAAGCCCGCGGGCGAGAAGCCGGACCACTCCCGCAGCAACACCCCTTCCCCGCTGAACCTGTCGTCCACATCCTCCAAAAACTCCCACAGCAGCTCCTACACTCCAAACAGCTTGACCTCGGAGGACCTGCAGGCCGAGCCGCTGGACCTCTCCCTGCCGCGACTCCTGAAGGAACCCAAGCATGCACTGACCGTCAAGAGCCGGCCGAAGGTCAACAGCATCGGCATCGAGCACAGCAGCATCCCCTCCCCCCGAGAGCACTTCGAAGAGCCTCTGAACTTGGCCTATCTCAAGAAGGAGTTTTCAGGCTCGACCAACAACGGAAACCTCGACAAAAGCACTAGCCCCATCTTCGGCATCAACCCGTTCGCCGCCAAGCCCCTGTACACGTCACTTCCACCTCAGAGCGCTTTCCCGCCTGCCACGTTCATGCCCCCGATGCAGGCCAGCATACCGGGCCTCAGGCCCTACCCGGGCATGGATCAAATGGGCTTCCTACCGCACATGGCCTACACTTACGCAGCAGGGGCGGCCACCTTTGCCGAGATGCAGCAGAGGAGAAAGTACCAGCGGAAACCGGGTTTCCAGGTAAATAAGCCACCTGTGGTTTTGTGAAAGCCCCAGGCTCGCTCAGACGCTCGAAAATGATCTGAACTCATTTCTGTGCTAATTAAAAGAGTCAGGAGAGAGAAGGGCTCACCTGAGGTAGACTGAACCGGCGGAGGGAACGGAGATAAACAGGTTGGACACCCCCCCGAGGGGGGGGGGAGGCGTGTTTACGCCAGCCGGGACGAGCTTCCTCATATCTGGGTGTTAGTGATGCTCAACAAAAAATAAAAAAGAATCATCAGGTTCAAATAAATAACAAGCCCTAAAATTTAATATCAGCAAAGCTCTAATTGTTCCCAGTTTCAGCCGCTCATGTGTGATGAATACATTACCGGGCCGACTCCCGTCCTCCCGCCCGGCCGGCCCGGCGCTCACATATTTCCTTATTAAATATGGGTGGAAGGCCTTTGTAAAAATGACAAAGGTGAGCCCCGGAGCTGAGCACTTCGCCGAAATTTCCCCCACCGCAACATTTTAAAGAGCCAGAGCCGAAATGAGCTTCTACACGTGGATTAATAATGCAGCTCGCCGTGTTCATTACCGCTGAACGCTGAGGGCTGTTTAACAAAGAGGGAGCCATTCTGATGAAAAAAAAAAGTATTAATAATGTTTCCTATTCTAAGTTATTAAATTAGATTTTAAAAATACAGCTACAGGCGTTTAGTTCAAATTGATTGTGGAGTGATAGTAGTCCGTTCTTAAAACACACCGTCCTCGCGCTGTCGCGCGTACGTTCATTAAAACGGCTTCAATGTCGGTATAAAAGTTCACCCTGATTACGATCGCGGCGTGAGCCGGCGGTTTCGAGAGCGCCTCCTCTCGTGTTGTAATATTGTCCTCCATCAATTCACGTTTAAGACTCCGTCTTCATCATAAAAGGGAATTTTCAAAAGGAATCAGCGCAGGTTTTGTGTGGAAGATTAGCCCACACCGGCGGTGTTATAATGAGGAGGGCTGTCAGTTATGGATGGGAGACATTACCGCCGCGCTGAAAGTTTCATAAGAAATAAACGCTGGTGTGTGCCGGCGATCAAAAATGCATGAGGACGTGCAGCATTGTGGCGGGAAACACTCTTCAGCGGGAAATCCGACAATCAAGTTTGTTCCTGGAATATTCAGGCCTCAAAGTCTGTGTAGCGCTAATTCACAGCAAATGTTATGTTAAAAGTACACAAGTTAAATTAAAATCTAATCAAATGAAGTCCAATTCAAGCCCAGAATAATCCACTTATATTCCAATTAAAGACGCCTCTGAGCTGTTTTGCCTTTTTGGTGTTTAAATTAACACTAATAATTGTTTCCCAGTTTGCACTTCAGCTAAAACTACGCAGAACGCTTTTATTCACGTTACACACCTGACAAACTTTTTTTTTTAAATTTTCCTCAGACATTGAGATTAGAGGTCAGATCAGACATTTACTGATTATACCGATTTAAAGACTGAAGTTCAGTTAAATAATCAAATTATAATCAATTATAATATTTAGATTAGCAGTGATACCTGTTTGGCAGGTAGCACTTTTTTTTCCTTGTTTAATTACAATAAATTGAAATAAACTTCTCTCCAGTTCAGAGAGAACTTTAATTGTTTTAATTGTTCTTTAATTGTTGATGATCCATTCATCTGTTGGACTGAGTATGAACACGTCACAGCTGGAGGCCCTCCACCTCAGTCTGACCTCTGACCTCTAACCCTAACCCTAACCCTACCACAACCTGACCTCCACCTCAGTCTGACCTCTGACCTCTAACCCTAACCCTACCACAACCTGACCTCCACCTCAGTCTGACCTCTGACCTCTAACCTCTAATCCTACCACAACCTGACCTCCACCTCAGTCTGACCTCTGACCTCTAACCCTACCACAACCTGACCTCCACCTCAGTCTGACCTCTAACCTCTGACCTCTAACCCTACCACAACCTGACCTCCACCTCAGTCTGACCTCTGACCTCTAACCTCTAACCCTACCACAACCTGACCTCCACCTCAGTCTGACCTCTAACCTCTAACCTCTAACCCTACCACAACCTGACCTCCACCTCACTCTGACCTCTGACCTCTAACCCTAACCCTACCACAACCTGACCTCCACCTCAGTCTGACCTCTAACCTCTGACCCTAACCCTACCACAACCTGACCTCCACCTCCACAGAAAACTGCATTTTGAATTCGGATGAATAAGATGGCGTCATGTCAGTCAGCTGTGCGTCTCTGTGTTCATGTGTCAGTCTGCACCTGTAAATGTCGGCCACAACGCCACCGGCGTCTCCGTTGGTTGGCGACGCCGCCGTTGCCACGTGTGACCACAAGTGGGGCTTTGGATGAACCTGCTGCTGAAACGCCTCCTCTGGAGTCTCCAGGCGACTCCATCTCAGGCATCTTTGCGGCGCCGGAGCCGTTTTGGTTTCCGACTTGCGTCCGCCCGCACGGCTTGAGCGAGATCGTCCAGAATAAACGCACACGGCGGCAAACATTAAAGCCATTCACACGTGTGATCGCTTTGTCACATCTCATGTCAAACAGGTGCACATCCAGGTGTTTCAACCACGTCATCAACCTCTTTGAACTTCAGACGCCATAATTATCAACTGTGGCGTTGATGAGCGACACACCAGCTGTTTTTAGTCACACCTGGAAGAAGAACAAATCACCAGAGAGCTTCTGGAGCAGATGGAGGTCTGATGATCTCTCAGGTGTCGGTGTCACCTGCTTCAGAAGCAGCTGCTCTGCAGCTCTCGACCAATCAGGGCAGGGCTCATACGTGCAGCGATCCTCCAGCGACGCGCCACCTTGCTCATCGCTGTTTTCTCTCTCCCTTCTCTCTCTTTTCGTTTGTCCTCTCCAAAGGGGGACCTCCTCGACGGTACACCAGATTACTTGTCAGGGCTGGACGACATGACAGACCCCGACTCCTGTCTGTCGCGGAAGAAGATTAAGAAGACCGAAAGTGGTATGTACGCGTGTGACTTGTGCGACAAAACATTCCAGAAGAGCAGTTCCCTTCTAAGACACAAATATGAGCACACAGGTATATACTGTTCTAGACCATTATTTTAAACCCCATGCTTTTCTTTTTATGTTTCAAATGTTTGTGTTGACAAATCCTAGTAGTATGAATCTATATATATAATATATATTTTATATATTTATATATATATATTGTGACCCCTTTTTTCTCCTTCTTTGCTTCCATGTTATTTCAACAGCTAACTTGCTTTTTTATTAACAGGGTGGAAATAAAAGTTACTGTGCAGATTTTGAATTCTGACTCTGTTCATGCTCCGCTCTTTATCTTCCAACCGCATCCAGCTCTAATAACTATTTTTCCATCTTAAAAGGAGCGCATCACTTTACCTAGATGTATCCAGCCAGAAAAAGGCCTCTAATGCTTTTATCGGTCCCATTATTGGCGATAGATCCCATCAACGGGGTGGCGGTCAGAAGCTTCAGAAGCCCGATAACAAGTCTTTTATTATAGTTATTATACGGAGGTCCTCTTTCACGAGGTTGCATCATTTATTTTATCTGCTATCGGCAGCAGAGCGCTCGGCGCTTTATGCGGCCTCCGTGTTATCTGCTCGGACATAAAAGAGGAGGAGGGCGCGCCGTCAGAGCAGTATTCTTTAAAGGAGGAGTGCGTTATCGCCGCTCCGCTGCTCAAACGTGGCTCTTTCATGTCGGCGTCGCCGCTTGTTGTTTTTAGCGGTAATATGTGGCTCAGAAGTGCCGTTGAAGCGACCAGATGTTGGACAGCTGGGCGTCAGAGGGGCGTCCATGCTTCCAAGTAGTGGCAGCTTCTTTTTTTAAAAATAATTTCTAAAGGAATGTAGGTAGGCTGAGGTCACATGACACGACCAGGAACAGCAGACGGTTTACGACCCACAGTCGTAAAACCCTGGCATCCAGAGGAACCTCAGCCCAGAACATTCAGGTGGGCGGGGCCATCGGCGTGATAACCAGGGTAGCCCCCCGGATCCTCCCTCTATCTCACCTCAGACTTGTTTACTCCTCTGCTGCGCCTTTTCTCTTTGTTTGCTTTGCAGACGTTTATTTCTGCTGCATTCATGAGTTTGGCGTACGGGCCTAAAAATAAGCAGCTGTGGTTGAGTTTCTCCTGCTTCAACCGCAGGAGGGAATTTCCATAATATAGGCCGGCGGACGCGAGCGCACTTTCCCCTCGCGCTCGCAGCTTCAACCGACAAACGGAGCTGAAGCTCTGTGATGTCATCTCTGCTCCATGCCATCCAGGCCATCAGAGTTTTTTCCTTGACATGTTGCTTTCCTCTGACTTGTGTGATTGTTTTGTGGCCGGGGGGACGTGCGAGGCCGGAGACTGACGGGCCGCTCTCTGTTTTTTGTGTCTCCGCAGGGAAGAGGCCGCACCAGTGTCAGATCTGCAAGAAGGCCTTCAAACACAAGCACCATCTCATCGAGCACTCCAGACTGCACTCGGGGGAGAAACCGTACCAGTGCGACAAGTGCGGGAAAAGGTTCTCCCACTCGGGCTCATACTCGCAGCACATGAACCACCGCTACTCCTACTGCAAGCGGGAGGCGGAGGAGCGGGAGGCGGCCGAACGGGAGGCCCGCGAGAAGGGCCACCTGGAGCCCACGGAGCTGCTCATGAGCCGGGCGTACTTGCAGGGCATGACTCCTCAGGGTTACCCGGAGCTGGCGGAGCGCGAGGCCATCATGAGGCACGACACCGTGAACGGAGGGATCAGGGAGGGACGCAAGGAAGTGGACGGAACGTACGCAAAGATCGGACGGAGGGACGAGTTTGAGGAAGAGGAGGAGGAGAGCAAGAGTATGGACACGGACCCGGACACGTTGAGGGACGAGGAGGAGAACGGAGAGCACTCCATGGACGATAGCTCGCTGGACGGCAAAACGGAAACCAAATCGGATCACGAGGACGCGATGATGGAGGACGGCATGTAACCGGCTACGATGCTTCAGAAGCTTCCCATCTTAATTTTTTTTTTTTTGTTTTTTTACGTTCACAGTATTCTTACCTGCTCGGTTTAAAACGCCGTGTTTTAAGCTGCACGTGCCTGAAGCTTCCGGGAAGCTTTCTTCGACGGTCTCCTCGATGGGGGTTGTGGGGGGGGGGGGGGACGTCTGCCGAACGAGACACGGACTCAAAAACCAATCTGGAGGAGGCGCTTAAGGAAGGGGGGCGTGGGTTTGTGAAATAAGCTGCAATATGCAAACCGAACAACAAATAAATGAATACATTTGAACAAATGTACAGTACTAAAGGCCTAAAAGTGTGGTGCTAACCTCCTCAAATAAACCCCCGTGTTCCATAGTATTTATAGCACAACTAGTGACTTGTACAAATTGCACTCCGCTTCTATAATCATGAACAAAAATAATAAAAAGTATTGCCTATGTATATATTTATACAGTGTTGGAAAAAGAGCAGTGGTATCTGCACTACAGTCCTTGGATATTCCCTTTGTTACCACCTTACTACCTACGGTGTCGTCCTTGTTTCCTCCATCTGCAGCCGCACTGTTTCAGGCCTCTTCAATCAAATGAAGGAATTTTAAACTGTGTGAAGGGGTTTTATTTTCTTTTATTTTCAAAGGATGAAGTTTTAAAGAAGAGACTTTCGTTTTAAGGGAAAATACAGTTTATGGACTGATGGTGTTGGGGGGGAGGGGAGGGGGGGGGGGTAAAAAAAAAATGAAGGATGAAGCCTTTGTAAGGTGTTTTTGATAAGAAAAAAGAAGCCTTATATGCAAACCTTTTAACCTGTGTGTTTTCTGCAAGTGCCACCCTCGTATCGTGTAAAAGGAAGGATGGTTTTTGTTTGTCCACCAGCTTCAGTGTTAATAAAGCTTCACCGTTGTTCTTCGAAGCACCGTGTCAGTATTAAGACGTTTAGGCAGCAGTTCCTTAGTTTACATTATGTTGTGCAATGTTTTCTCAGTTCTTCTCTTTTAACTTTGTCAGTATTACACCAAACCATTTTTTTTGAAAACAGCAAATTGCATTCATTTATTTGTGGGTTGAAGAAAAAAAAAACATTATTTATGTGGCCCATTTTATATTTCCTAATTTTATTTATTTCATACTGTTGTGTACAGTACTATAGTTCTTCAATATATAGATATATTTTAGTAAAAAGGAACATGGTGTCGATCATAGGGGCAAATTTTACGTAAAGAGAGCATTTATTGTGTTTTGAAACATTGTGAAATGCGAAGTCTAATCTTATTTTATTTTATTTCCTTTATTTTCCAGCTACTGGAAAATTCCAAATTTGGGAACTTTTATACAATTGTGAAAACACTGTATTTTCGACTGAAAAATTCCACTTTCTTCATCTTTGTTTCTTTTTTTAAGCTAAAAAAATGAAGAGGGACTGTTAAATACTATGTATGATATCATGACTGAAGAAGAAATCTTTCCTGAAATGTCTTTGTAAAAGTATTATTGAATTCTTAATTTGTAATTTCTCTTGAAAATGACCCTGCTCGAATAAAAGTAGCCAAATTACAGAGAACCAAACCCTCCGAGCCTGGTCTTTATTCTGGACCCGGGAGCTGCAGGTCCTCTGGAGCTGCAGGTCTGCAGGTCTGAAGGTCTAAAGGTCCTCAGGTCTAAAAGTTCTCAGGTCTAAAGGTCTAAAGGTCTGTAAGTCTAAAGGTCTTCAAGTCTGCAGGTCCTCAGGTCTAAAGGTCTAAAGGTCTAAAGGTCTTCAAGTCTGCAGGTCCTCAGGTCCTCAGGTCTGCAGGTCCTCAGGTCTAAAGGTCCCCAGGTCTAAAGGTCCTCAAGTCTGCAGGTCTGCAGGTCCTCAGGTCTAAAGGTCTTCAAGTCTTCAGGTCTGCAGGTCCTCAGGTCTAAAGGTCTTCAAGTCTGCAGGTCTCAGGTCTAAAGGTCCTCAGGTCTAAAGGTCTTCAAGTCTGCAGGTCCTCAGGTCTAAAGGTCCTCAGGTCTAAAGGTCTTCAGGTCTGCAGGTCTGCAGGTCCTCAGGTCTAAAGGTCTTCAAGTCTGCAGGTCCTCAGGTCTAAAGGTCCTCAGGTCTAAAGGTCTTCAAGTCTGCAGGTCCTCAGGTCTAAAGGTCTGTAGGTCTAAAGGTCTTCAAGTCTGCAGGTCTTCAGGTTTGTAGGTCTTCAGGTCTGCAGGTCCTCAGGTCTAGGTCCTCAGGTCTAAAGGTCTTCAAGTCTGCAGGTCTGCAGGTCCTCAGGTCTAAAGGTCTGTAGGTCTAAAGGTCTTCAAGACTGCAGGTCTGCAGGTCCTCAGGTCTAAAGGTCCTCAGGTCTAAAGGTCTTCAAGTCTGCAGGTCTGCAGGTCCTCAGGTCTAAAGGTCTGTAGGTCTGAAGGTCTTCAAGTCTGCAGGTCTTCGGGTCTTCAGGTCTGCAGGTCCTCAGGTCTGCAGGTCCTCAGGTCTAAAGGTCTGTAGGTCTAAAGGTCTTCAAGTCTGCAGGTCTGCAGGTCTTCAGGTTTGCAGGTCTGGCGATCTGCAGGTCCTCAGGTCTAAAGGTCTGTAGGTCTAAAGGTCTTCAAGTCTGCAGGTCTGCAGGTCTTCAGGTCTTGTGCAGGTCTTCAAGTCTGCAGGTCAGGTCTCAGGTCTACAGGTCTTCAGGTCCTCAGGTCTAAAGGTCTTCAGGTCTGCAGGTCTGCAGGTCCTCAGGTCTCAGGTCTGTAGGTCTAAAGGTCTTCAACTGCAGGTCTGCAGGTTTGCAGGTCCTCAGGTCTCAGGTCTGCAGGTCTTCTAAGGTCTTGCAGGTCTGCAGGTCTGCAGGTCCTCAGGTCTGCAGGTCTGTCTGCAGGTCTGCAGGTCTTGCAAGTCTGCAGGTCTTCAGGTCTTCAGGTCTGCAGGTCCTCAGGTCTGCAGGTCTCAGGTCTAAAGGTCTGTAGGTCTGCAAGGTCTTCAAGTCTGCAGGTCTGCAGGTCTTCAGGTCTGCAGGTCTGGCGATCTGCAGGTCCTCAGGTCTAAAGGTCTGTAGGTCTAAAGGTCTTCAAGTCTGCAGGTCTGCAGGTCTTCAGGTCTGTAGGTCTTCAGGTCTGCAGGTCTGCAGGTCTGCAGGTCTTCAGGTCTGCAGGTCTTCAGGTCTGCAGGTCTGCAGGTCTGCAGGTCTGTCAGGTCTAAAGGTCTTCAAGGTCTGCAGGTCTGCAGGTCCTCAGGTCTAAAGGTCTTCAGGTCAGGTCTGCAGGTCTTCAGGTCTTAGGTCTGTAGGTCTGAAGGTCTTCGGGTCTTCAGGTCTGCAGGTCTTCAGGTCTTCAGGTCTGCAGGTCTGGCAGGTCTGTAGGTCTGCAGGTCTTCGGGTCTGTAGGTCTGCAGGTCTGTAGGTCTGTTGGTCTATAGGTCTGCAGGTCTTTAGGTTTTCGGGTCTGCAGGTCTTCAGGTCTTCAGGTTCTGCAGGTCTTCAGGTCTCTGGAGCTTCTCGATGCGTTTCCATCCGGATTAAAGCGAACTGCCTTCTGCTGACGACGTCTCACCTCCGTGACTCAGATTTCTCTCTCAGTTTATTTCCACCTGTGCGTCACTGACACCTGGACCTGGACCAGATCCAGCCCCGCCCCCTTTTTAAACAGCGAATACCCACAACTATTTAATGAAAGAAAGGTTTTAAAGAGGCCTCGGTGGCGTCGGCGTCCTGATCCAGCAGTGAAAACGTTTCAGTGAAAACTTCAGCGTTCAGCTGTTTTCTAGAATTATTGAGGTTTTAATGGAGCCACAGTTCCTACGTCTGACATGTTTATAGAGGTTCATATTTCTGCCTGATTCATCATTTAAATATTGATTTGCACAAGAAATAAAAAAAGAAAAGAAATGTTTGAAGGACCTTTAAAACTCAAGGTTTTTATCCCTCCTCAAAAACATTTTTAAAACATTAAGTAAAGAATCTAGAAGCTCTCGCTCTGAGGTTTTTTAAATAAGTATCGTGTAGTGAAGTAGTGTGATTTCAGACATTTGATGTGTAAAACAACTAAAGTAAGAAGTCTCACAGTTTTAAAGGTGACGTGAATGCTTTTAGAGAATTTAAACGGACGTTTACATTCACTGACATATTTGGACTCTGAAATTAAACAAATCAAAGTACTTGCAGACATCCAGAGCCTTGAACAAGCATGTTTGTAAAAGAAAAAAATACCTGATTCATCATTTAATTATTTATTTACACATTACATTTTTTAAAAGCATTGAAATATTTAAAACCTGCAGTGTTTTAATGAAAAGAAAAGAAATCAACAAAAAGACTGAATCATTTTATTTGGATCATTTAAGCCTCATCTGGATATTAAACCAGAACTCAACGTAGATTTACTGGAGGAAATCTTGTTAAATATGGGCACTTGTTGGGCTCAATTTTATTTATTTAAAATAATAATAATAATAATAATAATATTAATAATAATGGAAACCTTTAAAAGATTTTAAAATTGAGGCGTTTCATCCAGGGGGCTAAAATATATCTGGATGCTTTTATTTTGAATGAATTTAATTTTCATTTCAACACTTTTTAAAGCTCTGTATCAGTGTCAAAGTGGAAAGTAGATAAAGTTGATACTCTTTGGGATTTAAACTCAATAAACCTTCATCTTTTAAGCAAACTTTTGAAAGACGCTCATTTTTTCTGATATTCTCTTTCCGTGAAACTTGGCCATCGTGTATGGTCAGTAGTTGGTGTTTACGGCTTCAGACGCTGATTTTTCACAACAAATAATAATTTTTAAAAAGTGCAAAAATAGCAAAGTTCCTCATCACGGAGACGTTCCTCGTTACGGAGACGTTTCTCATCACGGAAACATTCCTCGTCACGGAGACATTACTCATCACGAAGACGTTCCTCGTTACAGAGACGTTCCTCATCACGGATACGTTCCTCATCATGGAGACATCACTCATCACAAAGACGTTCCTCGTTACAGAGACGTTCCTCATCACGGATACGTTCCTCATCATGGAGACGTCACTCATCACGAAGACGTTCCTCGTTACGGAGACGTTCCTCATCACAGAGACGTTCCTCATCATAGAGACGTTCCTCATCATAGAGACGTTCCTCATCACGGATACGTTCCTCATCACGGAGACGTTCCTCATCACAGAGACGTTCCTCATCATAGAGACGTTCCTCATCACGGAAACGTTCCTCATCACGGAAACACTCCTCATCATGGAGACGTCCCTTGTCATGAGGACGTTCGTCATCACGGAGATGTTCCTCATCACGGATACGTTCCTCATCATAGAGACGTTCCTCATCATAGAGACGTTCCTCATCACGGAAACGTTCCTCATCACGGAAACACTCCTCATCATGGAGACGTCCCTTGTCATGAGGACGTTCGTCATCACGGAGATGTTCCTCATCACAGAGACGTTCCTCATCATAGAGACGTTCCTGATCACGAAGACACTCCTCATCACGGAGACACTCCTCATCACGGAGACGTTCCTCATCACGAAGACGTTCCTCATCACGGAGATGTTCCTCGTCACGTAGACGTTCCTCATCACGGAGACGTCCCCCGTCATGAGGACGTTCCTCATCACGGAGATGTTCCTCATCACGTAGACGTTCCTCATCACGGAGACGTCCCCCGTCATGAGGACGTTCCTCATCACAGCGACGTTCCTCATCATAGAGACGTTCCTCATCATAGAGACATTCCTCATCACGGAGACATCCCTCGTCATGAGGACGTTCCTCATCACAGAGACGTTCCTCATCACAGAGACGTCCCCCGTCATGAGGACGTTCCTCATCACAGAGACGTCCCTCGGCCCTGACAGGTGGACTCCAGTCCAGCGGTCTTCTCCGGCTCCATCAGCGCTGCATAGATTAAAACCAACATCAAAAGCGTTGAGATGAAAGCAGCGAAGGTTGAGCGGCGCCAGACATCAGAACACGCTTTGCATATTCCGATATTTCTATTGATCGGCACGCCTCCGGATCATTCACGGACCATCGCTTAGATAAAAAGGAGGGGTCTTAAATGATTAGCTGATGAATTTGATAATGTGCTGTGAGCTGCCTGGACAATTACACGAACAAAAAAAAAGAAGAAGAAGAAGGTTTGTGGCGAGGAGAGAGAGGAGGGAATCCTCTGGAGTTTATTTCTACCATTAAGGGAGAAATTTCAACCTTCATCCACTTCTGCATTTTACATCTGTTAGACTTCGACCGTCTGACTTCACAGGCCGCTAATGGGGAGGTCAAAGGTGATGAAACGCTCCTGCAACCCCCCAGTGGTGGAATCAGGCCGGAGATGGCTGAGTTCAGAACCAGAGGAGGGAGGAAACTCGTATTTATGAGCTCTGCGGAGGGAAACTAGAGGAAGGAAGGTGTGGAAGAAAGAACCTGATGAAAAGCGTCAGCAGCAGATTTCTGCGTCGGTCTGAACTCCGGCTGTCGCTCTCAAGTATCGGCTGGTGTTGTGATGTTGATCCACTCCGCTCTTACATTTATTTACTGATCGATACTGTCTGACTGGCAGCCATCGGGGGGAGGGCGGCTCCTAATTGCAATCAAGCTGCATGCCGTTTCCCTCCATTGATTTTTGTGTTGTTTTTTTGGTTCAGTTGCGCTCAGCTGAAATTGCAGCTTGTTTAACTGCAGAACGGTCGACAGCAGGTTTCAGGCCCGTCTGCCGCCGTGAAGCAGAACGGAACCGAACCTCCAGAACCCGCCCGGGCGTCTGACGGCCGCGTCGCTAATTTTGATCTGCCCTGATGTGAAACGGGGGGTTGGAAGCGCTGAATGTCTTAAAAGACGGGAAAAACAAGAGAGCAAGCGTGTAGCGGTTATTGGTACGAGAGTCATGCAGCCATATGTCCAGGCCAGAATGGTGGCGTGTTCTGCTAGTCTACCACCATCAGGCTAACCTACCGCCATCAGGCTAGTCTACCACTGTCAGGCTAACCTACCGCCATCAGGCTAGTCTACCACTGTCAGGCTAACCTACTGCCATCAGGCTAGTCTACCACCGTCAGGCTAACCTACCACCATCAGGCTAGTCTACCACTGTCAGGCTAACCTACTGCCATCAGGCTAGTCTACCACAGTCAGGCTAACCTACTACCATCAGGCTAGTCTACCACCGTCAGGCTAACCTACTACCATCAGGCTAGTCCGCCAATGTCTGGCTAACCTACCGCCATCAGGCTAACCTACCACCATCAGGCTAACCTACCGCCATCAGGCTAGTCTACCACCATCAGCCTAACCTACCGTCATCAGGCTAGTCTACCACTGTCAGGATAACCTACCGCCATCAGGCTAGTCTACCACTGTCAGGCTAACCTACTGCCATCAGGCTAGTCTACCACAGTCAGGCTAACCTACTACCATCAGGCTAGTCCGCCACTGTCAGGCTAACCTACCGCCATCAGGCTAACCTACCGCCGTCAGGTTAACCTACTGCCATCAGGCTAGTCTACCACCATCAGGCTAACCTACCACCATCAGGCTAGTCTACCACCATCAGGCTAACCTATCGCTATCAGGCTAGTCTACCACTGTCAGGCTAACCTACTGCCATCAGGCTAGTCTACCACTGTCAGGCTAACCTACCGCCATCAGGCTAGTTGACCACAGCCAGGCTAACCTACCACCATTAGGCTAACCTACCACTATTAGGCTAACCTACAGCTATCAGGCTAACCTACAGCCATCAGGTTAACCTACCACCATCAGGCTAACCTACCGCCGTCAGGCTAACCTACCGCCGTCAGGCTAACCTACCACCGTCAGGCTAACCTACCACCGTCAGGCTAACCTACAGCCGTCAGGCTAACCTACCGCCATCAGGCTAGTCTGCCACTGTCAGGCTAACCTACTGCTATCAGGCTAGTCTTCCGCCGTCAGGCTAACCTACCACCGTCAGGCTAACCTACCGCCATCAGGCTAGTTGCAGGATGATTGACAGCAGGTCCCAGCAGACTTCGTTATCGCTGCATTAGGGCCCTTTGGATGAGATGAAAACTTGTGTTTTTGAACACAACAATATAGAGTTCCCACTGATTCTGAAGGCACTGATTTAGCACGCTGGTGAGGACAACATGGGGAGGAAGCGCTGCCCCGGCTTGTAGAACATTTAAAAAGGCGGGAAGAACAAGAGCGCGAGCGTGTAGCGGTTATCGGTACAAGTGTCATGCAGCCATATGTCCAGGCCAGATTGGTGGTGTGTCCTGGACAGCTGAGCTCCCATGATTCACTGCTGGGCCTCCGCACACCAAAGCTAAGTGAACATTTTCCCTCAGGCTACTCTGCTCCCTCCTCACATGCACTTACAAGTAAAACTGATTCCTTTTGAATCCAGCTCTCATCTTTCACCTGAACCTCTCGCCCAGGCGGCGAGCGTCGCTGAGGCTGCGGTGGCGGCCCTTCGGTCGCCGCCGTTGCTATAAGAAAAGAAAAAAAATACAAAAACAAAGGCGTAGAAGTGCTTCACAAAGAGAGAGAGAGAGGATGGAAAAAGGGAGGCAGGACGTGGAGCGCGCCCAGTAGATGAAGACGTAAGGGGAAAAATAGATCACGCTTTACTGCACAAAATAGGAGTGATAGGGCATGACAGAACATGGCGGAGCAACGGGATGAAAATAGGTTTGAGGTTTGGTTTTCACCGAGGAGTTGAAAAGCGTTTTTTTTTTTTCTTTTCCGTCTAGAAGTCAGGCTGAGGTCCACTGGAGAAAACATTAAGGCCCAAAGCGTGCGGTGGAGGAGAAGATACTTCTGAGGACAAAAGTAACCTGATAGTTCCAGCTGCTTTTCTGTCTTATCAGCATGTTGACTTCTTTTACTGCTGCTGGCTGAGTGAATAACGGGCTGCTACGACAAATAATAACGTTACTCACACTGGAGCTGTTAGTCCCAAAGCTGAAACCACCAAAAACTGAGCCCCCCCCCCCCCCCCCCCCCCCCCGCCAACACACACACACCCAAACAGACTCGTTCCCGAGGCGTCTGGGTAATAATAAAGACCGCCTGTTTTTATGTGACGTCACTTTTGACAACAGAGCTGCTTCTGTCAGAACTGAGCAAAATAAATCTCTTTAGCAAGACAATAACACACATTTGACAGATTTGGAATAAACTAGTGACCACAGTTAGCAGAGTGAAGCATCTCAGCCAGCTTTTGATCATTTTCAGATTTGAGTTTATATCATTCATTTCCATCAGAGGTTTGAAAACAAGGTAACTGGATTTCACCTTCCATCCAGAGGGGTTTAAATATGATTATTTTTACTTTGTAGGAGCCAAAGTCTTCTGGGAGGTGAAACGTCTTCGAGGAAAAAGTAAAAGTCCCGTTGACTGAAACCTTTGAGAGGGTAAAAACAGTTAGAGTTAATTGTTTTTACTTTCAGCGCACAGACCACATAGTTCTACATCCGTCCTGATGACATCAGCTACGACTGAAGACTCTTCATCGTCCAGTCAGACAGACCGTTGTGGACGTCCCAGCTGATCCAGATCAACAGTGCTGATGTTAGTCTGATACGATACTGATACTGCAGCGTAGAGAAACCATAGTTAGCTATTTTAGCTCCGCTGGCTTCACTGATGCTAACCTGCTAACGCTAATTAATATGAGTTTACATTCACAGTGATCAAATCTGAGCTGAAACCAGGACCAGGAGAGGCCTGCTGGGACCAGACTGACCTACCGCCATGAGGCTAACCTACCACCATCAGCCTAGTCTACCACAGCCAGGCTAACTTACCACAGCCAAGCTAACCTACCACCATCAGGCTAATCTACCACCGTCAGGCTAACCTACCACCATCAGGATAACCTACCACCATCAGGCTAACCTACCACCGTCAGGCTAACCTACCACCGTCAGGCTAACCTACCACCATCAGGCTAATCTACCACTGTCAGGCTAATCTACCACCATCAGGCTAACCTACTACCATCAGACTAACCTACCACAGCCAAGCTAACTTACCACAGCCAGGCTAACCTACCACCGTCAGGCTAACCTACCACCGTCAGGCTAACCTACCACCGTCAGGCTAACCTACCACCATCAGGCTAACCTACCACCGTCAGGCTAATCTACCACCATCAGACTAATCTACCACCATCAGGCTAGTCTACCATGGTCAGGTTTATCTACCACCGTCAGGCTAATCTACCACCATCAGGCTAATCTACCACCGTCAGGCTAACCTACCACCGTCAGGCTAATCTACCACTGCCAGGTTAATCTACCACCATCAGGCTAGTCTACCAGCATCAGGCTAACCTCCCAGCGTCCGGCTGATCTGCCGCCATCAGGCTAGTCTATCACCGTTAGGCCAACCTACTACCATTAGGCTAGTCTACTACCATCAGGCTAGTCTATCACGGTCAGGCTAACCTACAGCCACCAGGCTTGTCTACCACAGCCAGGCTAACCTACCACCGTCAGGCTAACATACCACTGTCAGGCTAATCTACCACCATCAGGCTAATTTACCACAGCCAGTCTAATCTACCACCACTAGGCTAGTCTACCACAGTCAGGCTAGCTTACCACCGTCAGGCTAACCTACAGTCATCAGGCTAGTCTAACCCCATCAGGCTAATCTACCACAGCCAAGCTAATCTACTACAGCCAGGCTAACTTACCACAGCATGGCTAACCTACCACCATTAGGCTAACCTGCCACCATCAGGCTAACCTACCACCACCAGCCTGCTAGTTGCAGGATGATGGACCGCAGGTCCCAGCAGACTTTCTTATCGCTGCATTTGGGCCTTTAGGATGAGATGAAAACTTTGAACGCAACAATATAGAGCTCCACAGATTCTGAAGGCACTGATTTAGCACGCTGGTGAGGACAACATGGGGAGGAATGTGAACACTGGACATCACGAGAAGCTCACACCGAGTGAGTTTCACGTTTCACGTGGTTTTCTGGGGAACTCTGGTCGCCCCGACTCAGAGAGACATAAAGAACTGAAAATAATGACCAGTGACCATCAGTTCTGATTTTCAGGATGTAGTGAATGTCGTCGTGGGGGAGAACACTTCCTGTTTTATTTTGAAACAGCCAGCCCTCCGTCTCGTTTACTTGGTTCACTTCCTTTTGTCCTGTTCCCGCCACACACTCACCTGCATCTCCGTGACTCATAATTAACTGCAGTAAATCTCTGGTTCCAGGTTGTCTTCGTGAACCAGGTCGCCCCACTGATGGACCTTTGGTGCTCACTGAACTCTGGATTTTTGAGCTTTTACTTCAAGTTATCAAAGTGGCAGCTGCAGCTTTCCAGCGTCCCTCCACCACCACCCCCATCTGGATATTTAGTAATCTACCGTTACAGATCTCATGTCGATATTTGCCAGCGTGAACATTCCTTCCACATCCAGCGGTGCCAAAGAAAGGCTTTAAGTGAGGGGAAAGTAGAGGAGACCCTCACACTTTTGACCTCATTAAATTATTTACATATCCCCATATGCCGCCCGGACCAATCACGGGGGCACGTGAAGGACGGGCCCGGGCAGGGGCGAGCCAGGAGGGGTGGCGCTCCTCGGACCTGGCACTCGGCGAGAGAAAGTTCAATGACACGCAGGCGGGGAGAGCGGGAGTGACCAGCAGGGATTAGCCAATCAGAACGTCAGAAGAGCCGCCAGCTGTTCCTTCTGGCTGCAGCAGAAAAGAGGCTCTGAGCAGGTGGTGCCGGCCGGTGCCAGCGGTGCTGGGGGGGGGGGGAGGGGGGGGACGATAAAAGAAACTCACCCTGGCCTCATGTGGGCATTTACTGCAGCTTTATTCTGATGCTGCACCGCTTCCATGTATATGTGCAGTCGTCCGCAGATGTCAGCGCACTCCTTCAATCATATGTTGTTTTTTGAGTAAAATAAGTGTTTAATTGCAGTTTAAGCTTGAGTTTTAAGCTTTAAATGAATTAGTATTATTTATTTTGCAAAAATTAAACCAAAAGTAACACTAAGGACATAAAGAAACCTCATGTGGTCAGTACTGAGGATCTACGAGGATACGGTGCTGCCAATCATCAGTCCTTCAGTCCTCTAGAAACGCTTTCATCCCGGCAGTTTGCTGGTCGCTCAAATGTGTGTTAACACAATGCCATAAGGGAAAGAGGTAAGCAATGATCTGTGTGTCAATCCAGAAAGAGTTATTTAAGTGTTTCAAAACAACCTTGAGTTAACTGTTCTGCAGTGAGAAACATTATTCACAAGTGAACAATCAAAACAGTCGATTCTCTTCCAAGGAAAGTGATGTTCTATCCCAAGATTAGACTCTGTAAAGCTCAGAGCAACACAAAGAAACTCCCAAGACTGTTTTTTCTTTTTGCACTAGACTGTATGTTTGTTTCTGCTGCAGATCTGCTCTGTTTTGGAGCCTAGTGGTCAGTAGAGGAACTGCAACATGACCTGCTTACTGATCAACCTACAAGTGGTGGATCTAATGCTTGGAAAAATCCCATGTCTACTGTCAAGCACGGCGGTGGGAGGGTGATGATGTGGCTGATGAGCTCCTCCTGTTCCAGACTCTTCTAGAAGAAAATCTGAGGCCCAGCTGAAGCAGTTTTAGGACGTTTTATAATGTTCTCAACTGCTGTGACTGGACTTGAAGAAAGAACCTCCAACCAACCAGTGATGTAAAGGAGAACCGGCACAACGATGAAGGTTCATAGAGGAAATAATCACTCAAACATGTGACCTTAACGGACAAAACTTTATTTCTTCAAACCAGCCCCAGTAGCTAACACAAAAGTAGATAAAAATTAAAAACATACATGAAACATAAAAAAATACAAATAAAACACATTCAAAACGTGCATCTAATAAATGAAATATTGAACCATGGAGGTACTTAGTGTTTCCCTTTTTTGTCTTTTTGTCTTCATTTTTGTTCAATAAAGAATGACACAGTGGAAAAGAAAGTAAATAGTTTAATCACCTGAAGCTGCCTAATAATATAAATGTGCATGTATATACAGGGATCCAGATCAGTCCTGGAGTCTGGTGAAGCCCCAGAAACGGCACCAGCTTGGACATATGTGTCCCTGCATTTATGAGACGTCGGGGGGGGGGGGGGGGGGGGGGGGGGGGGGGGGGGGGGGGGGGGGGGGCGGCAGCTGCAGAGCGTCTCAGAGACAACAATGTCCCCACCACTGGAGGGGTCTGCTACACCTTGGTGGTATTGGACAGCTCTGTAAGCACCCCCACAAGGACTTTTATTAATTAGCATTTCTGGGCTCAGACCCTTTGAAGGGACGTTTGGCCCAGTTGGCAGGAACCGACCAGGCTCCTGAGGAGATCTGGACTCTTGAAACAATATCAAACAAGATTAAAAAAAAGTTCCAGTTTTGGTTCATAATGAGCTACTAACTGAATTTTCTTTATCTAAGAGCATTTATTCACACTGAAGAAGCTCTTCAGACACATCCTGCTGTCTTGTCGTCGAGCGGCCGTATCAATAAAGTTTTCTGCAGGCACCTCCAGGCCAGCAGCTCCAGGTGTCGACCGGAGGATCATCCACCAACATCCTGGGAGCCGAGGGCCAGGAGGAACATCTACTCTGGTGAGCACGAAGAACGAGAAATTACCTCCAAGAAAATGTTTGTATGGTTGTGAGAGGTGGTTTGTGTGTTTGGACTGAAGCTGGAGACGTTCCAGGCCCAGATCAGCGTCCATGCTGCTTCTGGTCCTGGTCTCAGATGGACTCAGAGCTGGGACCAGGTCCTGATCTCAGATGGACTCAGCGCTGGGACCAGGTCCTGGTCTCAGATGGACACACAGCTAGGACCAGGTCCTGGTCTCAGATGGACTCAGAGCTGGGACCAGGTCCTGGTCTCAGATGGACTCAGAGCTGGGACCAGGTCCTGGTCTCAGATGGACTCAGAGCTGGGACCAGGTCCTGGTCTCAGATGGACTCAGCTGGGACCAGGTCCTGGTCTCAGATGGACTCAGACTGGGACCAGGTCCTGGTCTCAGATGGACTCAGACTGGGACCAGGTCCTGTTTCTGTGTGGAAATCTTTATGAAGACCAGCTGAGAATGAACATTAAAGCTCTTGGATTCATATCCAGCTCTGCTCTGGATTTTTGGGGAGTTTTTTTTTTGCTCCTTGTCTTCTGGAGTGTTTCCAAAGCCAGTTCACGTCCAAGACCACCCCTCGTCTCCGTGTGGTCCACAGTGGTGGTGGTGTTCGAACATGTCGTTAAAAGCAGTGGATTCCTCGCTGCCTCTCAGCGTTCATACGTGTTCTCGGGTCATCGGTCTTGGCTGAGGTTCTGTTCCAGGTCCAGAGTCCTCATCTAGACCAGTTTGGATGTGGGAGTCAAAGTCAAATTTTAAACCAATATTTTAAGACTTAAAATAAGCTTAAGCCGCTTTAAAGCACATATTGACAATAATCTGCATCTCCCATAATGCATTTTGTCGTCACCCACAATGATAGCAGTATATAACCATGAGCAAGACATCAAGATGATTTTCAGAACTGACAAACTTAAGAAAAACTACAAATTAAGCCCAACATGTCCAAGAAAAGAAAATTTGACGCACAAAGAAGGCAGTTTAATGAACGATGGGAAAACAAATACAAGTTTGTACCTCAAGGTGAAGAAACAGTTTGTCTTTTGTGTTATGAGGCGGTGTTCAGTCTTGAAAGAGTTTAATCTACATCGGCATTTTGACAACAAACACAGAGCTAAGTATGCTAAACTTAGCTTCCGCTTCTAAACATCACCTGTGCGAGAGCAGGTTTACAACCACAAACCCTGAGTTTAATATAATAATGAGGTAAATATTTGACACTTGAATACATAATAAATACAGAAACCGTTATTTAACAAGGTGTCGTTTAATTTATTTTGATTTATATTGTATTTTGTTACATTCATGCGTTCAGTCTGGCCCTTGGAGGGCCACCATGATGCTGACGTGGCCCTCAGGGAAACCCCTGATATATAATATAGAGGCCGTTTCTCTGTTCTGGGTTCGTAAAGTCTGGACTCGTGTGCTTCGACGTGCATTCTCTCGAGTGCTTCGACGTGCGTTCTCTCTGAAGCATGAACTTCAGAGGACTGGAGGACGCAGGTCCTGGTCTTTGGTCTTCTGGTCTTCTGCTGCTGGAGCTGAAGTGTCCCTGATGGCATCGCAGACCAGAATGATGAGAATCACTCAAGCCACAAAGTCTTTAAAAAAAAGACCACGCCCCCAACTGTAAATGAATATAAATACAGTGATCCTTTGCCAATTCGCGGTTTAAGTTCTTGGTTTTAGTTATTCACGGGTTTTTCAGAACTATATAATATAATTTTTAAAAAATTTTAAAAATCGCGGAAACATCACAGGATGTTGTTGGCGTTCTGTCACAGTGAAGAAATGCTGTGAGCCAGCCTGGCCCCTTTAAGAAGGTGGCCTTATGGGTAATGTAGTGGCCTTATGGGTAATGTAGTGTGTGTGTCGTGGGACGGCAGAATGCTAACGGGGTTAGATGAAAAGTGTAGTGAGCATCAACAGCAGCCCAGCGTGTATAGATTTACATTCTCTGTTAACCGACAGGAGCCCAACAATACAACCTGTGTGATGTTACAAGTTCCTGCAGTGACAGAATAAAGTTCCCGTTCCATGCAGAGAAAACCGGACTTTTTCTTTTGTTGCTGTTAGCGTGTTAGCCGCTAATTATGTGCAAAACATAGCACAATACCAGCAGTTTGTTTACTACGGTTCAGAGACCAGAGGCTGTGAAGGAAACAGAAGGACCACAGTTGAGCCTTTGTCTTGTTTCGCTGCAGTGCCTCGATACTTTTTTGTGGTTTTTAAACATATTTTAAACACATTATTTAGGCTCGCGGGGCTCCGGCTCCAGTTGGCGGATTTTGATCTTCATGGGGGGGTGCCGGTCCCCATTAACCGTGAAAAATAAGGGATCACTGTATATATATATATATATATATATATATATATATATATATATATATATATATATATATATATATATATATATATATATATATACTATATATATATATATATATATATATATATATATATATATATACATATACAGTCATGGAAAAAATGATTAGACCACCCTTGTTTTCTTTAGTTTCTTGTTCATTTTAATGCCTGGTACAACTAAAGGTACATTTGTTTGGACAAACATAACGATAACCACAAAGATTGCTCATAAGAGTTTTATTTAAGAGCTGATATCTTACCATTTTCCATGGTTTTCTTGATTATAACCTAAACCACTTCAGTTTTTACATCAATAGCTATGGCGTTGTACTGCCAAAAACACTGCTTTTATGCATTCAGTGTTTTCTTTTCTGTCTGTTTTAGTCACATGATGACGTTTAGTGGTACCAGGTATTAAAATGAACAAGAAAGTGAAGAAAAAATGGTGGTCTAATAATTTTTTCCATGATGATATACTATATATATATATATATATATATATATATATATATATAGATATATATATATATATATATATATATATATATATATATATGAATATATAAAAAGTTTTTGGTACCAGGCTGGAAATAAGTTTATTTCTGCTGTAAACTTGGACATTTTAACATGGAGGTCAGTGGAGACTGACTCACTGCTGGAGCCCCTAGTGGACTGTTGTGGACATCGCAGCCAGGATTAAACAGACGTAAATCCAACGCCGTGAGATGTTACAGTCTTATGTGGCTCCAGAAATCCTGCAGTGCAGGACCCATAACCCCTCTTGGTGTTGTGTTTAGAGTTGTGAACGCTCCAGAGGCTGAAACCCTCCTCTGAGAGCTTCCTGGAGCTGTAAGGCGGTACTTGATGTTGCTCACGTCAGCGTCTTTTGTCTTTTTTACTTTGTTATTTGGCTTTATTTTGGTTTTTCTGTACAGTTAATGTGATTCTGGAAGAGAGAGCAGTTTGTCTTTTCCTCGGGTTTCTCATCTGTTGTCCAAATAAAGGAACCAACAGAAACATCGTCAGGTGTCCAGAAGCTTCTGTGGAGGCCTCTGGTGATCGGACCACCGAGTTAAAGCCACGACCTGGACGAGCTGCAGGCCTGTGACCACGGTGGTTTCCCTCAGCGCTCAAAGGAAATGATCCCCGTGAGCCGGTCGGCCGCTCATCCAGACCCCCCCCACCCCCCCACGGGATGAGTGATTATGTGTTTTGCCAATGTGTTTGTGGAAATCTTTTGATATGCACAAACACAGATCCTAATGCGGCTGCAGCAGCAGCGTTTGGAGTTGACGGCTGATTAGGATGCCGGCTCATGGCTGAGTCTGCGGGGCCCCAGCTGGGCATAGGGAACATCGTTCATTACACATTTTTCTGAAGAGAGGGAACGAGGGCGGGGGTGGGGGGGCTGCTAATTCACACTGCTGCTCAGCATGCCGGTGTAGGTGTAATCATATCATCCTAAATCAGCGGTCAGCGACGCGCCGGCGAAGCCTCGGCTCGTGCCAGAGGGCCGGCTGGAGCCTGATTAAAGCCCGGCCAAAGACGGAGTGACACGTCCTTAACCTCATCAGAGGAGACGTTAAGCAAACCATCATTTACCCGTCAAGGTGCGAGGCTCAACCCTGCAGAGACCCTCGCCCTCGCCGTCTCCTTTCTTGTAAATGAGAGCTTCTTCTCGGGGCTGCATGCATTTTTTATGAAGGCCTCGTGGCCGATGGTGGATGGCCGCCTGGGCGTTCCCATCACTAATACGACACTGTCCTCTTGATTTAATTAGACGTTGGCCCCCACCATTTTGGACGAGGAAATATCTGCCCTAATTAAGCGGTATACTTCACCAGAGGAAGAACAGACAGTGCAATTCAATGCTGGGTTAATGTGGTCATAAAAAATCCATGATTTCTCGCCCTTTGCCCTCCTTTTTTTTGTGGCCTTTTCCAAAGAATTCATATCATCAAATGTTTTTATTCCCGAACAATCCTGTATTTTGGGATACAATTAGTCCAGCTGGAAAGCCTCCCAGCCATTAATGGACTTTTTTAGCAGTCTCTCCCTGGAAAGAGATAATTACTCCATTGAGGAGGCGAACCTTTGCAATCCAACCTTCCCGTTGAAAAGGAATGAACGTAGCGTTACATGTATGTGATTTCTTAAAGGAAGCATTCCCCCTGCAGCCTGCAGGGATTAGGCCTAATGACAGAAGTTAATTATATTAAGAGTAATTTTCAAAAACAGTTCATGAACTGCAAATTATACTTAAATTTGCTCCTTAATGCTCTTAACTGTAATTAAATTGCCTAATATCTTAAGAAAATGAACATGTGGGGACAGGAGTAATGGGTTAAGGGAACATAAGGGTTGTGTGGTTAATGGTGTATGGATAAAAACGGCAATGTGATATTCACATTTTATTTTTGTGGAGAGATCAGGAACGGTGGTTTGGTGATGTCAGCATGTACAACAATTACATGTAAGCTGAGAGAACTCTGGAACCACGACGCTTTCCAGCCATGTCATTTGGTAACCAAAGACCATGTTGTCTTACCCCCCCATACCCACATGTAGCCACACCCACATGTAGCCATACCCACATGTAGCCATACCCACATGTAACCATACCTCCATGTAGCCATACTCACATGTAGCCATACCCACATGTAGCCATACCCACATGTAGCCACACTCACATGTAGCCATACCCACATGTAGCCATACCCACATGTAGCCATACTCACATGTAGCCATACCCACATGTAGCCATACATGTAGCCATACTCACATGTAGCCATACCCACATGTAGCCATACTCACATGTAGCCATACTCACATGTAGCCATATCCACATGTAGCCATACTCACATGTAGCCATACTCACATGTAGCCATATCCACATGTAGCCATACTCACATGTAGCCATACTCACATGTAGCCATACTCACATGTAGCCATACCCACATTAGCCGTACCTCCATGTAGCCATACTCACATGTAGCCATACTCACATGTAGCCATACCCACATGTAGCCATACTCACATGTAGCCATACTCACATGTAGCCATATCCACATGTAGCCATACTCACATGTAGCCATACATGCCATACTCACATGTAGCCATACCCACATGTAGCCATACTCACATGTAGCCATACCCACATGTAGCCATACCCCATGTAGCCATACTCACATGTAGCCATACTCACATGTAGCCATACTCCACCCATGTAGCCATACCCACATGTGCCATAGCCATATACCACATGTAGCCACATGTAGCCATACCCATGTAGCCATACCTCCATGTAGCCATACCCACTTGTAGCCATACTCCATGTACCATGTAGCCATGTAGCCATACCCACATGTAGTAGCACATGTAGCCATACCCACTGTGTAGCCATACCCACTTGTAGCCATACCCCATAGCCACTCCATGTAGCCATACCCATAGCCATACCATGTACATGTAGCCATACCCACATGTAGCCATACCCACATGTAGCCATACCCACTTGTAGCCATCACATGTAGCCATAGCCATACCCACATGTAGCCATACCTCCATGTAGCCATACCTCCATGTAGCCATACCCACATGTAGCCGTACCTCCATGTAGCCATACTCACATGTAGCCATACTCACATGTAGCCGTACCTCCATGTAGCCATACCCACATGTAGCCATACCCATGTAGCCATACCCACATGTAGCCATACTCACATGTAGCCATACCTCCATGTAGCCATACCCACTTGTAGCCATACCTCCATGTAGCCATACCCATTGTAGCCATACCCACTTGTAGCCATACCCACATGTAGCCATACCTCCATGTAGCCATAGCCATACCCACCATACCCATACCCCATGTAGCCATACCCCACATGTAGCCATACCTCCATGTAGCCATACCACTTGTAGCCATACCACATGTAGCCATACCCCATGTAGCCATGTAGCCCACCCATGTACATAGCCATACCTCCATGTAGCCATACCCACTTGTAGCCATACCTCCATACCCACATGTAGCCATAGCCATGTAGCCCCATAGCCATACCCACTTGTAGCCATACTACGTACCCACATGTAGCCATGTACCCCACTTGTGTCCATGTAGCCGTACCTCCATGTAGCAATACCCACATGTAGCCACACCCACATGTAGCCACACCCACATGTAGCCACACCCACATGTAGCCATACCTCCATGTAGCCATACCCACATGTAGCCATACCCACATGTAGCCATACCTCCATGTAGCCATACCTCCATGTAGCCATACCCACATGTAGCCATACCTCCATGTAGCCATACCTCCATGTAGCCATACCTCCATGTAGCCGTACCCACTTGTAGCCATACCCACATGTAGCCATACCTCCATGTAGCCATACCTCCATGTAGCCATACCTCCATGTAGCCGTACCCACATGTAGCAATACCCACATGTAGCCATACCCACATGTAGCCATACCCACATGTAGCCATACCCACATGTAACCATACTCACATGTAGCCATACCTCCATGTAGCCACACCCACATGTAGCCATACCCACATGTAACTTCGTGGTCTCTAAGGAGGTGTACTTGTAGGTGTACCCCAATGCCATGTTTGATCTTTGGCTGTTTAGCCAAAATCAGATGTGCTTACGTTTCTCATTGAAGCTTGAAAAATCTAATTTTTCTCATCAGAAATGGCTGCTGCGTTCAGCCAAGGCAGCTTTCCAGACCAACCCACAGCTGGTTAGGTTCTGATGGTACAATTAACAGCACAACTAAGCAGATTATCTTTAAAGTATTCATGACTGTGGTCTGTCCTCATCCAAAGCTCAGAAGTCAAGAATGTGTTGAGTATTGAGACCAACACTGTTCTTTAGATTTGCATTTCTTTGTCCAAAGTTCTGCACAATATATTAAAAATGTGTCTTTGTCTCAATATCAGCATATCAATATTGCAACAACTGAACAAAAATATTGAAATAAAATGGAAGTCTGTTTTTTTCTCATTTTAAATGTTAATGAATGATGTGGCCAATCAGACTCCTGGAGACGCCAACGTAGATGTTCATTCATGTGATGCTCACATGTGAGTTTACCTGTAAACTCACATGTAAATTCACATCTAAACCCGCATCTAAACTCACATTAGGGATGTAACAATATGGAAAATTTGATATCTAGATTATAGTGACTAATCTTATCTTATTTTATCTTAAACTTAACACGGTTTACGATATATCGCAGTATTCTTAATTGCTGTAGAAATGTCCAAAAAAAACACATACATTTAAATAATTTCACAACATCTTGTGATTTTTCTACCCTAACCCCAAAACATCAGAAGCCAAAATCTTATCAAAATAAAACTTTCACATTAAAAGGGAAACAACTGGCACAGAAAGAGGTTTTATTTTAAATGAACAAAATAAATAACAGGAACAAAGCTTATTTGTCTGGTGCAAATTTAAATAAACACTTTAACAACCATAGTAGGTCAAAATATGCAAACAATTATCAGGAACAAAAATTCATGCAAGTGCAAGTTCAAATTGAAATAAACTTTGGACTTTAAGCTGAACCTTAAATACGTATAAATGTGTCAAATAAAGAAACAGTTGTTTAGGAGCCAAATATGTTGTTCTGAATTGTAGTTCACTCTGTGTGTCTGTGGGTGTCGCTGTGTTGTTACCTGAGGGTCAGGTATAAAGGTAGCTGCCTGTTATTGGTTAGCTGTTAACGGTGTTTGACCGCTGTGGCGCTAACTGCCGGCGTTATGGTTGTCGGATCAGTTAATGGAATAAATTAATATTTTAACTGCATTCAAAAGAACATATTTCCGGTCCTTTTTCGATCAACAAGCAATGGTAATGTTTATGAAATGCGAGTTAGCGAAGCGCGTCGACCAGGTTACTCTTGGTCAAACATCTCAGTAGCCTGAAGCATTAGCCTTAGCTCCTTCAAGTTGCTTCTACAAATTACAATAAAATGTAAACAAGTGCTCTGCAGACAGAATAACAGTCCTCCACCAGTTGTCCCTCTGCATTCTTAAAAGAAAAAAAAAACAGAATATGCCCAGAGCTTGGATTTCGTAATTTTAGTGGGTTGGTAAATGTCCTGCCTGCTATCACCACTTTCCATCATGCTAACGTTACGATGCTGATGTTACAAGCTACATATTCACACGAGACACAGTCACGAGTCGCTGGCAGACTTGAATGAGGCTGATATTAATTATCCTGGTAATCAACCGCGATAATGAGATGAAGTCAAAACATAAACGGTAATCATTACTGCGTAAAATTTTACCGCACTTTACCGTAATACCGAAAACCATTCCATCCCTAACTCACATCTAGATTCACATGTAAATTGACATCAAAATTCACATCGAAATTCACATGTAAATTCACATCTAAATACATGTGTAAATTCACATCTAACTTCACATCTAAATTCATGTGTAAATTTACATTGTGAGTGTTGCCGCAGGTTCAGTTTTCTGTTAGATTTCATTTTATTATTATAAAAATAACTAAAAACAGGTTGCCAGACCAGAAATAATTAAATTTATTTTATTTCATGTTTTTTTTCTTTGTGCATTTATTTACATTTTTCAGACAGACATCAGTTCCATCAGATTAATATTGGTCTACTTCAGTTATCCTTATTTTACTTTGGTTTTATTCTTTGCCTGCATAAATAACTGGAATAACTTTACTCCTTGGATTTTTCTCTTACAACACTTTGTGATAATAAAATAACTGAAGTGAAACACAGATGAACTATTTGAGTCATTTGTTGAACATTTCAACTGGCTGAAACATTTGAAATCAGTAGGTTGTAGGTTCTGAATGTTGGTTTTGATTAATTTTCCATTAATTGTCCAGCCCTGCGCTGAAGTATTAATGTATATACTGGAATGCCCACCGGACGTGTTTAGTAGTTCAGAAATGACACCCTGAGCCTGTTTTGTTCAGACTGGACCCGTCTCATCAAGGCCTTGCGTTTTGTTGAACAACTAATATTTAATTCACTAAAACTAAAGTCTGCAGGTAAAACTGGTCCAGTGGGGGAAAAAGGAATATTGTTATCTAAATTTTCTCGGCAGGAGCAAACTTGGTAAAAGAAAGAAGACGTCCAGCCTCTGAAGCGCTTGGATCTTCGGTGACAGCATTCACCCAAATGCATGATGGGATGAGTCGTCCATGGCGCTGCAGTGATCCCCGCCGTCTGTGTTGCGGAGACACTTTTCCAAACGCCTCCTGTCTTGAATTAGTTTCTTCTCCTCAAGCCGGTGAAAAAGTGGAAAAGTGCTTGAGCTGTTGTAGGTTTTAATCCCCCAAACGGTTGACGACGTGCATTTTTTAAAGTATTTCTGAGCTCCGCGGGAGAATTATGTGCATTTGTCTGCACCGTAATTGGGTGTATTTCTTGCCAGAGTTTTTATTTAATGATTGGCTTTAACGGGGAGGGCCAGCACTTTTGAAGTGTAATGATTCTCCACTCAGGCAACTTAAAAGGTGGAAAGGAAAAAAGGGGATGGAAAAGAAAAAAAAAAAAAGCCCTGCCGTCATTCTGCAGCTTTGAACGGCCCTTAATCTGTACAAAATTTAGGTTTGCCTTGCTTTTCCCAGATCAAAGACTCGCAAAATAGTATTATTCAATCATAACTGGTATGTTAAACCAGCAAAATGCCATTGTTGAAGTACTTACAGGAGGTTTTCACCTCAGAAAGGGAGGTTTGGAGGCTTTCCAAGTCATGCCATTTGTGCAACTCTGCATATTAAATCTAGTTGGAATTTCAGCGTTGCCGGGACTGATCTTTTTTCCCTTCACAGGCTTCCATGCAAAACTATGCACGGACAAAAACACTCACTTGCTGTATCTTCCATCTCTGCCGTGAAGCCAGACCCCCCTCGGCTTTTCTCACTTGTAATCATGTCCAAATTTACACAGGAAGGCGGGGGGAAGGGGGAGCCATGTGAACTTGTGTGGGTGTTGTCTGTTTTTTTTTTTTTTCATCTTACAAAACTTGCTCTTGATTACCGCCCATCTCAGATACCCGAGATCCAAATAGCTCTCTGAAGCCTCACGGATGCTTCCTCTCTGTCCTCTTTTCAACTAAAAGCGAATTTTGGCTCGAGGAAGGAGAAAGACTGCGACTGCCAAGTAACAAGTACATAAAGTATCAATTTAAAGTATGCCCAGAGTCGTCTTCGCTCGTAGGTAATTGGTAAACAAGTTGAACAGCTCGCAGGAAGTGGAGGTCACGCAGAAGGCCCGGAAAAATTTTCAGGGATCCGACGGCAGCTGGTTTTTCAGCAAAGTACAGTTTATAGATGAACTAAAGAACAATCCAAAAACCACCACGGTGGAAACAGAAATGAAAGCGTTATGAAAGTCAGCTTCGCTGAAAACACCACAAAGGAACCTAAACAGAGCAAAAATGACAGAAACCTTTGTACCAAAGTGGGTTAAAAACCCTGTACAAGAAACCAAAATTCACATTTTCAGACATGTGAGTTTAGAAAATCCAGCGTCCTTTCAGAGATCTCGTGTCGATGGTCAGCGCCAGGTTTGTACGCCTACAAGGAAGGTGTAGCCCCGCCTACCTCATTTAGCACGGGGTTAAACTCCTGAGAGAGCTGCATGTGCCGCTGCGCTGCCGTTGGCGTCTGAGATTTACGCTGCAGGTGGAGGTTAGCTCGCTTAGCTAGCAGGGCGCAGGCACATGCACAGACTCCAGGTGGCACTCAAGATCCTCCCCCTTTACCCTCCAACAACTACTAAGCAGCGTCACGTGAAAATGAAAGCTTTTTTACAATCAAAAATTGTGATTTTTAGGGCATAAACTTGCAGCTATGTGTCTTTTTAAAGTGTTGTAATTATATAATTTTAAAAAGTAGCAATTTTTGCAAAACTCAATATTTTACAGAAAAAGAATTTGCAAAAGTTCAAAAGTCACAACTTAGTTAGTCATCATTTGTTTTTGTTTTAATGTGTTATAACATGTCATTCTACACAAGTCGAGATTTTACAGCAGAAAGTTGTGATTTCATCTCAAAAAGTCGTGATTTTTACGTAAAAAAATGTGTCACATGGTTTTACAGTAAAACAATGAGATCTTGAAAAATTAGCAATTTAATGACAAAACGTTGCTTTTATTTCAACGAAATAAAAGAAAAACAAGAAAATTCTGGTGGCCTGAAATAAATAAGTGTGACTCTGAAAAGTTCGGTTATGATGATTCAGTGTTTTGATTCTGTTAGTTTCAGGCGCTAACGATCAACGATGTGATGATGTCACTGGCCAGAGAACGACCCCGTTTTATTTATTATCTGTCCTGGATCCAGACCCTGGTGGTCAGTGGAGGAACTGAATCAAAGCTTCTGGAAAGTCCCTTTAAACCCCGATAGGACAAAACAAAACTTGAGGCGTTCAGATACTGACAGGAAGTCTCGCCGATCCCGCTGAAAATGACCATCAGAACTGGTGTCGCCGTGTCATTTTTATCAGCAGAACCCCAGTTCTTCTTTATGCCACCAGTATGGTGATAATTTAGGCTGGAAAATCCCACCAGGAAAACTCTGACGAGCTCGTTATGCGAGGCTGAGGTTTCCAGAGGTGGCACGAACGTTGCCAAATGTAACACAAGCAGCCAAAATAAACTTTAAAGAGCCATCAGATGAAAAACCACAAGTTTATGAAGTCAAAGATAAAGACAGATGAACGTCAGCAGCAGTTACCTCGACAGAAACGAGAGACGGACAGAAACCAGAACAACGGTCCCTCAACGAGTCCTCGTGGTCGCTGAACATCTGGAGCTGCAGTTCAGTTCTCCAGATCAGAGACGCGTCTGAAACTCCACAGCTCATCAGCTCAGAGACGGATGTTTGGGCCGTCGGTGGGTTCAGGTGTCAAAATATTAATGGCTTTTAATTAGAAAGCTGGTTAAAATTGAAAATGACAGCGGTATCGGATGAGAGCGCAGAGCCCAGGTACCCGGGGATCAGAGCGTCTCCACCATCAGAGCGTCTCCAGGTGAGTTTAACTTCAAACGGTCTACCAGGTAGAAAGCGTTCCAGTCTGCAGGTACGAGCTTGTGTGGTCGTTGGTCCTGAAGCAGGCGTCTCAGTATTTGTCCTGTCACGTCCAGCGCCAGCGACTCCAGAACGATGCGGTTCTCGTGAGTATCGACGTGTTCTTGGCGCCCTCCGGCACGTCGCCGCTCAGAGCTCCCGGGCAGCTTGGAGGAAGTCGCTGGTGTGAATGTGTGTGTGTTGGTGCCCGCCTTGGCAGCGCCATCAGCAGCGCCATCAGCAGAGCCCAGCCGGCACGCCGGCGCCGAGAGCGTGGTGTCTGTAACGGTCTGACTTCACATTCGTCCCCCGGACGGAGTGAGGTGCGACCCTCCGGGGCGGCCGCGAGCTGTCGCAGCGTCGGCGCCCGCCACGTGTGCCGAGGAAGTCTGCGTGTCGCTGCGGACAGAAGAAGCGGGAACATGAAGCTCAGAAATGAATATGCAGCGGCTCTTCGTTCTGATTTGCGGCCCGAAACGCCTGGACTTCCTCTGCCAGGAAGTTTGTCGCCCAAGTTTTCTCCGCTCCATCGGCCTGTTTCTCACAAACGCCCCGCCGCCCTCATTTGCGTGATCTCGCCAGGCATCAATCTGCTGTCGGTGACGATGTCTGTGGCGGCGCCCACTGCCTCTGATCGCGCATGAAGGCTTTAATTAGCTGCGAGGCTCAGATTGCAGGGTGTCAGGGTCTATTGGTTGTAGCAGAGGGGATGACGATGACGGCGGAGGTGGTCATGTCGTTGGGCTCAGAGTGGACTGGATGAAGTGGGTCAGGTCCGAAGCCGGTGGGCGTGTGACGTGACCCGTTGGCAGCGGGGTTGCCCTCGTCCTGTCCGTCTCGGCCGATGGAGGACGCCGGCAGCCGCGGGGCGAACGAATCAAGGGAAGTCAGAGTGACGCTGGCCGAGTTCACTGCTTCTGCTCTTCAAGAAGAGAAACTCTCCGCTGGAGCTCTGCTCCACGTTCCTCAAATGGTTGTGGCTTTCTCTGAAATGTATGGCTTTTTTGTTCTTTCTTTTTTCTTCCTCTGCTAGGTTCGTATTCCTTCAACTTATCCTCCCCGTTTAAAGGAGACATGCCTTTTTCTCAGCAGCTAACGTGATTAGAGCTCCCGTTTCATTCTTACTCCACAGTCGTGTTTTGTGTTTTCTTGGAAAGTGAAGCTCTCCCAACACGTTTTAATATTTGCAAGAGAGGCCCCTTTAACAGCGAGACCCACTGGGTTGGACGGTCCTGAACGTGACTGGTCTGATCTACTGGGCCTCAGCTGTTGGGATGTGAGGAGAAACATCTCCTTTCAGGGACCAATCACAAAACCAGTAAAAGTAATTCTCCGTGTTCTTTTATCTGGTGTCATTGATAAGATTAGAAACAAAGGTCAATTAAAGAGTTTAATATACAATCATGAATACAAAGATTCAGTATGCCATGCAGAATATTTTAATCGGCCGATGATGCATTGCCTTAACACCATGGGGGATGCCAGGGAAATGCACACCGAATGTCAGATTGTCTCAGTCCTTATAGGCGGATCTTTGCTCTTATGAGTTTTATTGCTCTTTGTCTCAGAACCCAGATGGCCAACAGCATCCTAACCCTAACCCCCTAACCCTAACCCTAACCCCCTAACCCTAACCCCCTAACCCTAACCCTCTCCAGTCTTACAGTCCAGGATAATAAATGAACTGTTTATCTGAAATTCCCAAACTTCCTTGGAGGACAGCAGGTCAAGAAGTCAGGAGATCCCAGTCGTTAGGTCATAAAGCAGCAAAACTGAGGACTCAACATCATAAACAGAGACTGCATTCTTACATGCCATAAAGTTTAGTTTTAACAGTTAAACAGTTCTCTAAATTAATCTTAATCCTAACACCAGCGTTGTTTTTCCTCAGTAAATGTATCTCTGAAGGACATGTTGACATGAAACCTTCACCAGATGTTGGTAACACTGGTGCCCAGAGATGAAGTTCTGTGTAACAATATGAAGAAAAGCAGGTGCAAAAAGGCTTAGAAAGCCAAGACACTGGCTGAAATCAGTCAGTAATGAGGAAGCAAATCCAACTGATGGGCGATAAGGAGCTGTCACGCAGCAAACATGTGATGACGGTTAAAGCAAAGCGCTGTGATTGTTGAAGGGTTTCTGGACCTCTGAATGTTCCAGCGAGTTCTGCCGGGCCGATTATCCAGGAATGGACAGAACATTTCAGTTAAAACAACGACAGCACAGTCACAGCTGCAGTAGCTGGACATGTGTGCAGCAAAAACCTGAAATCTGCAGGAACAAATAAGCTAAAAAAAAATAAAATAATGGCTCATTAATTGTGATATTGATTTCCAGGGTCACACAAAGATATGGAAAAGCAAGACTACAACTTAACTAGGCTGTTATTTTTTGTTGTTGTTTTGTTTTTTTATTTCTTAAACCTAAAAAGTCATTTAGCTGAAAGGTACATTTAGAAAGTGAAAGGGTCAGAAGGATGTTCCACGTTCCCTCCTGACTGTTTTTGCTCTTTTTTAAATGGGTTTCATTTAAGGAGAAAACATAATTCCCAGGATGAATCTGCAGATCTTCCTTCATATCCGTTCAGTCACTGACATCATCTACACGATGACCTTTGACCCTGTTAGTGTCCTGGTCGTCCAGAACTTCCTCCTTGGTACTTCCCTCCCTCCTGAACCAGCAGCAGCTTTAGACGTGTCTGGACCAGTCCGGGATCGGTTTCCTCTGTTGGACTGCAGCGTCTCTAAATGTGATATTAGTAGCTGGTGTCTTCTCGTCTCTGGCTAAGCGGAGCATTTGTGGCCACGGGGCAGCAGCATATCAGAGGTGATCAGCGTGATTCGGTCTGAGAAAACGCACACAGAAACGCTAACCACGAACACACACTCATGGCTCCACTCTGGTTCAGGGTTGGACTCAGATCCTGTTCAAATGCTTCGAGTTCTGGAGAAAATAAGAGCTTCATCTGGCTTATGTCTGATGTGAAAACATGCTGGGATTTAATTCATCGTCAATAATCAACACAATAACAATATGTCCAATTAAAGACAAATGTCCTTGTGGGGGAGGGGCACAACCCATACGGAGGTTATACGAAGGTTTGGAACATAGGAAAACTCGTAAATACTGATCTACGAAGGATTGGATTTTTCCTGCATCAGTCAGTGAGAGATGATCAGAGCAGACTCGCAGCAAAAGCAACTTCACGAATAACTTCAACCCGACAGACACTTTGAGCTACAATTTCTGAAATTTGTACTCCAGAAACACCAACCGCGGTGTTTCGGTCGTTGCTCAGGGATTCTTTTCATAACTTCAGATGAGTATCAACTGGAACATTTTTAAACACTGGCTTCTGAAATGTAATTTTTTTGACAGCATCTTTAAAAAAAAAAAATCCAGCCATGAAGTTGATACATTCATTTCATGACGAGCGGTCCAACAATAGCGAAATAAAATGAAAATATCGATTAGGCTTCAATACTTGTGATCATATTGACTTTTGTAGTTTATTTTATTGAAGGAACGGGTCTTTTTTTCTTTAAGCCATCTAGCTGAACACTGAAATAAAAATATGAAGTGATATTTTAGGTGCTTTGGGCTGATTTCTGTTTCTGTGTAGCAGCTACGTACATTTATACATATAAACGTATGTATAAATATATACGTGCTTTTACGTGTACATTTACATTCATACATACATTTATACGTATATTTAAGTGTACTTTTATATGTATAAATGTATGTATATGTTGGCATAAATGTACATATAAACATACGTATAAATGTACGTATAAACGTACATATAAATGCAGTTAGAAATGTACGTATAAACGTATGTATAAATGTACGTATAAATGCAGGAAGAAACATACGTATAAATGTACGTATAAATGCAGGTAGAAATGTACGTATAAATGAAAGTATAAGCGTATGTATAAATGTACGTATAAACGTATGTATTAACATACGTATAAATGTACGTATAAATACAGGAAGAAACATACGTATAAATGTAAGTTTAAATGTACGTATAAATGTAAGTTTAAGTGTATGAATCAACATACGTTTAAATGTACGTATAAACTTACGTATAAACGTACGTTCAATTGTATTTATAAAAGTACGTATAAATGCAGGTAGAAATGTACATTTAACTGTATGTATAAATGTACATGTAAACGTATGTTTAAAGGTACGCATAAATGTACGTATAAACGTGCTTTTAAATGTATGTATAAACGTACGTATAAACGTAAGTTTAAATGTACGTATAAATGTTATCTTTAGCAGATAACATTTATCTTCAGCAGCATTCATGTCACTGTTTTTTTTTTTTAAATGTTGGAAATGTTCCTCTGAGCTGCCTGGTTGGTGATATGAGGAGAAACGTGAACCTTTATTAGAGAGCTGCTGGTCAGTTTTCTTTTGACGGCTATTTATCCTTGCCACAAAATAGCTTTTAAACAGCTTTTTAATTCAATTCAATTTTTCAAAATAGCTGTTGAGCAGCCGTTCGATTTTTTCTTTTCTTTTTTTTTTCTTTTTTACCATTTTTGGCTTAAAAAGTTGTTAGCTGTGCATGCAATAGTAACTCAATATAAAAGTCAAATAAATAAATAGTTAAAAAAAACAAGTGGTGGTTGTTGGGTAAGAGGTCAGCGGTTTGGGTTCTTCAGGATTTTTGTTCTTTTTTGTTTTAACAGCTTGCAGGCAGCCGATTCATTTATCTTTCAAAAATGCAGTCCTTATTTTTTATTTTTCCAAATGTCTAAGATCTACTTTGAAAAGTGCTGGAGAAGTGGACGAACCTGCCAAGGTGATTTTGATGGTCCGTGGTGTTCTGGGGTCCGTCGTCTCCAGGACCGACCAGATCTGGTGTCTGTTCTGAGGTTCCAGCAGCTCCTCTGCTCAGATGCCTCATAAAACTGCAGCTATCCTTGAACATCTTCCAAATGGGTCTCATATCTGCTCTTTTCATCCCTCAGTGAGATTCTTCAAAGCCAACAGAGCTGAAGGAATTGAGTCGTCAGAAACGCCGTCAAACACAAAGCAGAAGTGTCGCAACCGTAGCCGATCGCTTCCAGGAACAACCGACAAGCTTCGACGGTAATGACTTTAAAAGATTCCCGCTAATTTGCAAATGTTTCTTTGCTGCTGCGTCTCTGAAGGCCAAAACCAAAAGAGTTTGGGATTCTAGTCGGAGTTGAGTGATGATAAACTGCTTTGCCGGTTCTTCTATCATCTGTCTCCCAGTGCCTTTAATATGCAAATTGTAGGTATGCAAAGCTCTGATGCTTTTATTTAAAAGACGTGTCCTCGGGCGATAGCAGTGGGCTTCCAGGGAGAGCTCTGTTTTAGTATGAAATAAATAGTTGTTAAAAAGATCACACAAGTTTGTATCTTGGAAGATGAAAAGCTAATTGACATGAATAATTTATTTGTATTGCAGTATCTTAAATATCTCAAATAGCTCTTGATAAATAAAAGTTGAGTTCAAACATATCTGCCGTTGACGGAGCCTCGCGTAGATTCAGAGGGAATTAGATCCTTCAGATAAGCCGTCATCCTTTAAACTCATAATGGCATTTGTCCTAAGGTCACTCCACTGCAATTATCAAATATTACCAGAATACTCAGAGGTATTAAGAATAATGATCTGAATATGAATTATTATGTTGCTGCTGAGGTTGGGGATGGTGAAGCGCTACGACAAGGAGAGAGAGGAGGTTTGAACTTGAGGTGTCAAAGGTATGCAGGCGATTTACACTTTTTGACTTTTATAGTCTTTTATCGTCTTCAAAGTCGTGAATGATTTTAATGTTTCACGTTGGAATGAGAAGCTGCAGGAGACCAACTGGACGATTATCGTCCACAAGAAGTCCCTCAGAACGAGCAGCCTGGTCCGGTTCTTGGAGCGGTTCTGCTCCGTCCTCGACTTGAAGCAAGACTTCAATGCGTCAGATTTACCAGAGAATAAAAAATCCATCATCTGAGAGCAAAAACCCCGGATCAGAGAGGAGGATTCTGGGAAAAGTGCAGCGACTCTCATTTGAGAAGCTGCATCTGAATGAAGGACCAGAAAACGAAGGTAAGCCGTCAACATCTGGGAGCTCGTCTGATTCAAAAATAAAAAAGGGACAGAAATCAACCAACCAGCGCTTCCATGATGACGATGAGGTTTGATCGTCAGATGAGGCGTTGTTTTGACGCCATACTCAAGTCCACGTGGTAGAAACGGGCTCGGCCGGATCCATGAGGTCATGACTTGTTTTCTGCTCGTTTCGAGACAACAACTTCTCTCCAAATGCAACCACGTGTCGTGTTGGCAGATTTGTTCTTCTTCGTGTTCACATTCACCGCTGCTACTCTACTTTTTCTCTCCAGTTTGGGCTGAACGATAGTTTATTTTGTTTGCAGCGACTCGTAACATATTATTAATCTGCCACATTTCTGCCTTTGAGCCACATGACGTAAATAACCTAAAAGAACCTACGCTGCCATCTAGTGGTTGGTGGTGGAATTACAGAGCGACACAAACAACCCACGTGTAGCCTACGTGTCTATCTGCTGTGTAGAAGCGTGAATCAAGCTTCACATGGCATCATATGTTAGCATGAGCTCGGCCAGTCGAGCTAACGTGGGTGACTTGAGGTAACTGAGTTAAGGTGGGCGTGTCTCGGGCGGTTTCTAGTCCTGCTCTTTCTGCCTGTTTGTCCGTGTTCAGGTGGCAAAAGAGGCCTCAGAAATGCGTCACCCTCCAGGTGACATCACAGGGGGTTTGTCCAGTTCCTTTCAAACAGTCTGGGTTTGGCGGGGGGGGGGGCTGTCTCCGCAGTGCCCGGGTGTGCATGAGCTCTGGTTTCCTTGCTTTTAAATAGTGTTTCTGAAATGTTCCGAACAACATAAAATCGCATACCCTGCCTTTAAAAACTGATAACAGAAAAATAATGTTGGTACACGTGAAAAATTGTAGCTGCTGAAGTTAATTACTACAGTGGAGACTTGTTAGGTGGTTTGAGACATAAAACAATTAGCACCGTCAAAGTCAGTGTTCTTTTTAAAGACTTTAACTGTCATTTGATCATCTGAAGGATCAATCGTTGAGGATTTAAGTGGCCAACAGTAATGCAGGATAAAGCTTTCTTTTTGTTTGTTGATTTCCATCAAAGCTCCCTCTTTTTAATCTTTGTCCTTCTTAAAAGGAGAATCAGGCAGGAACTGGAGCAGTTCACTTGTTTTTCATGTAATAATTTTGTAAATTTCTGTGACTTTAACTTCCATCTGTGCTGTAACTGGAGAATCTGCAGCGCCGTCTGATGTCGTTCTCATTTCCCAGTTTTAACTGATTCCTCGTTCGCCTTTAACCAAAAAAAAAAACAACAACAAAAACTACAAAAAAAAACCATCCAGTCTGCCGTTGTCAGCATGTGGTTGTGTGAAAATGAATATGTTGATGGTTTACTGGTGTCAAAAGGAGCATCAGACGCTTCTCATCGCGTCGCCTCAGGAGCACCTCGTCCAGACTCCCGGTTTTGTGGGTTTTGGCTTCAGGAAGTAACGTTTGATCTGCAGCAGCGATTCCAGCAGCTCCGTTCAGATCACGGTTGGTAAGATAATGCATGCCTGCTCCCCCTGAGTTCAGCCTCGCATCCAATCGCGTCTCCCTCTGTGACCAACTGACATTTTTCCCCCCCAAAAAAATGACGACGCCCGCCCACCGGGCCTCCGCCCACCGGGCCTCCGCCCAGGCTGAAAGGGAGCGCTCAGAGTGTTTTCAGATTTCAGCTTGACCCCGGCCCAGAGGAGGCCCGAACACTCAGAGTTCAGTCCTACTGCATATCTCCGCTGGCATACTTAGAATTCACAAGTGCTCGGCTGCAAGCGTGGAGGCCCCCCTGATTAGAGAAAACCCACAATGCCCTCTGTTGTTGTTGTGAACTTTTGACTGCGTGGGCCGGGGCCCGACAACGCAGGACTGCGCTGAGGAGTCGGCAGCGGGGTGGAATACTTGACATTTCTCCGTGATGACAGCCTCGTTACTATCGCTGTGTACTCCACGCTTTCTCTCCGCGCCGATCTCCAGTGGCAACATGAAATCTGATTTGGATGACAAATGCTTTCCGGCTGTTTCTGCAAACCCCACCCAGCGTTCTCCGGCTGAACGACCCGGCCCGAGCAGGGCCCGTCTGACACACTCTGGGCGTGAACGTCGAACGTGGTCGGCGCCGTCGGAGGCTCTGCGCCGACAGAAAACCTCGACTGCCGCCGTTCGCATCGCTGTCACGACTCACACCGGTTTAAAATCAGACGCACTTATGATTTTCATTTATTTATTTATCTTAATGAGCTAGCCAGAATGCTAACGGAGAGATGTTTTCACTCATCACCCTCCCTGCTGCTAAATCATATTACTTTTACTAAACGGTGGTTAAATCAATCATCTAATAAACAAAGCAAACTTACCGTGGAGCAAATGTAGGTGTGTTTTTTTTTTTTTGGCAAAAGTTACAACTTTTGACGTAAACAATGTTTTTACTGCAGTCGATTAAAAACGGGGAATTAGTTTAATTACAGCTTCTGTCCTAAAATGTATTTGATGTGTGACTTTGAATGATTGATCAGGCTCACGTTATTTTATTAGATTTATTTCATTGAGACTCGTTACCTGTTACCCTGGCAACACCGTACAAAAACAAACACATATAAATTTAATTTCTACCACTGTGGGACCAATAAAGTTTCTTCTGATATTATGACGTAATAAAAATGAGTTAAAACCAATAACACATGGAAACAATAAAGATGATTAAATCAGTAACATTAGTAAGAAAAAAAATACTTTGATATTAAATAAAAATATTAAATGAATGAAATAAATTTCAATCTGATGAAAAAAAGGGAAAAATAAGTTACATTTAAATACAAAATTTAATTAAAATTACAAAAATTAGAAAGAAGTAAAGTGATTACAAAAATTACAAAAAAAGTTAAATAAAAAAATTAATAAAAGTTAAGTTGAAATAAAAATGGGAAAAACACATGAAACTAAAAATAGTAAATGAATTTATTTTAAAATTGACCAGAACAAGAACTTCTGAGAGTGAGCTGAAGGAAACGTTCAGTCTTCGCTCTGATTGGACGAAGTCTGAAGTGACATTGGCTTTATGGACAATCCAGCGATTCTATTGGCTGTGAAGGTTTCATTCAGGTGTTTCGTACTTTGGTGACATGTCACATGACACAAGCTCTTTACTTTTACTTGTGTATCTGAGAAACTAAATGTGGGAAGACTAAACATTCCCTTTAGGGTTAGTGGAGGTGTGGAGGTCAATAAACGGTTAGAAGTTCTAGATCACAGGTGTCAAACACAAGGCCCGCGGGCCAAATGTGGCCCGTCATGTCATTTTATGTGGCCCTCGACAACTTGGACCTTATTGGCTTAAATTTTAAACCAATATTTTAAAACTTAAAATAAGCTTACACCTGCTTTAAAGCGCATATTGACAATAAACTACATCCCCCATCATGCATTTTCGTCATTACCCACAATGATAATGGCAGCTATGAGCAAGACAATTTTTCAGAACTGATGGACTTAAAAAAAACTTTTTACTGACTAACCACAACATGTCCAAGAAAAGAAAAATTGATGCACAAAAGTATAACTTTTGTGTAATGTGTGTCAGTCGTAAAAGAGTTTAATTTACGTCGGCATTTTGACAGCAAACACGGAGCTAAGTATGCTAAATTTAGCCTCCAAGAAAAACAAAGAACCGCTTCCGCTTCTAAAACCAAGGTAATGGATACTCTTAATTAATTTTTTTAAAATCAAAAACAACTGTTAACCTTGTTGCATTTTTATTATTTTATCTTTTTATTTCCTCCTGTTTTAATGTAATGCTTATATAAAGCCCCTTGAATTTTCTTGTACAGGAAATGTGCTATACAAAAACACTTGCCTTACAACCACAAACCCTGAGTTTAATATAATAATGACTTAAATATTTTAAACTTGAATACATAATAAATACAGAAACCATTATTTAACAATATAATAAGGTGTAGTTTAATTTATTTTGATTTACTTTACATTTGTTACATTCATGCTGTCAATCTGGCCCCTGGTCTAGATGAATCTGGAGAAATGCTTTCTGAATGTGGGTGATTTTTACAGATAGCATGTTGCGTCTTCACTGTTTCTGTCCTGCTCATATACAGACTTCATTTCAGCTCCTTTTTTCTTTTTTATCACCACATCCACCTCATAGCAGCTGAGTCGTTTAAACTGCTTCTGTTATCTTTCCAGCAGGAGTCTCAAAGAACATGCTCAGACTCGTACCAGCTGACCCCCCTTTTTCTAGTTCAGGTCTTTGGAGCGTCTCGAATATCCACTTTGTGGATCTTCACGTCGACTCTGGCCCCGAGGATCCGTAGGAGGATCCGAAGATCCGTACGAGGATCCGAAGATCCGTACGAGGATCCGTATGAGGATCCGAAGATCCATAGGAGGATCCGAGGATCCGTACGAGGATCCGTACGAGGATCCGTACGAGGATCCGAGGATCCGTACGAGGATCCGTACGAGGATCCGAAGATCCGTACGAGGATCTGAAGATCCATATGGGGATCCGTACGAGGATCCGAAGATCCATACGAGGATCCATACGAGGATCCGAAGATCCGTACGAGGATCTGTACGATGATCTGAAGATCCGTACGAGGATCCGTACGATGATCTGAAGATCCGTAGGAGGATCCGAAGATCCGTATGAGGATCCGAAGATCCGTAGAAGGATCCGTACGAGGATCCGAAGATCCGTACGAGGATCCGTATGAGGATCCAAAGATCCGTACGAGGATCCGTACGAGGATCCAAAGATCCGTACGAGGATCTGAAGATCCGTATGGGGATCCGTACGAGGATCCGAAGATCCATACGAGGATCCATACGAGGATCCGTACGAGGATCCGTACGGGTGATGGGAGCTCCTCGCTGCTTCCCGCCGCCCTGAAAGACGGTCTGTTTTGAAGTCGGGCGGCGCAGATGAAACCCGGCGCAGTAACACGAAGCAGGAAATGTAACCTCACAGCTCCTCTGGACCAAACAGCAAGTGTTAAATGAGAGAGGAGCGCCGTCTTTGAATAGAGAAATACATTCTCATTGTGGAGGTGAAGGGCTGACAATGAAGCCCCTCGCTCCTCGTCGAGCCTGCGAGAGGCCGACTTGTTCATCCCTTGTTATGCCGCTAATGTGTATGATTTAAGAGGGAATTATGCACATCTCAATGTGCCTATAAATGACATTATTCATGCACAGGTGCTGCACTAAGCAGCTCCTGAATGATAATTAAGATAATCTTTCTTTCTTTTTTCCCTCCTCCTCCCTTCACGCTGGCTGGCTCTCTTTTCTCACGGATCCACTTTGTTCAGGCGATATCTCCTGTGTCAATACCTCGCCAGACTGCAGCGCCCCCCCCCCCTCAGCCATTGTCTGATCCTCATTCAGCACTAAAACCCGCGCTAACAAGTGAGACCGCGGCTACGTTTCTCCCCGGAGCCCGACGGTATTTCTGAGAAATAACGTGCCAAGTTGAATTAAAGCAAGAGAATTAAAAAAAATATATAAGAGAGAGGTGGAGGGGTGGAGGGGGGAGGGGGGAAAAAGTTTTGCGAGGCAGAAACTTGGCAGCAGCGTTCCCGGGGGAATTCACCGCGCAATGAATTTCTCAAACGAGAATATGAAGACATTGATGTGGAGTACTTTGCATATGATAAGCTCTTTTTCCATAAAGAGGAATGATTAGTTGTGGAGCGGTTGGGGAGGAGTGTTTTGGACTCCTCAGATATTAAGGACGGAGAATACATTAGAAGAATCGGAGAAATTTTGTCACAGTTAGGAGTGAAATTATGCCAGAATGATGTTTTAAAGTCAGGTTTTCTGATTTGAAGGGGGAAGAAATTTCCCTCCTCCTGGTCGCTGCGAGAGGACACATGATTCCCATTTCTGCTGATGTGTTTGGACAGTAGCGAGATGCCAAATCTCCGTGTTTGGATGCAGCATCACAGAGACGGCGTTAGTGGATCCAGCTTGGTTTGTGTTAGCGAGGAACCCGAGGCCGTCCGGGGCTGGAACTTCTCTCCGCTGGTGTAAACAGCGAGCGATGATTATCGTCGCGTCGCGAGAGGAGATCCAGCTGTATTGTTTCAGCGCCGCCACTTGTTTACAGGAGCCGCTCTCGTTCTGTTTTCTTTTGTGTGCAAATCACTGGTTTTGTTTGTGCTTTTTTTTTTTTTTTTTTTTTTGGTTCACGCACTGAGCCGGGCCTCCGTCTCCGGCCGTCCAGCTGGCTATGATTACCCGCCTGTTGCTCCGCCCTTTCGCTTCAGACAAACGCTGCCGGGCAACCGGAGCGGAGAGGAGGCTGGAGGTGACTGATGTCACTTGGTTCCAGCTGCTCCAGGTGTTTGATCGGTGGACCTTTCGTCCTCTCAGGTGAAGTGGAAGCTCTCCTGCAGCAGCTCACCAACGTTGGCGCCTAAAGACGTTTCAGGAGTCGCAGCTATTTTCAGGAGAAACGTGCTCAGAAGTATCTGGACAGAGTGGCTGTAAATGAATTCCATGGTTGTCGCTGCTTGACTCCATGAAGTTTCCTCCTGGAGATACTTTTCCAGTCCTTCACTGCAGCTTCGGTTGATGCTGGTTTGTGGGCCTTTTCCACTAGAGCTGGGCGATACTGGGAATTTAGGTATCGATCCGATACCGAGTAAATACAGGGCCGGTATTGCCGATACCAATACCGATACTTTTTCTTTTTTTTTTTTTTTTTTCATATTAAGCTTGATCTATCATAAAACTGCTGACCTTTTGTTGTTTTTGTGATTTTTGTCTTTGGTTTATTTTATTAAAACCTAGGATAGAATTTTTCGGCAAAAGGCATATTTACCCAAAAATGTTAATTTATTTTTCTGTAAATATTCCTTGGAGTTGAATTATTCTGTTCATAATGTTTTTTCTAGTCCAACTATTGTATTATATCTTTCAATACTTGTGTAATTTCGTTTGCACTGTGTGCCCTTTCCTGTTGCTTTAACTCTATAAAAGTCTCCATTGTGGGATAAATAAAGGATTATCGAATGCCATTTTATCTTAGATAACACATTTCAATGGGATACATGACATGTACTGGGTTATTTCAAGGTCTTAATTATATTTTTTGAGTTGGCTCCAATAATATATGACTTCAGTAACATGTACTTTAAAAGTTATAATGATAATAAAAGATATAATGATAATAACAAAGCTGAAGATGACCACTCTGATTTACCTGGATGCTACCTGTTGGACCGAAAGACTTTGATCTACCTGGATGCTCTCTGTTGGACTGAAAGACTCTGATCTACCTGGATACTCTCTGTTGACCTGAAAGACTCTGATCTACCTGGATGCTCTCTGTTGGACTGAAAGACTCTGATCTACCTGGATTCTCTCTGTTAGACTGAAAGACTCTCATCTACCTGGATGCTACCTGTTGGACTGAAAGGTGTCTGAAAGGTGAGGGGAGGGGAGGGGACACAGCGGTCAGTGCTTGTGGGAGAGAAAAAAGCTTGAGTATCGATCTTTTTACACGATTATCATACGATATCAATACCAGCGTTGGTATCGATATTGTCGATATTTGGATCGATCCGCCCACCTCTACCTTCCACCTTCAGTTTGGTCTCCAGGAACCGTGCTGGGTTCGATCAGGTAACCGGCCTGGAGGCTAAAGAATATTCCGGTTCTTTGCCTTCATAGAGGTCTTGAAGTTGCCGTCGGAGGAACGTTGAGGGTCTCCGTCCATCAGTTTTGCAACGTTTGACTGAATGTGTCCAGCTGAATGAGTCCATTCCAGCCACGCCCACACCATGACACTGCCTCCACCGTGTTTGACACAAGTTCATCTTGTCTTCATCTGTTCAGAGGATCTGACTCCATGATGAGGTGACTCCACCCGTCTCATCTCACCGGTGGTAGTGTCATGATCCGGGGTTGGTTCAGCACCGTCCACTGATTTCCAGGTTTTACCGTTAATGGTTTTATTTTCCCTCCAAGGTGAATCTGCCAGGTGAAAGACTGGATCAGGAGGTCTGTTGGCCACCACAGAGACCAGACCTTCAACCTGTCCAGCAGGCTTGTGAATGTCCAGGAGAAGACCAGCTATCAGTACAAGATCCTCTACAGCTAACTTCATGTCCTGTTCCTCTACATCCATAAATGTCCTCTCTGGTCTTCCTTCAGACCTCCTGCTCCAGTTCCAACCTCATCATCCTCCTCCAGATATCTTCTCCATCCCTCTTCTGTTCATGTCCAAACCATCTCAGTCCGGTGTCTCCAGAATCTCTAACATATGCCGTCCCTCTGATGTTCTCATCCTGACTGTTAATGACGTATTAATTAACGCGACCCACCAGGACCACGTTCTTCCTGAAACCACTTTCAGTTCATAAAAAAACGATTCAAGAGGTCCCAGTTCTGGACGTGGCAGCCAGATGAAGCAGGTCCACGGTGCAGATGTTGGCAGATGTTCTGGTACGACTGCAGAGGTCCTTCATCTCAGCAGGTCGTCGGCTGCTCCGGAAACACAAGAGCAGCCGCGACGTGAGGAGATGTCGAGTTTCGAAACAACTCACTCGAGTGAAGGTTTGCCTCTTCTTAAATTCCTTTAAAACGTGACAAAAAGAGTCCTCACTTTCAAGAGAAGTTACTAAAATTCTGAGCTGGAAACCCCAGAAACTGAACCTAAACCTGCTCATGTGAAAAAGCAGCCTTGAGCTGAGAACGTCAGCGTTGCTGCAGGATGAGGTTTCATTTGAACACTTGAGTGCGAGACACTCCACCCCTTTGATTCTCTCAGAACTTTAAATTATGAGTGTTTTGCGAGCAAAGCTCGGCCACAGATGGATGCTTGCCAGTTGTTTGCTCGAAGCGCAGGACATAAATTTGCAGAGCGGCTTTGCTGCGGAGCGAAACGTCACTGCGGCAGTCAACAAGTCCTCCCAAACTAAATGACAAAATGGGTCGCCTGACGCCCTCGCTGGCAGCGCGGCCCGATTCTTCAGCGCCTTCTGAAATGTGTGCGATGGCTTAAAAAAAGAAAAAAAGAGTCAGAGCCACTTACGAGGTTATCAGTGACGCTTTACAGGTTCAGAACATCTGTCACAGCTGCTGCCACAAAAAAAGAAAAATTAGTTTCCTGTAAAAACCCAGATTTCCTCTGGAAATGACACTGAATCATATATATTTGAGCCGTGCCTCCTGGCTACGGCGCGCCCTGAAATGTCTTTAATAAGGACGTTAAAAGGGCCGCCGCCGCCGCCACGGCTTCACTTCTAAATTAGAAATAAACCGGCGAGAACGCTTGACTTACCGAGGAAGGTTACGGTTAAACACAACACGTAATCTCTGCTTGTCTTTTTCCACGTTTACGGATGTCGGCGTGCGTGCAGCCACTGAAGTTACAGGAACGAGCGTGCACGGGGAACGTCCACCGATATCTCTGGCTTTAATCTGAATACGATGACGAGCATTTGGATCATAATAAACCGGGAATATCACGCTGTTTATCGTCAGCAGAAACGTTCACGCGCCTCCTGATTTCACCCTGATTACAATGATCCAGGCTCGTATCTGTTTTCAGCAGCTCTACATCTTTATTCCTTTATTTCGCTGCAGAAATTGCAGCTTTTACTGATGATGGGCAATTTGAACGCGGCCTGCTGAATAGTCGCAGGTGCCACGTTGTTTGAGTCGGGCAGAAACAGCCTGAGTGGCTTTTATTTTTTCCTGCGCGCACACACGCGCTGACACACGAGTCTTTTCAGAGTGAAACGGCGTTTTATGTGGCCATTAGTGGATTGGAGACTTAGTTACACCAACATTTTACGCAGGAAGCAGTAATCTCATTGGCTGAGCTGAAGCACATTGGACGGAGGCGAAGACTCACATTTCTTCTTCTGATCACTGCTGCTGCTTCAGAGTCAGAGCTGTAACCGTAACGCAACAGCAACAGCAGCGACCGCACGCTGAACCACGGCGTGTGAAGGAAGAAACGCCGTATGAACGGCCTTTTCCAAAAAAAAAAGAGGAAAGTTATGTTGCAAACAAAAAAACTCAGGGGGGAAGAAGTTGCATCGGAGCTGTTGAAGGTTTCAGAAATACTGAGGTGAGTTTAGGAGAGAAAGCGTTCTCTCTTAAAGCCACCCTATGTAGTTTTACCACTTCTGACCACATGGGGGCAGACGAGAGGTTTTTATGACCGAACCCGAATGGACCCGCAATATTTGGACCCGGAACCGACCCGACCCGAGTCTTTAGTTTCCAACCACGAACCGAACCCGAATAGAACCGAGACAATCCAGCCCATAGTTGCTCATGTTAAAGTTGTCTAGCGTTGAATAAAACTTGATTTTCTTACTAAAGTTGTCTTCTTCTACCGGTTCAGTTGCTACATAGGCTACGTGATGTAAACAACAATAAATCCACGTCGTTATTTTCTTTGTAGATACAGATGCTATTGGTAGCAACTGCTAACGCTAATAGCCTACACCGGTCAGGACGTGTCGTAAATATGTTCTCTCATCCAGCGTTGTCATGTTGGTGATCCGTTGTGCTTTACAGCTGCCGGGCAAACCGCTAATAACACGCTAATTACACGCTACGGCAACACGGTTGTTTCATGACAAACACGCCACGTTAATGAATAATTAATTAAACTGCCCAGAGTCCTGACATTAGCTGCCACCGCCAATATCTTTACCTCACGGACCCAGCCTGTCAGAGAGCACCGACCGGACCCGAGAATAACTGTACCGATTCCGACCCGAACCCGGAGTCACGTCTATTGAATGGACCCGAGACCCGGTTCGGGTCGGAACCTCGGGTTTTCGGGTTGTTCCGAAGGCCTCTTGGGCTGACAAATCTGCTGCGTTGACAATACGGTGCTTATAAGTGGGGATAGTCCGCCATATCCTGAAATACCGCCCTGTCTCATGGGAGCTGCCATTAAGGGTCGCTACCCCCGCCTACATGGGCGCGCAGACCGCCATCGTCCCGTGAAGTCACTGGATGATTGACAGGTTCCGGCAGACTTCCCCTCGAAGAGTCCTGAAATGCTCCTTCGGCCGGCAACATGAGGAATGGTGGCGGCGCTTAGCTAATGTTTGGTTAGCACAGCTGCTTAACGAAGATAAGCTAACTGCAGCCTCTAGTGGTCAGTAGAGGAACTGCAGTGCTTGTATTAATATACGTTTATTTTTATCAGTTTTATAAGTGGACTCTTGTCCACTTGTCCACATTGCTTGTTTTTCTTTGTCCTGCCTGCGTGACATATTTTACCGTTTTTGTTCCAGCTAACTCAGGTGCGTTTACATCTGTTCAAATGTTGGTCCATGTATGTTTTTCCTTGTCAAACAAACAAGTGAAGTGGTGAAACGTGTGATTTGCACCCCTGCTGCTGCCCCCATCTGGTCAGAAGTGGTATTTTTACAGACTGCAGATCATCCTGGCCAGTCGTCTTAAAGCGTTGGTCTCACAGGAAGCAGAAGCAGAAGTTCGGAGTCCATCACCAAAATAGAATCAATGCATCTCGACATGGTTTTAGTTCAGTATGTTTTATTTTTGTAATTTAGTTGTGACTTCATAGAGCTCATTCAGTCCTCAGTCAGTTTTGCTCGACACCAAGAAAAACTGCAGAGGTAAATTTTTAAAAATGTTTTATGGTGAAATCAGCAGCGATGGGGCACATGATGGATGAGGGTGACATGGGACAAACAAAAACGATCATAGGAACTGCAGGCTCTAGTGGTCGGTAGAGGAACTGCAGCCTCTAGTGGTCGGTAGAGGAACTGCAGCCTCTAGTGGTCGGTAGAGGAACTGCAGCCTCTAGTGGTCAGTAGATGAACTGCAGCCTCTAGTGATCGGTAGAGGAACCGCAGCCTCTAGTGGTCGGTAGAGGAACTGCAGCCTCTAGTGGGTCGGTAGAGGAACTGCAGCCTCTAGTGGTCGGTAGAGGAACTGCAGGTCCTCTAGTGGTCGGTAGAGGAACTGCAGCCTCTAGTGGTCGGTAGAGGAACTGCAGCCTCTAGTGGTAGTAGAGGAACTGCGCCTCTAGTGGTCGGTGCAGCCTCTAGTGGTCGGTAGAGGAACTGCAGCCTCTAGTGGTCGGTAGAGGAACTGCAGCCTATAGTGGTCGGTAGAGGAACTGCAGCCTCTAGTGGTCGGTAGAAACTGCAGCCTCTAGTGGTCGGTAGAGGAACTGCAGCCTCTAGTGGTCGGTAGAGGAACTGCAGCCTCTAGTGGTCGGTTAGAGGAACTGCAGCCTCTAGTGGTCGGTAGAGGAACTGCAGCCTCTAGTGGTGGTAGGAACTGCAGCCTCTAGTGGTCGGTAAGGAACTGCAGCCTCTAGTGGTCGGTAGAGGAACTGCAGCCTCTAGTGGTCGGTAGAGGAAACTGCAGCCTCTAGTGGTCGGTTAGAGGAACTGCAGCCTCTAGTGGTCGGTAGAAGAACTGCAGCCTCTAGTGGTCGGTAGAGGAACTGCAGCCTCTAGTGGTCGGTGGAGGAACCGCAGCTCCTAGCGGGGCCTCTGGCTCACCTCCAGCCGTCGAGTGTTTTCGGCGTCTCAGATCAGGTCCGTGTGCTGAAGAGGCCATTTTTAATTTTTTTAAGTCCTCCATCTCTGACGAGCAGATCTTCTTTGATCCGGAGCTCCAGCTCGGTTCTTGACCTGGGTTAGGGTTAGATGCTTTGATGCCACCTGAGGAGCGTCTCTGGTACCTGGCTCCATCCTTGGCTCCGTCCTCGGCTCCATCCTCGGCTCTGTCCTCAGCTCCGTCCTCGGCTCCGTCCTCGGCTCCATCCTCGGCTCCGTCCTCGGCTCCGTCCTCGGCTCCGTCCCTGGCTCCGTCCTTCGCTCCATCCTCAGCTCCGTCCTTCGCTCCGTCCTTGGCTCCGTCCTCGGCTCCGTCCTCAGCTCCGTCCCTGGCTCCGTCCTCGGCTCCGTCCTCGGCTCCGTCCTCGGCTCCGTCCTCCGCTCCGTCCTCAGCTCCATCCTTGGCTCCATCCTTCGCTCCGTCCTCGGCTCCGTCCTCAGCTCCATCCCTGGCTCCTTCCTCGGTTCCATCCTTGGCTCCATCCTTGGCTCCATCCTTGGCTCCATCCTTGGCTCCATCCTTGGTTCCATCCTTGGTTCCATCCTCGGCTCCGTCCTCGGCTCCGTCCTCGGCTCAGTCCTCGGCTCCGTCCTCGGCTCCGTCCTTGGCTCCGTCCCTGGCTCCGTCCTCGGCTCCGTCCTCAGCTCCATCCCTGGCTCCTTCCTCGGTTCCATCCTTGGCTCCATCCTTGGCTCCATCCTTGGCTCCATCCTTCGCTCCATCCTTCGCTCCATCCTCGACTCCGTCCTCGGCTCTGTCCTCGGCTCCATCCTTGGCTCCGTCCCTGGCTCCGTCCTTGGCTACGTCCTCAGCTCCGTCCTCGGCTCCGTCCTCAGGTCCGTCCTCGGCTCCGTCCTCGGCTCCATCCTTGGCTCCATCCTTCGCTCCATCCTTCGCTCCATCCTCGACTCCGTCCTCGGCTCCGTCCTCGGCTCCGTCCTCGGCTCCATCCTTGGCTCCATCCTTCGCTCCATCCTTCGCTCCATCCTTCGCTCCATCCTCGACTCCGTCCTCGGCTCCGTCCTCAGCTCCGTCCTCAGCTCCGTCCTCAGCTCCATCCTTCGCTCCATCCTTCGCTCCATCCTTCGCTCCGTCCTCGGCTCCGTCCTCAGCTCCGTCCTCAGCTCCGTCCTCAGCTCCATCCTCAGCTCCGTCCCTGGCTCCATCCTTGCTCCATCCTCAGCTCCGTCCTCAGCTCCGTCCTCAGCTCCGTCCTCAGCTCCGTCCCTGGCTCCATCCTTCGCTCCATCCTCAGCTCCGTCCTCAGCTCCGTCCTCGGCTCAGTCCTCGGCTCCATCCTTCGCTCCATCTATGGTTCCATCCTTGGCTCCATCCTTCGCTCCGTCCTTGGCTCCGTCCTCAGCTCCGTCCTCGGCTCCGTCCTCAGCTCCGTCCTCAGCTCCGTCCTCAGCTCCGTCCCCGCAGAAGCGCATTCATTCGTGAGCATGTTTTCAGATCGTTTTCAATAACCCACGTCTCTGAGATCACACAGACGCTGGGAGGGGTCGGTTGAACATCTTTGTTCCGTCTGCTGGAGGAGCTCGTAGCCAGCCGTCCTCGCTGAAGCGTACAGGATGTGCCTGATGTTTCCTTGGCAGAGGAAAAGGTAAAAATAGAGGAGCTTCATCTGGTTTGAATTCAGCTGCACCGCATTACTTTAGGGGTGGTTTCTTCTTCTTTTCTTTCTTTTCTTTTTTTTTCTTTACGTGTTCAGCAGTCCTCGGCCCTCTTTGTGTGATTGAAGCTCAAACGGACCAGGAAATGCAGAATAATCCGCGTTCTGAAGACGTCCAGTGACGTGATTGCCGGGCCGGTGCGGCGGGGGCCGGTGCGGCGGGGGCCGGCCGGGCTCGCCACATTAAAGGCGGCGTCGGGCCCAGAGATGAGTGCAGACTGGGTTAAGTTAAGCGAGAGGGGGAGGACTTCAAAGGCCGCCGGGCTCGCCTGCCATATTGAGAGTGACGAGATGTGTCTTTTATTAATAGCGTTCAGCAGAGTTTCTTGTTCCATTGTTCTGCAATCACGCCGGCGTGCAGACGGGATGAGAGCCGCCGTTTCAAAGCGGCACAGCAAATTACACCTTGATTAGACGCCAGGGAGACAGTTGAAGGATTTACTGCTCACCATTGTTTGGTTTCTTACCTCATTCTGAGCCTTTTACCGACTCGATAAAAGCAGTCACTTTAACTTCAACACCAACATGTCGCCTCTCGTTGCAGAAGAAAGAGGTTTCCTGTCTTTGTTTTCTGGAGGAGTCACTGACTTCAGTCCTAAGTCTGGTTTTATCTTAAAACCAGAGTTGTGGCTTCTGTTTGAAGAGTCAGTTTTGGCTCAAAGATCAAACCGTTTGACGCTCAGGAACACAGAAGAACCCAGGAGGTCCGTCTCAGAGCCTCCAGGCCTCACTGAACACCTCCAGGAAGAAGCTTGACCCAGTTGGGTTTCCAGGAGAAACCCTACCGGGCCCTCTGGACCAGAGACCAGAACCGTGTTTGGACCAGCAGGACCACCTCAGTTCCTCTAACGTCCTTCCAGACATGAAACCAACGTTCTGGAGATGATTAAATATTAAACGTGGGTCCGTCTGACACCTGATGACGGGCTGAACCCGGCCCAGGCGACGGTCCTGACTAGAGCTGAGCGATTTTATCGATTCTGCGATATATATCGATATTTTATTTCCCGGAGAGTATCGATTTTTCAGCTGCAGATATCGATATTTTAAACTTCTTTTAAACCCCCGTGTCCTGTGTTTTTTTTAAATTTTCTTTTTATTGAACATTTTTACATATATTCTGCGTACAACTGCTGCACAATGATTAGGTTTTTTTTTCCCTTTTTCAGAGTAGTACAGTAACATATAGGCAAACAGTCTTTTACTTTGGATCAAGATAAAGTATTACTATGCTTGTTTACACACACCAAAGAAAAATAATAAATAAAAGGAATATAATAAATAAATAATAATAACAGTAGTATTAATAGCCAGAGCATAATGTCTCTTTACAATCTCCCATACCTTATGTCCATATGACTTAACTGGATTTTACCATATCATCAATGTTGCAAATATGATGAAATAAAATAAAAGAAAAAGAAGCAGAACATTTCAACATCTGTAGCTATGAACTAGGTGTCTTTGTTCCCAAGATGCACCTCTCATATAAAGTTTGACCTAACTGGTTTTATGTACTTTTCCATCCCGTATATATTCTGCATAACCTCGACCCAGTCCTCCATCTTAGGTACCTCACCCTTCATCCACTTTCTGGTAATTGCTTTTTTACTTGCAGTCAACATTACTCACTTTGCACTGTTTAAATAAATGAAACTATTTTTCTCAACAAATCTTTTATTCATTTTGTCCAGCATTTACAGCCATATAATGTGTAATTGATGCTTTCAGTTCAATTAATTCAAACTAAGTCATTGGAACACTCACAAGATGTCACCAAAATCACTTTGTCCCTTTAAAATCTTTCGGAAAATGATGTAAATGTATTGTAAGATGAATATCGATATATATCGTATCGTGAGCTGAATATCGTGTATTGTGTATCGTATCGCTACAGCCCTGGTCCTGACCTGAAATACAGCAGTGGTTCTTCATCAGAACCAGCTGGAACGGTCCGGTGAAGCTCCAGACCTCCGTCCAGCTGTGGTGGGACCTCCGTCCAGCTGTGGTGGGACCTCCAGGGGACGTCCTCCGTGACGTCCAGCAGCGTGGACACGTGACCTGAAGACACAGTCCGAGTAAATCTGCGTAACACCTTGACAGAAACGCAACAAAACAACAAATTCATTCAAGATGAGAACTTTAAGTTCCTGCTGGACCTGCGTCCTAGTTTCTGTTCGTTACAGAATGATCTGGAAGTTATTTCTCCCTGAAATAAAGAACCGGTGATGTCGTGAGACCCGCCACGATCAGACGACGCAGCGGTGGTGAAAAAGTGATCCACTTCCGCTCATATGAGGCTGCGGTTGCCAAATACTGAGACTCACTGTGATCAGCTGACGTTTTTAGTTTTTCCCAGAAACCCGTTCAGTGATTGGGGGGCGGAGTCACGCTGTCGTGTTCAGTTTCGTTGGTGAACGTCGAGTCGTTGCAGCGTTTTCTTCCTTCTGTCCATCATCTCCTATCCTCATTAAACATCGGGCATCTCTTTTTTTTTTTTTTGTCTTTTCTTGAAAAAAACCCCACAAAACAAAACAAAAATCTCAATTTAGCCGCTTTAAATCTCCTCAGTGAACGTGTAATTGGTGTTTACGTGATTGGCTTCTGCCGTTCGCCGCTTTCCCCGTAAATCCTTGTCAATCTAAAGCCGGCCTCGCGCCTTATCAAGCCAACAGAAACAAATGAAACGCCGGCGAACATCCCATAATTGACTGTTTATGAGCGCGATGATCAGTTGCGGTTTGATTCGAGGATGTAATCTGCTCAACCAAAAATGGACACGAGCGTGAATGCGGCTCCTCCCTCTGATTGCGAGCGTCCGGCGCACTCGTCGTGATTAAGTTTGAAAAGAGCTTCGTTTTATCGTCGGCCAACACCAGAGTTGGCAATCTTCAGACCTTCAACGAGAAATAATTAGGATCTATTTGAATGCTGAGAGCCGTGCACGGGGCTGAGACGAGAGCTAAGCTCGTTAACGACTGTGGTGGCAATTAAAGACACCCCCCCCCCCCCCATCACCGCCGCCCGCCCCCCCACCTCCTGTTTACAACTTTATCACCTGAAAGTTGATCATGATCAGGCCTGAAATGAGATTTAATTTTACTGCAGAAACAACAGTTGGTCTTAAAGCGCCATCGTCGCTCCTCATCCAAGTCTGCTAACGATCCGTTTGTTTAAAGGAGGGGCTGAAGCAGGTGGACCCCCGACAGGTGAAGGACACCTGTCCTGGAGGACTGGACCCCCGACAGGTGAAGGACACCTGTCCTGGAGGACTGGACCCCCGACAGGTGAAGGACACCTGTCCTGGAGGACTGGAGCTGTCGACGGGACGTTGCAGATGTTCGTTCAAAGACAGACGCTCTGTGACTCGCAGCTACATGAGCCTGCCAGTTGTTTAAAACAGTGGTTCTCAAATGGTGGGTCGCGACCCAAAAGTGGGTCGCAGACCCGTTTTCAGTGGGTCGTGGGCCTTTACCTGGGGAAGGAAATGCTAAAAAAAAAAAGCGTGTCATTCATCCTCCTCAACAGTAGATGGCGATAATGTCCTGTAATGTGAGTTGACACCCGCCAGTTTAAACCATAGAAGAAGACCTGCAGAGTTTGTTTCCATATGTTGAGCAGGTGAAACACAGATACAACGAATAATATATGAGATATGGATTTAATTATCTTGAAGACAAAGGTCAGTGAGCGGTTATTCAGATAAAACTATATATTTGAGTTCTTTTTGAAACTACTGCTCAGTGGTTGCACTGTTTTATTTCATGTTTGTTCATGTTGAGTCTGTTAAAAAAGGCTGAAGTTACTGAAGTGAAGTGTTTTGAATTTAATTAAAATGCAGCTAATTGAGCATCAAAGGGAATATTTCCCACTTGAAGTCATTTTGGTTTTTGCTATTTTGGTTTTTGCTGTTTTGATTCACCAGTAAACTTATTTTTTTGTGTTGGTATTCTGTGATATTCTATTTTACTATCTCCGATTCAAACTGCACGATCTTTTCATTCAATAAATTTGAGAAGTTGGAAATTTTCCTTGATTTGGGTCGTGGCTTGTCATTAAGTGTCATCACTGACTTTGCGGTTTTTAAATCCAGACTTAAAACCTATTTATTTAGACTGGCTTTTAATACACAGTATTGATGTGAGATATTTTTAATTTAATTTTAATTATATTGTTATGTCTATTTTAATGTGTTTTGTTTTAATGTGGATTTTAATGGAAAGCACTTTGGTCACCTTGTGTGTTGAAAAGGGCTCTACAAATAAACATTGATTGATTGATTGATTGAAGGGTGATGGTGGATCCTGAAGCCAGACCAGTTGAGAACCACTGGTTTAGAACACGCCCACGGAGGTCCAGCAGCACTCGGACCGGTCCAATCAGAACCCTAAACCTAAAGAAACACTGTTTAGCATCGTAGGTTAGCATGAGCTAACTGAGCTGAGGTTGGCGTGTTCAGGCTTAAAAAAAAAAAACGGGTTTCAGAACCGCTCTGACATCACAGAGGGTTTGTCCAGTTCTTTTTATACGGTCTGGCACATCGTTTTCTAAAACCCGAGTGTCTGAAACTGATCTTTGATGGGAAATGATTTGAGGGGCCGAACGTATTTTTAGTTCCCGAGCCGGTGACATGGTTAAAATTAGTCCACGTGGCTTCTTCTGCTGGTTTAATTTCTCCACGTAGTTTAACATTAAAAATCAGGTCAACCTTTAAGATTCATGAGCTGAGAAGGGGGGGGGGGGGGGGGGGGGTAATAAAAAAGAAGAATTAATGGTATGCTATTTTTGTTCAGTCAGTCGCCTGTTAATTTGATATGACCTTAGTCAAAGGCGGTGGAATAACAAAGTTGTGGTGGAAACCAAACGGCGGCTCTCAGGAGCCGCTTTGCCGCCAGCCGCCGTTCCTTCAACGCTTATCTCCAAAACTCAACACGCAGGATTTCCAGGACATCAGTGGCACTGAGAAACTAATACTCTTTCATCTAATTACACAGCACATTGTTTCAATTAAGCTTTCTTTCATTAGTCGCTTGGAAATCTGTTTTTTTTTTTTTTTTTATTTTGAGGCGAGGAAAAAGCGGCCGCTGCGGCGCGGCTCAGAAAACAACTTCTGACAGGCGAACGGGGTGCGCCCATCACCCGGCGATGTCATGGAGGTGCCGACCGTACGGGTCGCCGCGTCGCCTCTTTGTCCGCCGGCCAAAGCGGAGGTGCGTCGCCTCCTTTATTCGCCACCTCTCCCTCGCCGCTGAGCTCCCAGTGTGACTCTCCTGGTGACAGCGTCCGGTGTTTGGCGCCCGGCGCTCCCGGGCCCCCATTGAAGCATCCCTGCAGGGGTTTTCTTCACAGAGGGGCTCGGGGGGGAGGGGTTAAGGTGAAAGTTTGGCACCGGGCAACAGATCCCCCAACAGTGGAGGGCTTTGTTGCCAGGTTGAGCTCTCCTCGGCGACGTGGAGCAGCCGGGCGGCCTCTGACCCGACCTCCACTCCCAGATGACCGGTGGGCAGCGAGGCTGAGAAAAGAGAAAATATGAAAGAGCCCGGCAAACTTGGTTTGGAAGAAAAGGACTGGAATGAAGGAGGGGGGGGGGGGGGGGGGTGAAACAAAGTGCTCAGAAATAGGTCAACCAGTATCTCATTTTTCTTGCTAAGCTTGTAATCACCCTTGACAAGCTCACTGTGGAGCAGCTATTCAGCGGGAATCCGGCGAATGACGGACTCAAACCATCCGTCTCACGATGAGATGGAGCCTCTTTGTTCTCCGGCTCTTTCTGCTCCGGTTTATTTGAGGAAGAGCTACCTGTCCTCCCAGGCCCATCACCTAACTTTACGCTTTCTTCTTTTTTTTTTTTTTTTTTTTTTACAAAAGATGAACATGAACAGATAAACATTGGACTGAAATATAGAATAAATGAGTCTATTATTATGAAATATTTCCCGTTATTATGAAATGGATGTTTATTAGTAGGGCTGTAGCGATACACTAATCTCACGATACAATACGATATATTTGGCTCACGATACGATATATTTCGACATTCATCTTACAATACATTTACATAAATTTCCGAAAGATTTTAACGGGACGAAGTGATTTTGGTGACATCTTGTGAGTGTTCCAATGACTTTTGAATTAACTGAACTGAAAGCATCAATTACACATTATATGCAAATGCTGGACAAAATGAATAAAAGACAATATGATAGCGGGGCTCCATCGCGTTCACCAGGCGCCTAAAGACGGCGTTTTCCACCACTGAATACGATCTCAGATCCTGACAAATAAAGTAGCAATGGACGCCGTCGTTTTCTGAGACCTGGTGAAGTAGATGGAAACTGTCCAGCGTGGTTTGCTTCGGATCGCTCCGCAACTTCTTGGGCTAGCTCTCAGTTAGCATTAGCTTGTCCGGGTGGTGACGTTTCAGGTGGGCTCGCAGGTTGGTGGTATTTCCAGAGTACTTCACGTTTGTGTGACACGGCTTACAAACTGCCATACTTTTGTCTAAATCTTTCCTTTTACTTTTTAAACCCGAACTGCTCCCACACATCTGCTTTTAAGCACGCAGGCGCTGCGTTTATACTCGCCGCCATCCTCCTGACTGGCTCAGCTGTAGCTGGAAGAGAAAGAAGCTTCTGGATAACCTGTTAGAAACGCTCTACAGCGACACTAGTGGCTGGAGGACTTCATGGCACCCGTACGAGACACGGGGGTTTTGAAGGGAGCTTAGAATATCGATACCTGCGGCTGAAATATCGATACTCTCTGGGAAATAAAATATCAATATATATCGCAGAATCCATAAAATCGCCCAGCCCTATTAATTATTATGAAATATTTCCCATTATTATGATAATGGCTTTGTTTTTCATAAGAATGATTTGTGTGTCAATCACAGCAGAGAGGGCGGAGCCATTTATGTGATTGGCTGCTCTTTCATTCAGGCACAAGCAACAGAACAGTGAATATGGTCAAGGTTTCCCGTAGCTCAGTCCAAGCTAGCATAGCTACAATCGGACTAGCAGCGCACCTTGATGACATCACGGCCCGCTGCTAACGGGACCTCACGGCCAAAACTAGTCGATGTCAGAGCGTAGAATGGAGAAGGATCAGCCAATGAGCGTGCAGGTCAACCACTGGCCCCGCCCACTGGCAAAATGTCATTATTATGTAAAAGCTCATTCTTAGATTAAAAAAAAGCCATTCTGAAATAAACTATTATGCATTAAACTAAGATTAAATAATTATAAAAATATATTTCATAATAATTACATTTTTTCATAATAATGGATACGTATTTCAGAATAATAAACGCCTGTATTTCATAATAATAGACTCATTTATTCATTGAATTATGACCCAAACGGGGCTCCATACTCCGCTGTGACTGGTGAACGTTTCCCGCCAGCCAAGTTTGAGATTCCTGTCGACATATTAACGAGTTAAAGAGTCGTTAGGAGTCCTGATCTTTGTCTAGTCTGGACCAGCGGAGCGACTTTGAGTCATCTGGATGGTTTTGGATGAAAAACCGCGGTTGTGTGGCAGACGGCGGGTTTTCCTCCATCTTGACGTGAAAGTGAGACCTCCGGGGTGTCGGGGGGGTTCGTCCGCTCTGGCAGCTGTCAGTTTCCTCAGAAACACCCCATCGTTCACTCCTGTGGGCGTCCGTCTGGGAACCGTCGCACCGGCGTCGCGTCATCCAGCTGCTTGTTTTGGTGCTCAGGCAGAAGAAACTTAGAGGGTGATTTCTTTTTTTTAAATATTTCCCTGCCAAAGCAAGGATGTAAAAGCAACACGAAGTCATTAACTTTCCCTGTTTTTCCCTCTGAGTTTCTTTTTTAACTTCACAGCCAAACACGTCGATATTTCACCTCCGTTTCATGCTCGAAGGTGTGACAGCGCTAGAAACGTACCGCAGCAGCTACCAAGAACAATCTTCAGGACCTTCAGGACCTTCAGGACCTTCAGGACCTTTACTTTCTTCTGGATGATGTAGTTTTTATGAACTACTGGCTGTGAAGATTCTGTTCAGGGTCAATCACCCAAATCTGTCGAGTCATTCCTGAGATATGGCCTCGTGCAGTTACCCGTAGCTCCACTGGGGGGAGTACGCTGACACAAACAATCGTATTTGGAAGGAGGTAATACTTTTCGTGACATACAGACAGGTGAAGTCTGGAACAGGTCAGTAAATGTGTCTCTGAAGGTGCAGATGTTGGTAACGTGAAGGAATCAGACCATCGACGTCCAGAGATGAAGTTCTGAGTTATAATGTGTGAAGGTGCTGAACACTGACTGGAAGGTTTGAATCCTTTTGTTGGTAATGACGCGTCCAGACTCCTCCTGGATGGAGAAACCAGTCCCAGGTGCTGCTCAGGTTTCTGCTCCATTCTTTCAGTCTTCAGATCTTGAAGGTCGGTGGTCCTCTTCTGTGCTCTCCGGTTCTTTCATGGGTCTTCAGCTTGGTTCCTGTCAGCTGATTGGCTGGGCCGTTCTAGCAGCTTTAGTTTGTTTCTCTAAACCAGATGACTGTTTCTTGGCTGTGCCTTTGGGATGGTTGTCTGAAACCTCTGGCCTTGGTTCATCTTCACCGTTCTGGTAGAAGCAGCAGCTCTTTATTGGTCCTTCCTTCAGTCGTAGTTATCAGGGTAAAGTCTGTCAGAAGAACAGCCCACAGGATGATGCTCCCACCTCCAAACATCACTGGTTCTGGTCTCCTCTGACCAGTCTGGTCTCCAGTGTTCCACAGGTGTGTCCATATGTTGAGCATCAAACTTTTTATTATTATTTCACCAAGTAGGAGGAGTTTTATAGTTTGATACCTTTAGATGGTCAGAAACTAAAGATCTGAATCCTGAGTCCAGACGGATGTGACCTCTACTCAGGCTTCAGAATGTTTATTCTTAGTTTTACACTTGTATTTTCATATATGTATTAGGGCTGGGCAACGATTAAAATTTTTAATCGCAATTAATCACGATTAATCACATTGTATACGCAAAATCAAATAATGTATTCAACAGTAGTGTAAAGCTCACTTTTATTTAAATGTTTCACTGCCATATGAACTAAAGTGTCATAACATTTGTTGTTCAAACACTTTTAACATCAGCACTTGTCAGTTACACATATTTAGTGTAAATCTCATCTTAAATAATGTCAAATAAAATAAAGCTTATTGTCACTGCCAGGGCATTAAAGTCATCCTGTTTTTATAAATAAAAAAGTCTACAAACAGAATCCAACAAAATGATTGTGTCTCAGCACATTCAGAACATTAAAACATTAATTTCTGAGGTAACGGCAGAAACTTTTAACGGGGAGTTCAACTTGTCAGTTGTTACAAATAACCTTGTTTCTTGTTTTTACCAATCGATGTATCAATCATTCTTTCCATTTTCAATTGTCAATCAAAAATAAAAAAAAAAACTAAAAAGGGACATTTTATTACGTTTTTTTTGTTTTTTTAATCTAACACAAAAAAACAAGAAAAATCCCTATTTTTTTATATTTCAATTTTAGACTTGGATCAAAACTACAAAAATTAAAAAACGGGCCACAGAACTGAATTAGTTTTTATAATGGAGGACTGGACTTTCTGTTGTCATTACACATCTGAGCCACTAGATGGAGCCGCACTGCAGTAACCAGCTAGAGAACAGCAGGACAGTGAACACATGGAGCAGATCTGATGGAACATGGAGGAATGACCACATCGTCTTCAACTAACGGGATTGAAAGTTTGTTTCCAGACAGAATTGTTAATATTGCTACCTGAGTTGCTACCTGAACTGTAAAGTTCTCGAATTTTTACTTGTTTAGCTTTTTGTTATGTTTACTGTTTTCTGGTTCCGCAGCAGCCAGTAACAGACTTTTCAAAACAAAAGCATGTAAGCAACATGCGTTAAAGCGAGATAAAATAAATGTCGGCGTTAATAAATTAATGAGTCAACACGATAATAACGCGTTAACTTGCCCAGCCCTAATATGTATAAATATATCTTTATTTTAACATCAGACTCTTTCAGATACACCTCGTGGTTGCTGAGATACCCTCATTTTATATCAGGACTTTATTTTTTGGGCGTTAATCTGAAAGGTCGTTTTCAAAGGTTCGGTTTCTCTGAACGACGTCTCACCAACAGCAGCCTAAAGACCCGTGAAAGTAAATGCTCCGTTACCGCAGAATATGCTTCAATTAACTGAAAACCGCTTTCATCCACATAAAAAAAAAAAAACCCAGGGTATAAATCGAGACGCGTCTGACTTCCTCCCGACGCTCGATCAGAAACTCACCCAGAAATAATTGTGCGCGGCTGATGGATGTTCGTCAGGAAGCGATTCCCTCATCTCGCCGCAGATTTAAATGTGATCTTGTTAAGCCGCCGAGGGACCGAATCTCGCCCATGGGTGGTCAAAGGATGCTCGGTCGCTAATGAGGTGTGCACGGGGGCCCCCTGGGTGACGGCGGTGTCACGCCGAGGCCTTGGGGCGCCCTGGGGCGGCGGCGGCGGCGGCCCAGACCTCACTGGTCTGCAGACGTTCAGCTGATGCTGAAACAATAAAACTGGGTTTCCGTTGGTTGTTTTGATCCGCTCCGCTCTAAATAGCATGTGAATGTGCGTTTTAGCCGTTATTTGCGTGTTAATACGAAGCCTCTTTGAGAACGGGCCCATTGTTGAGTGAGTCTGTTAATTACGAGAGCTCAAAGTGCCACCGACTCTTAGAAGACGACGATTATTCATCACTGCGATAAGAATTAATATTCAGGATGGCACGCTCCCCCAGAAATAGTTTTTTTTTTTTTTCCTTTTTGTTGTCTCATGAACCGCATTTAAACGCTCCAAATTACACATTCAATCCATCTTTGTTTGTGTGTTTAACCCTGTTAAACATGGCAGCACTTTGTGACTTTTAAAGACCCGTGGATTATTGGACTTGGAGCTGGCATCAGCGGAGCCACAGTTTGGATTGTGTTTGCTATCAAATAAACACTTAATGCATCTGGGGATGTAAACAAATGTTCGTTCGCTGCCACGCAGCTGCTGGAAATAAAGCCCCAGTCGGTCGCTCGCATCCTGACGGGGAGTTGCTGTATTTTTAGACGCCGTCCACAGCTGATAATACGATCGGGTGGCCTCAGCTGAAGAGGGTCGGCACAATGACGGCGGCTCCGCGAGCCTTCGGCCACAATGGCGGAGGGATCAGAACCCCCCGCTGTTTGTATCCGGAGCATTTAATCAAACTGGCATTAGTTTGGCACTGTATGGCTTAAACTTTGCTTCCCTCCCAATCCTGTCGGCAGACTTATTATTGTTGACAGTAGCTCCAGATTCAGCTATAGGCTCAGCAACTAAAGGGATAAGATGGGCTCAAAGGGCTTTTTATAACCTTTCTATTCATCCGGATCCAGTCGGTCCAGAGGAGACGTGGACTCAAACACCTGGCTGGAGGTCTCTGGGACGGACCAGGAGGCCCGAATCACCTTCCAGGTGACCGCTGGTTTGTTTCATTTATTTCAATGTGATCTGTGGAGGTGCGTCTCTCTGCTGAAACCCCGACCCAGAAAGAACCGGGACGTGAATGACGACCCGGTGAAACAAAGAGCTACAGGGGTTCTTGGGGTTCATTCTTTTCTTCTGTTTCTACACGTCCGTCCCCAACGGCCGATCCGGAGACGGTTCAGAGCTGGTGGGAAAAGGTTCTGGTGCCAAACAGGTGACGTCGAAGCAGCGCCAACCAAAGACCCGAGTCTCTGAGGAGCAAAGATGGACAGAAGGTCTTCGTTCTGTCAGAACCACTGGAACGATTCCAAACAAATGTTCATCATCCAGTGATGCCTAACTCTTCAGTCATTAAACCTTCAGAGAATCTGCAAGAATTTAGAAACGTTTTTGATTTTTTTTCCTCAAATCAGACCTGTGGTTCCTGTGGTCCCTCTAGTCCTCTAGTCCCTGTGGTCCCTGTGGTCCCTCTAGTCCTCTAGTCCCTGTGGTTCCTGTGGTCCCTCTAGTCCTCTAGTGGGTTCCTGTGGTCCTGTGGTCCTCTAGTCCTCTAGTCCCTGTGGTTCCTGTGGTCCCTCTAGTCCTCTAGTCCCTTCCTGTGGTCCCTCGTGCTCTAGTCCCTGCAGTCCCTGTGGTCCCTCTAGTCCTCTCTAGTCCCTGTGGGTCCCTCTAGTCCTCTAGTCCTGTGGTTCCTGTGGTCCCTAGTCCTCTAGTCCCTGTTGTTCCTGTGGTCCTCTAGTCCTCTAGTCCTCTAGTCCCTGTGTCCCTAGTCCTCTAGTCCTGTGGTCCTGTGGTCCTTTAGTCCCTAGTCCCTGTAGTCCCTGTGGTCCCTCTACTCCTCTAGTCCCTGTGGTTCCTGTGGTCCCTCTACTCCTCTAGTCCCTGTAGTCCCTGTGGTCCCTCTAGTCCTCTAGTCCCTGTGGTCCCTGTGGTAGCTCTGTTCCCCGTAGTCCCTGTGGTCCCTCTAGTCCTCTAGTCCCTGTGGTTCCTGTGGTCCCTTTAGTCCTCTAGTCCCTGTAGTCCCTGTGGTCCCTCTACTCCTCTAGTCCCTGTAGTCCCTGTGGTCCCTCTACTCCTCTAGTCCCTGTAGTCCCTGTGGTCCCTCTAGTCCTCTAGTCCCTGTGGTCCCTGTGGAGCTCTGGTCCCCGTAGTCCCTGTGGTCCCTCTAGTCCTCTAGTCCCTGTGGTTCCTGTGGTCCCTTTAGTCCTCTAGTCCCTGTAGTCCCTGTGGTCCCTCTACTCCTCTAGTCCCTGTGGTTCCTGTGGTCCCTCTAGTCCTCTAGTCCCTGTGGTTCCTGTGGTCCCTCTAGTTCTCTAGTCCCTGTGGTTCCTGTGGTCCCTCTAGTCCTCTAGTCCCTGTGGTTCCTGTGGTCCCTCTAGTCCTCTAGTCCCTGTGGTTCCTGTGGTCCCTCTAGTCCTCTAGTCCCTGTGGTTCCTGTGGTCCCTTTAGTCCTCTAGTCCCTGTAGTCCCTGTGGTCCCTCTACTCCTCTAGTCCCTGTGGTTCCTGTGGTCCCTCTAGTGCTCTAGTCCCTGCAGTCCCTGTGGTCCCTCTAGTCCTCTAGTCCCTGTGGTTCCTGTGGTCCCTCTAGTCCTCTAGTCCCTGTGGTTCCTGTGGTCCCTTTAGTCCTCTAGTCCCTGTAGTCCCTGTGGTCCCTCTACTCCTCTAGTCCCTGTGGTTCCTGTGGTCCCTCTAGTCCCTGTAGTCCCTGTGGTCCCTCTAGTCTTCTAGTCCCTGTGGTTCCTGTGGTCTCTCTAGTCCCTGTGGTTCCTGTGGTCCCTCTAGTCCTCTAGTCCCTGTGTTCCTGTGGTCTCTCTAGTCCCTGTGGTTCCTGTGGTCCCTCTAGTCCTCTAGTCCTCTAGTCCCTGTGGTTCCTGTGGTCCCTCTAGGCCTCTAGTCCCTGTAGTCCCTGTGGTCCCTCTAGTCCTCTAGTCCCTGTGGTTCCTGTGGTCTCTCTAGTCCCTGTGGTTCCTGTGGTCCCTCTAGTGCTCTAGTCCCTGCAGTCCCTGTGGTCCCTCTAGTCCTCTAGTCCCTGTGGTCCCTGTGGTCCATCTAGTCCTTTAGTCCCTGTGGTCCCTATGGTCCCTGTGGTCCCTCTAGTCCTCTAGTCCCTTTAGTCCCTGTGGTCCCTGTGGTTCATGTGGTCCCTCTAGTCCTCTAGTCCCTTTAGTCCCTGTGGTTCCTGTGGTCCCTCTACTCCTCTAGTCCCTGTGGTTCCTGTGGTCCCTCTAGTCCTCTAGTCCCTATGGTTCCTGTGGTCCCTCTAGTCCTCTAGTCCCTGTGGTCCCTGTGGTTCCTGTGGTCCCTCTACTCCTCTAGTCCCTGTGGTCCCTGTGGTCCCTCTAGTCCTCTAGTCCCTGTAGTCCCTGTGGTCCCTCTAGTCCCTGTGGTTCCTGTGGTCCCTCTAGTCCTCTAGTCCCTGTGGTCCCTCTAGGCCTCTAGTCCCTGTGGTCCCTCTAGTCCTCTAGTCCGTGCAGTCCCTGTGGTGCCTCTACTCCTTTAGTCCCTGTGGTCCCTGTAGTCCTTGGGGTCCCTCTAGTCCTCCAGTCCCTGTGGTCCCTGTGGTTCATCTAGTCGTTGTAGTCCCTGTAGTCCCTGTGGAGCTCTGGTCCCTGTAGTCCCCGTGGTCCCTCTAGTCCTCTAGTCCCTGTGGTCCCTGTGGAGCTCTGGTCCCCGTAGTCCCTGTGGTCCCTCTAGTCCTCTAGTCCCTGTGGTCCTTGTAGTCCTTGGGGTCCCTCTAGTCCTCCAGTCCCTGTGGTCCCTGTGGTCCATCTAGTCGTTGTAGTCCCTGTAGTCCCTGTGGTCCCTCTAGTCCTCTAGTCCCTGTGGTCCCTGTGGAGCTCTGGTCCCCGTAGTCCCTGTGGTCCCTCTAGTCCTCTAGTCCCTGTGGTCCCTGTGGTCTCTGTGGTCCCCATGGGTCCTGTGGTTCCTGTGGTCCCTCTAGTCCCTCTTGGCCCTGCTGTCCGTCTAGTCCTTGTAGTCCCTGTAGTCGCTGTGGTTCCTCTAGTCTCTGTGGTCCCTGTGGAACTCTGGTCCTTGTAGTCCCTGAGGTCCCTCTAGTCCTTTAGTCCCTGCGGTCCCTGTGGTCCCTCTACTCCTCTATTCCCTGTGGTCCATGTGGTCCCTGTAGTCCGTGCGGTCACTGTGGTCTCTGTGGTCCCTGTGGTCCCCATGGGTCCTGTGGTCCTTGTGCCCCCCATGGTTTCCATAGTCCCTCTAGTCCCTATGGTCCCTGTGGTCCCTCTCGTCCTCTAGTCCCTGTGGTCCCTTTGGAGCTGTGGTCCTGTGGCTGCTGTAGTCCCTCTAGTCCTTGTGGTCCTGTGGTCCCTGTGGTCCTTCTAGTCCCTGTGGTTCCTGTGGTCCCTGTGGTCTCTGTGGTCCCTCTAGTCCCTGTGGTCCCTCTGGTCCCTGTGGACCCTGTGGCCCCTCTAGTCCCTGTGGTCCCTGTGGACCCTGTGGTCCCTCTAGTCCCTGTGGTCCCTGTGTTCCCTCTAGTCCCTGTGGTTCCTGTAGTTCCTTTAGTCCCTGTGGTTCCTGTGGTTCCTGTTCTACCAGATGTTTTCCAGTGTGACTTCAGTGAAAGCTGTCAGTTTGGACTTCATCTGTCTTCTACTCCGTCCATGCTGGACCAGAACCACCAGAGGACCTTCGGTAGAGAGTGATAGCTGGTCATCTGGACGATATCTGTGACATCATCTGTGACATCATCTCCACGTCTCCTGCTGGTGAAGTTAATATTCCACACTGTTTCATTCGTCCAGAGGCCATCGGCTCATTTCAACCCAGTAAACAAACATCTTGGAAAGAAATGAGTCGGCGTTGAGCGTTGACGCAGGAGAACGACGGTGTGGCAATAACGTGAAGCAGCGTGTGATCAGAACCCATCATTGATCAGGATCAAACACCTGTCTGACAGCTTCACTAAATTCAGGTATCCACCCTTCACCTTTCAGCCACCTGAAACCGACCCAGGTGTGGCCGGGCCCCGGCCCCCAGGTGCTCACTAACCCTCCTCCAGACCTGGTCCTCCAGACTGGGGCTCTGGTACCCTGGTCCAGGTTCCCTAGAGTTCCTGATCCAGGATCTCCCCGTGACTCCGCCCACTCTCCTCTGCTGGACTTCTCTTGTTTGGAGCTGCGCTCGAAAAGAGTTTGATGGATGTGGCGAATTTTTAAAATAAGGGGGTTCAAACCGCTTTGGTGAATATTTTACACACATCACCAGTTTCTTCCTGTCATACAGGATAAACATGGCAGGAACCCGCTGACATGAAATAATAATCCGGCCCGTTGAGGAGAACTTCTGGATCCTGGTCCCACTGCTTTTCTATCCTCTGGATGGCCCACTTGGCTGGTTTCGTTCGTGTCTTCTCCCTCGAACTTGTGTTTTCGGTTAGTGACCACTACTTTATGTCTTGAAGCCAATACTCGTTTTATTTGCCCCAAACCAGCTAATTAAAATGTGCCAGATGTGCATTTTGCATGAAATGACATTTGCTTCCAATTTGCTGGATAGTTGGATGGAATCCCCGAGAAAATCCGCTGTCATTTCGTGTTTCTGGAAAACCAGGATGAAGCATCGGATACAGATCCATCAGCCAAGGGACGTCCATCATCGGCCGGTAAGGAGACAGCTGGAGAGGTTTCTGATGTTGTTTCGAGGAAGTATGTCACCAGAAAAAGATTATATACGAGTGTCTGGAAAGACTTTCACAACCCTGTTAATGTCTGCGACGCCCCAAGTGTGAAAATGTCTAATTTAGCGTCGAGGATCATGATCTTCATCGTCACCAAATATCATGGTGATATGCTGAAAAACTGCAACGGCCAATAGAAGAAAAGGCTCACTCTGAAAAAAATTGGGGGCGGGTTTCTCTACCGACCGCTAGAGGCTGCAGTTCTTCTACCGACCGATAGAGGCTGCAGTTCCTCTACCGACCACTAGAGGCGGCAGTTCCTCTACCGACCGCTAGAGGCTGCAGTTCCTCTACCGACCGCTAGAGGCTGCAGTTCTCTACCGACCACTAGAGGCTGCAGTTCCTCTACCGACCAGCTAGAGGCTGCAGTTCCTCTACCGACCGCTAGAGGCTGCAGTTCCTCTACCGACCGCTAGAGGCTGCAGTTCCTCTACCGACCGCTAGAGGCTGCAGTTCCTCTACCGACCGCTAGAGGCTGCAGTTCCTCTACCGACCGCTAGAGGCTGCAGTTTCTCTACCGACCACTAGAGGCTGCAGTTCCTCTACCGACCGCTAGAGGCTGCAGTTCCTCTACCGACCGCTAGAGGCTGCAGTTCCTCTACCGACCACTAGAGGCTGCAGTTCCTCTACCGACCGCTAGAGGCTGCAGTTCTCTACCGACCACTAGAGGCTGCAGTTCCTCTACCGACCGCTAGAGGCTGCAGTTTCTCGACCGACCGCTAGAGGCTGCAGTTTCTACCGACCGCTAGAGCTGCAGTTCTCTACCAACACTAGAGGCTGCAGTTTCCTCTACCGACCGCTAGAGGCTGCAGTTCCTCTACCGACCACTAGAGGCTGCAGTTCCTCTACCGACCACTAGAGGCTGCAGTTCCTCTACCGACCGCTAGAGGCTGCAGTTTCTCGACCGACCGCTAGAGGCTGCAGTTCTTCTACCGACCACTAGAGGCTGCAGTTCCTCTACCGACCGCTAGAGGCTGCAGTTCCTCTACCGACCACTAGAGGCTGCTGTTCCTCTACCGACCGCTAGAGGCTGCAGTTTCTCGACCGACCGCTAGAGGCTGCAGTTCTTCTACCAACCACTAGAGGCTGCGGTTCCTCTACCGAGGCTGCAGTTCCTCTACCGACCACTAGAGGCTGCGGTTCCTCTACCAAGGCTGCAGTTCCTCTACCGACCACTAGAGGCTGCAGTTCCTCTATCCACCACTAGAGGCTGCAGTTCCTCTACCGACCACTAGAGGCTGCAGTTCCTCTACCGACCACTAGAGGCTGCGGTTCCTCTACCAACCACTAGAGGCTGCGGTTCCTCTACCAACCACTAGAGGCTGCAGTTCCTCTACCGGCCACTAGAGGCTGCAGTTTTTCTACCGACCGCTAGAGGCTGCAGTTCCTCTACCGACCACTAGAGGCTGTGGTTCCTCTACCGGCCACTAGAGGCTGCAGTTTTTCTACCGACCACTAGAGGCTGCAGTTCTTCTACCGACCACTAGAGGCTGCAGTTCCTCTACCGACCACTAGAGGCTGCAGTTCCTCTACCGACTACTAGAGGCTGCGGTTCCTCTACCGAGACTGCAGTTCCTCTACCAACCGCTAGAGGCTGCGGTTCCTATACATACAGCCGAAGTTAACTTACAGCCTGGTAGAAAAACAGTTTAACTCTTGCATTACTACAGTACTGATGTGTGAACAGATTAGACCTCCTTTGTCACTAATGGACAGTTTATTTTCTGCTGCACATCTTCACCAGTGAGTCCACCAGCTACACGTCTTTTTACGGGTTTCTCTGTAGACATTAGACTGCTGTACAGCAGCTGACGACTGCTCATACCTGGATGTTATTTCATAGTTTTCAGCATCATGCTGAAGCATCTCTGGGCTTGAGCAGTGGGCGTTGCCGTAGCAATGAACAGTTTCTGCTAACAGGTTATTCAAAACAGCTGAAACAGGTCTGCAGCACCACAACAAGATCTAAATTCCTCTTTTCTGTAAATGAGGCTGACCTCAGTGCCAGTTTAGGAAAAACGTCTAATATGGAGCTGGAGATGCTTCGCATGTAAGACCTTCATCTGTTGAACACGTAAGTCAGTCAGGTCCAAGATCTTACCTAGCAACAGATGTGGATTTGTGGTCATATACAAACAGCTAAATGAACAACTGGCCCGGATTCTCTGGGAAAACGTTGATGTTAAAACCCTGCCTCAGATCACAGGCTGGTCGGGAGAAGTTTCAGGTCCTCCGTAGAGGTTGGTGTCCAACGAGCAGGAGGACGAGTTGACCATCTAGATCTTCTACAGTCTATAAGGTCGACTCATGCTGATGATCAATATAGTTCAGCTGGACTCATTATTTATACTGTAGGAGAGTTTTTCTCAGCATCTACGGCAGCAACTAAATGATGTATTGAACGCTCATCCTTCAGCAGCTTTCATGGAAACAACGGTTCTTCGATTAATCTAATGTCCTGGTCTTGATTGTCCTGGATCTTCTGCCTGATGGCTGCAGCTCAAACATGGGAGACCAGCGTGGGACGAGTCTCTCGGTTTGTCCCGGGCTTTCTTGAGTGGCGGGAACTGTGGAGGTCTTCCAGTGAGGGGAGAGGACAGCCAACGATCCTCTGAGCGGTGGTGAGGACCCTCTGGAGCGACCAGCAGATTCTCAGTGGGTTCCTGAGGGTTGGGTCAGGGTGGAGTGGTTCAGGTCCAGGTGAGGTCCTCCTCAATGGTGACACTTCTTGAAGTCGGCCACCGTCAGTCCCCGGTCTGGGAGCGTGAGGTTGGGGTTAGTAATTTAAGCTCCTACTTTTGTTCATCCTGGTCTTTGGACTCGACCTCTTTCAGGTGTGGACTTGGACTCGTGCTTGTTGTCCTGGACTTGACTCGAAGTGGACCAGGCTGGACCAGGACTTGACTCCAGTCCAGCAGCTGATGGAGGCAGTGGTGCAGATGTGACGATGCAGGTTAAAGCTCCTCCATGATGTCCATCGTTAATACGTCTCTGCTGAGATGTCTCCAGAAACCCAGAACCTCAGAAGCTTCACACCGGAGCACCTGATTGGCCTAAAACCAGAGGCAAACCTGCATCAGATCAGAGCGCTAACGTGACATCCCTGCAGCGCGTTCAGCGTGTTCGTCTGCGTCCGTGCATGCGAACGCAATAATGTAACTGGGAACTGCGGTGGAAGCTCTTCGCCCAGAGTGTCTTCAAGCTCATTTTGAAATGGTAATCTGCCTGATCCGAAGCAAACCCGCTGACTGGAAGTAAGTGATTATTTGCATGGCTGACGATCGTTGGGCTCGCCTACGGTCTTCTTCCAAACTGCTCCAGTTTGTCCAGTCTGGCTCGTGGAGGGACGGTTCTCTGTCAGATATCCCTTCGTTCACCTCGTCATTAGACACAAATATCACAGCAGTCTCCCCTGAGATTAGAGAAGAAAGACGGTCTTTGTGTTTTAGCTGCTGCTTTCTCACTTTCTGGCAACCATTTCTGCCATAATTTTTAATCTTTTTTTTAGGTTTGGTCAGAGAAGCTCAGGATTTGGGGTTTCATCAAAGCGCCAAGTTTCTGTGGTCCCACTTAATTGGTTATCATCCCATTAGAGGCATCTTGTTCGTCGGTGAAGAGCAGCAACGGCAGGACGCACTGACAGCAGAACAATGTAGTGATTTAGTATCTGCACCCCCCCCCCCTCCCCCGCCTTCAATCACGCTCAAATGTCAGCCGCAGACTCATCAATGCCCCGAACCCTGAGCGCGGGACTGCACACCAGCGCCGCGGCGTCCACGACTGCAGGAAACAAGCAAAGATGTGAGCTGCAGACGGGTTTCCCAGAACTTTCACGGTCCGTTTCTCTCAAGTCAGATTAATTGGGAACCATCGAGTTTTTCCAGTTGGAAGATGAAGAAAAAAGAAAAAACCTGCGCTGGTTTCTGAGGTCACGCAGCGAACATGTCCTCACTGGTTTCCAGTTCAGATCTGGTGGACGTTCAAGGGTTTGAAACTAGAGAAAAAAGCTAAAATTTAGATCTCGTTACTGAAAAACAGACTTGCTGCAGCAAAGTAACGAGAGAGACGCTAAAATTAGAAGTAATTGTTAATTTTTAGTCAGGAACAAGAAAATAAAGCGATACATTTAAGCTGAGGTCCAGATTACTTGACCCCAAATTTTTTAGAGTGAGAAAAATAAAAGCTGGGATATTTCTGCTTGTTTTTAGTGTAAATGACTTAATTTAAGATTTTGTGTCTCATTCAAACCAATAAACATCTGCATCAGGTCCTGGTCTCACAGGGACCAGAAGATCTGAGCTCCATCCTTGGGACTCACCAGGAGCGTCTGCCAGCGCTGCCTCCTCGGCTGGATTCGTGACATTATGAGCTGAAGGTTTCTAGCTCTCGTCAATCATGTGGTGGTCTTTATCTCCTGGATGGTTTATGATCACTGATCAGCTTCGTGAGTGAGCTGCCAACCTGAGATCAACTGGAGGTCGCTAACGTACACATGAACACATGACTTGTACGCAGTGTTTGTGAATCTGGAGCAGGATTTTAGTGAGGAGGCCATTTATGGTCAAATCTACTCACAGGTTAAAGAATATTTCATGAACAAGGACCACTATCTTTAAAATAAAAATGACTTTGCTCTGTAACATCAGGACAGTTGCTAAAGAGATGACAACTGACCCAGCGGCGGAGCGTCAGGGGGGACTGGGGGGGCGGTACTCCCCCGGCAAAGACGAAGAAACAGGCCCTTCCCTAAGTGTCGATTACACTTTGCACATCCGAGGATTCAACAATTTCTGCGCGAAATGTGTCACGCTTCGTCTGAGGTAATATATAGGTTACTCGAGCCAGAATGAATCATGGTTGGTCAAAAAATGTAAGACTGACTTTGGTCATGAAGGTTTATTCAACACAGTGAATTAAATGTTGTTCATGTTCACTCTCAAAATTAACTTTACAATGTGCAAAGTTACAAGATCTCCAAATATATTTTGGGTAAAAACGTCATCAACAGCCGTCCATCAGCATCAGTGGAGGAACCGCAGCCTTAAACCGCAGCCTCTAGCGGTCGGTAGAGGAACCGCAGCCTCTAGCGGTCGGTAGAGGAACTGCAGCCTCTAGTGGTCGGTAGAGGAACCGCAGTCTCTAATGGTCGGTAGAGGAACTGCGGCCTCTAGCGGTCGGTAGAGGAACTGCAGCCTCTAGTGGTCGGTAGAGGAACCTCAGCCTCTAGCGGTCGGTAGAGGAATCTCAGCCTCTAGTGGTCGGTAGAGGAACTGCAGCCTCTAGTGGTCGGTAGAGGAACCGCAGCCTCTAGTTGTCGGTAGAGGAACCGCAGTCTCTAGTGGTCAGTAGAGGAACTGCGGCCTCTGGTGGTCGGTAGAGGAACTGCAGTCTAGTGGTCAGTAGGGGAACTGCAGCCTCTGGTGGTTGGTATTAATTAACTTTACAATGTGCAAAGTTACAAGATCTCCAAATGTATTTTGGGTAAATACGTCATCAACAGCCGTCCATCAGCGTCAGTAGAGGAACCGCAGCCTCTAGCGGTCGGTAGAGGAACCGCAGCCTCTAGTTGTCGGTAGAGGAACTGCGGCCTCTGGTGGTCGGTAGAGGAACTGCGGCCTCTGGTGGTCGGTAGAGGAACTGCAGCTTCTAGTTGTCGGTAGAGGAACCGCAGCCTCTAGTGGTCAGTAGAGGAACTGCGGCCTCTGGTGGTCGGTAGAGGAACCGCAGCCTCTAGTTGTCGGTAGAGGAACCGCAGCCTCTAGTGGTCAGTAGGGGAACTGCAGCCTCTGGTGGTTGGTAGAGGAACTGCAGCTTCTAGCGGTCAGTAGAGGAACTGCAGCCTCAGGTGGTCGGTAGACGAACTGCAGCCTCTAGTGGTCGGTAGAGGAACCGCAGCTTCTAGTGGTCGGTAGAGAAACTGCAGCCTCTAGCGGTCGGTAGAGGAACCGCAGCTTCTAGTGGTCGGTAGAGGAACTGCAGCCTCTAGTGGTCAGTAGACGAACTGCAGCCTCTAGTCGTCAGTAGAGGAACTGCAGCCTCTAGTGGTCAGTAGAGGAACTGCAGCCTCTAGTGGTCGGTAGAGGAACTTTGGCGGTAAAACAGATGTTGGTCCTTGAATCTCCACAGGTTCGTGGAGGACATTTTATCGACAGATTGGTTAAAATACAACCTGAGTTTGCTACAGAGAAAAACGTAGCTGATGTCCACTAAAATCTTCATTTCCAGGCATCTGAAGCAGATAAAAACCTGACAGCAGGTCTCTGAGAGCTTCAGCCATCATCCCCTCAGCTCATATATTCATAAAACAGCTGTTCAGGGGATAGATATCTAAAACAAAGGTCAAACAGACCAACCGAAACTGAAATGAAACATTTAACTTAAACCAGAAGGATGATTTCAGAACAAAGGCCACCAGTCTGCGTTCAATACGTGTCAATAACAATCTGGTGAAGGTTTTTCCTCGCACCCACAGATCTGACAAAACTCATACGAGTCCTTCATTTGCCACGCTCATCCATCAATCAGTATTTAGGACATTGACAGGTGCTAATTCAATAAGCAGTGACCTGGGCTGGCGGGAAGCTGCTCTGACAGACGATGCAAACTCATTTATCACGGTGGAGCGCTCTGGACCTGCGATAGTCGGAGTCGCCGCCGGCGAGGGCCTGACGGGGTCGACGTACGCCCGGCTCAGCGGGGAGATGATGGATGGACGGAGGCTGGGAGGGAAGCTGCGTTAACACCTGGAGTCAGGTTTCATTCACCTGTAAATGGAGTAAAAACCCGTTAACTCCTCCAGTGATTGTCGTCATCTGAGCAAACATAGTTAGAGGTTGGTTGATGAGTGACACGACGCTGATGTCACGTGAAAGATCACGTAGGCAACCCCTAGTCCCCCCCCCCCCCCCCCCCCCCCCCCCCCCGGTAGCAGGTGCTCTGGAGCCTTCGGGTGTGTTAACACAATGCCAAGAGGGAAGGAAACCAGAAACTGTCTCAGAGAAGCAGTTGTTGCTCCACGTCAGTCTAGAAAAGGTATTACAGTGGTTCCTCTACTTACGAACGTCTCTACATACAAAATTCAGGTTACGAAACGCCTCAAAGGGAAAATGTTGCCTCTAGTTACGAAAGAAATTTCAGGATATGAAACTCATAAATCCAGTAGCGCTGCTACTCGCAGCTCCCAGAGTTTACTGAACGTAAACATAGCTGTCGTCTCTGTATCTCGGTTTGAAAGCGGTGCGTCCGAGCTGCTCTGCCATTGGCTATCGCTTAGCATCTTCCTGGCATCCCATTGGCTATCACTTAGCATCTTCCTGGCATCCCATTGGCTATCGCTTAGCATCTTCCTGGCATCCCATTGGCTATCGCTTAGCATCTTCCTGGCATCCCATTGGCTAGGAGGGCCCCTTGTCTCTATGAGTGTAACCCAGCAACCAGGTAAACAAACAATTTTTACCTCCACCAAGGAGGTTATGTTTTTGCTGGCATTTATCTGTCTGTTTGTTCAAGATAACTCTAAAAGTTATGGATGGATTCTGATGAAATTTTCAGGAGTTGTCAGAAATGTGAAAAGGAAGAACAGATTTTATTTTGGTTCTGATCCGGAAGAAATCCTGGATTCTGGATCATTTTCAAATTAGGCATAATTGTTGCGTTTGGTGGAGGTCTGCGCTCTCCGAGTGCTTTTCTAGTTCTAACATATATTTCTTACAGGTTTTTATGTCTCTTCATGTATTATTTATAATTTATTTGAAAAAAATAATGTTTGAATTTTGGGGTGCTTGGAACGGATTAGAGCATTTACATGGAAAACCCGTCTTTACTTTCGAAGGTTTCAGGTTATGAAACTATTTCCAGAACCAATTAATTTCATAAGAGATACCACTGTAAGAGTATTTCCAGACAATTCTGAATTCAGCGAAAGATTATTCAGAAGTGGAAATACCTTAGAGACAGATCCAGGGGTGGACGTCCCAGATATTTAACGTTCGAGGTCAGACCATCTCAGACCACCACCTCAGAGTCCACAGGCCTCACGGATTATCTGAGATGTTCAGACCAGTAGAAGAACACGAGATAAACAAAGGTTTATAACCAAACTCCTGGAGCAATGTCCTGATGATGGACCGAAGAGACCAGAGTGAAGGTCAGAACCAGCATCGTCTGCATCCGAGCTTTGCGTCGTGGCTGCATGAGGCTGGATGATATCGTCTCTCGTTCCTGTCATTTAGTGTTCTTGTATTTTAGCGAGTCATTTTGTCTTTTGCACTGAGCCACAATCATGTTGGTGACTGAAAGTCATCCAGGAAACGATGACTTCAAGTTATTGCAGTTATTTTTTTCTTTCTGGCTTCATTTCTGTTAAATGGATGATGGCGTGATGGAAAACAATCGTTTTGTTCTTTTGAGGTTGCAGTAAGACCGACGACAGTCGGATTAAAACAGGAACAGCAGAGCGTCTCCTCGTGTCTCAGCCGTTCATTCGTGACACGATGGTCGTCTCCAAAGCAGGAACTCCTGGACCTTTGAAGGCATTACGTCAGATAGACGTTTTCCACCATCAGAGAAATCTGGTCTGACATGGTTAGTATTTCTGGAAACCCTGGCGTACACCCTGACTGAAACACTTTACACTCAGCCGTCTGGTTTAACTGACACGTGATAATCATGGAGTCACGTTGGGAATATTTTCCTCCTTCTGAGCATCACCACCCGGAGGTCCTTTCAGGGTCGATCCAGGTCCGGTCCTGTCTGGTCCAGCTCCGCTGAGCTGATCTGTGTTTGCCCACATGCAGGAACATCATCACCTCCGTCAGCTTCTGATCATGTTGCTGCCAAACTGAAACTCTGGTTCAGATGCCATTAGACCGCCGAGCCACAGCCGACTCCTGAGGAGTTTTAATGTGCTCTAATGATCTTTTCAATTCTGGCCAAGCGACACTGCGGTTGTATCGGAGCAGCGGCGTCTTCTTCCAGCAGCATCACCTGTTAAAGCGAATTTGATAATGATGATGATGGTGATGAAGATGGTGATGATGGTGATGATGGTGATGATGATGGTGGTGATGATGGTGATGAAGATGGTGATGACAGTGATGATGGTGATGGTGATGATGATGATGATGGTGATGAAGATGGTGATGACAGTGATGATGGTAATGAAGATGTTGATGATGATGATGATGGTGGTGATGATGGTGATGATGGTGGATGATGGATTGAATGATGATGATGATGATGGTTGATGATGATTGATGATGATGATGATGGTGGTGATGATGATGATGATGATGATGATGGTTATGATGATGGTGATGATTTGTGATGATGATTTTGATGAATATTATGATTTTTTGCTTGTTTGGTGATGATCTGTGATGATGGTGACTGTGATGATGTTGGATGCTTCTTGTTTTGATGTGATGATTGATGATTTTGATGTGATCTTGATGATGATTTTTATGTTGATGGTGATGATGTTGATGTGATTTTTTATGATATTTTTGATGATTCTGTGATTTTGATGCTGATGGTGCTATTGATCTTGGTGATGATTGTGATGATTTTTGTGATGCTTGGTCTGATGAGTTGATTGCTTGTTTCTGATGATCTGATGTGGTGGTGATGATTGCTGGTTCTGATGTTGATTGATGATTCTTTGGTGGTTGTATTGCTTGATGAATTCTTGTGATGATTCTGATGTGACTGCTTCTGATGATTTTGATGGTTTTCTGTGGTGATGATGGTTATGCTTCTTGATGATGATTTGCTGGTTTGATTCTGATGATGGTAATGTCTGGTGATGATTTGATGTCTGATGATCTGCTCTGTGATGATGATGATCTTGGTGTTGTGATGATGATGATGATGAGTGATGATGGTGTGATGGTTGATTGTGATTATGGTGATGATGGATGATGATGATGATGATGATGATGATGGATGATGATGATGATGATGGTTGATGTGTTGATATGATGATGATGATGTTGATGATGATGATGATTGATGTGATTGATTCTTGATGCTGGTGTTGTGCTGATGCTGATTGATATGTTGATGGTCTGATGATGATGTGTGGTTGTTGATTGTGATGGATGTGATTTGATGGATGCTTGGTATAGTGTGATGGTTCTTGTGATATGCTGTGTGATGTGATTCTGATTTTGATGTTCTTGATGATGATGATCTGGTTTCTGATGATTCTGATGATGATTCTTTGTGCTCTGATTTTTCTTCTTGATTGGTGTTGCTTCTGTTGCTGATCTTGATGATGTCTTCTTCTGATTTGCTGATCTTCTTTTTTCTTCTTCTTCTTGTTCTTTTTCTTGGTGATCTTCTGATGTTCTTCTTTTTGCTTCTTTTTCCTTCTTTGCTTCTTTTGGTGATGATGCTTTGATGTTGTGATGAAGATGATCTTTGGTGATGGGTTAGGGTTAGGGTTAGGGTTAGGGTTAACCCTAGTTCTGTCCTGTTGACTGGTCTGGTTCTTTCCTATTGACTGGTCTGGTTCCGTCCTGTTGACTGGTCTGGTACCGTCCCGTTGACTGGTCTGGTACCGTCCTGTTGACTGGTCTGGTACCATCCTGTTGACTGGTCTGGTACCATCCTGTTGACTGGTCTGGTTCTGTCCTGTTGACTGGTCTGTACCATCCTGTTGACTGGTCTGGTTCTGTTTGACTGGTCTGGTACCGTCCTATTGACTGGTCTGGTTCTGTCCTGTTGACTGGTCTGGTTCTGTCCTGTTGACTGGTCTGGTACCGTCCTATTGACTGGTCTGGTTCTGTCCTGTTGACTGGTCTGGTACTGTCCTATTGACTGGTCTGGTACTGTCCTGTTGACTGGTCTGGTTCTGTCTCATTGACTGGTCTGGTTCTGTCCCGTTGACTGGTCTGGTTCTGTCTCATTGACTGGTGTGGTTCTGTCCCGTTGACTGGTCTGGTTCAGTCTCATTCACTGGTCTGGGTCTTTCCCATTCACTGGTCTGGTTCTGTCCTATTAACTGGTCTGGTTCTGTGCTTTCAGATGGGCATTTGGACTCCTGATGTGGTCACATGTTGAAACCTAGATGCCTTTTCAGATTTAAACACCTGCGGTGTCGGCTCGGTGCTTGGTGTCGGCTCGGTGCTCAGTACCAGCCGACCCACAGAGCTCAGGTATCAGAACGGTCCTGGTATGGAGGGTGATGCTGCAGACCGAAGCGATCAGCTGCCTCATCATGTTCCTGGAGTCCAGAGGAGATCAATGAGGTCGTGATTAGTTCAGGCTGAAGGAGCCTCATGATTATTATCAATAAAGGGAATTAAATCAATGTTTTTCCTCTTCTTCCATTAGGGGACTTAAAACCTGCAGCTTGATCAAATTTAAGATCATGTCATCGGTGAAATTGCTGTTGATTTATAAATAAGCTAATTGCCCCCCTCCCCTCCCCCCGCTGGTCCGGCTCTTTTATTGCTTAGTCAAACCACCTCCCTCCATTTTTAAATTGCATATTGAGTGGAGACCTCGGCGGACCTGCCTCAGCGCAGCGCCAGGATCGCTCCGGCGCACCTTCTTCTTCTCCTCGGTGGGGAGATGTTTAAGATGTTTAAGGTATTTGTTCTGCGCAGCAAACAAAACCTCCGTGTAATTTAATTGTCTGAAGAATAAAGATACAAATCACAGACCCGTTTATGAGCAGACACAGTTTCATTACCCCCAGGCACATAAAATCCATTCAAAGCCTATGATAACATGTCATAAATACATCTCAAGCTGTATAAATAAAAGCTTACTTTATGATTTTAAGGGGGAAAAAAATGAAGCGTTATAAATAACAGCTTGTGGTTTAGGGCTCCCCCGTGGGGATCAAACCTGCGACGCCTTAAATTTAAGACGCGCATCTCAAAGTGACGCTCAGTTCATCTCCTGACAGTCAGGTGTTTTTGAATAAAAGCCCACCTCGCTCTAATTTTAAAAAGTGTTGTCGTTTCGACGTGTCGACGGCAGGAAAAGACCTTTCAACACCTGTCAGTCGAGGGGAGCAACAATGCTGCTGTTTGATTCCTACAACACCTTCTTTATCTCGTCTCTGTGCAGGTGATAATTTCCTCTTCAAGTTGCGCGTTTGATGTCAGTGTTGAATAAAACGTCTTGTCGGATTCAGCTGCGTCCCTCAGAAGTGATGTTATCTGCTTCCAGATGTCTAAGGAGGAGAGACAGCGAGAAATTTCATGAAGGCCTCGTCTGAAGTGACTAAAAGATTTGTCAGAGATCGTTTCAGACGCTTTTATTCACACAAGGAATGATGCAAACACACCTCACCAGGTGATTTAAAAGATTTCTAACACCAGGCAGCGAAGGAAAGACATCTCAACGAGACTAGAAGGCAGGAAACTGGTTCTGGGACGGTCTGGTTCTGTCTGGTGGAAGCTGAGAGTCCACAGACTCCAACGACGGCCCGGTTCTGTATTCGGACTCACCTTTGATATCTCACCGTCATCGATCAGAGTCCAGTGGATTTCAGTCATCGTTTCAGTTCGTAGCAGAAACAACAGCCCAGCTGCTGAGAACCGTCTACAGCACATGTGTCAAACACGAGGCCCGCGGGCCAAACGTGGGCCACCTCGTCATTTTATGTGGCCCTCGAGAGCTTGTGCATTATTGGCTTAAATTTTAAACCAACATTTTAAGCCTTAAAATAAGCCTAACGCCGCTTTAAAGCGCATATTGACAATAAACTACATCTCCCATAATGCATTTCATGGTTACCCACAACGATAACAATATATAACCATGAGCAAGACATCAAGATGATTTTCAGAACTGACGAACTTAAGAAAAACCTCTACAAATTAACCCCAACATGTCCAGAAAACCCAACATCAAGAAAATTTGATGCAAAAGGAAGGAATTTTCATGAACGATGAGAAAACGAATATAAGTTTGTATCTCAAGGTGAAGAAACAGTCGGCGTGTCTTTTGTGTTATGAGGCGGAGTCAGTCGTGAAAGAGTTTAATCTACGTCGGCGTTTTGACAGCAAACATGGAGCTAAGTATGCTAAATTTAGCCTGCAAGAAAAACAAACCATCACCTGTGCGAGAGCAGGTTTACAACCACAAACCCTGAGTTCAATATAATAATGGGTTAAATATTTGAAACTTGAATACATTATTTAACAAGGTGTAGTTTAATCTATTTTGATCTATATTTCATTTTGTTACACTCATGCTGTCAGTCTGGCCCTTCGATGGGTTAGGGTTCGATGCTGATGTGGCCCTTCAGTGGAAACCAGTCTGACACACCTGGTCTACAGGAAACGTACCGATCTGTTCCCTGTTCTGATTGGATGACACCTGAAGTGATGTCACCCAGGTCCTGGTAACCCTCAAAGATTTGAGACAAATCTAGCTGGAACTGGTTTGATGAAGCTTTCTGTGTGGGAGGACAAAAGACCTGAAGTCCAGCTGGCTGTGAGGACGTCCATCAGTGACATTAGTGGACTCAGGTGATCCTGCTGGCTGGAGAAAGTTCACTCAGGTGTTGAGCTCAGAAATCCATCAAGCCCTTCACGATCAGTAATTTGGGTTGTCCTCATAGTGAAGGACAAGTGTCCTCCAGTGAAGCTGCTTCATGAAGGTGTGTCCTACACCTTACCGCTGAGACCGCCCCCTCCTGGTGCTGATGTGTGTTAGTCACCTGGAAACTGCTTGTAGTGCTGCCATCAGCCCCAGGGGGCTGTGATGGGGGGGTGTTGTGGGGGTCACCTGTTATTACAGGTTACTAAGGTTACTAAGACTCCATGAGACGACCTGGAGACAGGTTCAGTTCACACCCACCTGAACCACCAACATGAAAGAGAAGTTGGTCTTTTCAAAGCTGAAGCTAGTGTGGAAGTAGGGGGGCTGCTGGGTTCCTCTGCAGTTCCTCTACTGACCACCAGGGTTAGTGTTAGGGTTAGTGTTAGGGCTGCAGTTCCTCTACTGACCACCAGGGTTAGTTTTAGGGTTAGGGCTGCAGTTCCTCTACTGACCACCAGGGTTAGTGTTAATGTTAGTGTTAGGGCTGCAGTTCCTATACTGACCACCAGGGTTAGTGTTAGGGTTAGGGTTAGGGCTGCAGTTCCTCTACTGACCACCAGGGTTAGTTTTAGGGTTAGGGCTGCAGTTCCTCTACTGACCACCAGGGTTAGTGTTAGGGTTAGGGCTGCAGTTCCTCTACTGACCACCAGGGTTAGTTTTAGGGTTAGGGCTGCAGTTCCTCTACTGACCACCAGGGTTAGGTTAGGGTTTAGGGTTAGGGCTGCAGTTCCTCTACTGACCACCAGGGTTAGGGTTAGGGTTAGGGTTAGGGCTGCAGTTCCTCTACTGACCACCAGGGTTAGGGTTAGGGTTAGGGCTGCAGTTCCTCTACTGACCACCAGGGTTAGTTTTAGGGTTAGGGCTGCAGTTCCTCTACTGACCACCAGGGTTAGTGTTAGGGTTAGGGTTAGGGCTGCAGTTCCTCTACTGACCACCAGGGTTAGTTTTAGGGTTAGGGTTAGGGCTGCAGTTCCTCTACTGACCACCAGGGTTAGGGTTAGGGTTAGGGCTGCAGTTCCTCTACTGACCACCAGGGTTAGTTTTAGGGTTAGGGTTAGGGCTGCAGTTCCTCTACTGACCACCAGGGTTAGTGTTAGGGTTAGGGTTAGGGCTGCAGTTCCTCTACTGACCACCAGGGTTAGTTTTAGGGTTAGGGTTAGGGCTGCAGTTCCTCTACTGACCACCAGGGTTAGTTTTAGGGTTAGGGTTAGGGCTGCAGTTCCTCTACTGACCACCAGGGTTAGTTTTAGGGTTAGGGTTAGGGCTGCAGTTCCTCTACTGACCACCAGGGTTAGTGTTAGGGTTAGGGCTGCAGTTCCTCTACTGACCACAAGGGTTAGTTTTAGGGTTAGGGTTAGGGCTGCAGTTCCTCTACTGACCACCAGGAATAGTGTTAGGGTTAGGGCTGCAGTTCCTCTACTGACCATTAGGGTTAGTTTTAGGGTTAGGGCTGCAGTTCTTCTACTGACCACCAGGGTTAGTTTTAGGGTTAGGGTTAGGGCTGCAGTTCCTCTACTGACCACCAGGGTTAGTGTTAGGGTTAGGGCTGCAGTTCTTCTACTGACCACCAGGGTTAGTTTTAGGGTTAGGGTTAGGGCTGCAGTTCCTCTACTGACCACCAGGGTTAGTTTTTAGGGTTAGGGCTGCAGTTCCTCTACTGACCACCAGGGTTAGTGTTAGGGTTAGGGCTGCAGTTCCTCTACTGACCACCAGGGTTAGTTTTAGGGTTAGGGCTGCAGTTCCTCTACTGACCACCAGGGTTAGTGTTAGGGTTAGGGCTGCAGTTCCTCTACTGACCACCAGGGTTAGTGTTAGGGTTAGGGCTGCAGTTCCTCTACTGACCACCAGGGTTAGTTTTAGGGTTAGGGTTAGGGCTGCAGTTCCTCTACTGACCACCAGTGTTAGTGTTAGGGTTAGGGCTGCAGTTCCACTACTGACCACCAGGGTTAGTGTTAGGGTTAGGGCTGCAGTTCCTCTACTGACCACCAGGGTTAGTGTTAGGGTTAGGGCTGCAGTTCCTCTACTGACCACCAGGGTCTGGCTCCAACAGTGAGTCAGTCTCCACTGACCTCCACGTTAAAATGTCCAACTTGTCCAGCAGAAATAAACATACTGGTACCTGGTATGAACACCAGTTCACTCCCATGACAACTGTATGGGGGGTAAATTTTTTCTTTAGTTAGCGTCATAGGTTAGCATAAGCTTAGCCAGCCAGGCTAAACCAGCTAACTTACGTACAGTGGACATGTTCCAGCCACATCTGGTCTTCTTGTGCATTCGTCCATATTTAGATGAACCAGGGTGGAATCAGCCAGTAAGACAAAAACCAGTCTCCAGGAACCAGAAATCTTTGGACTTGGACTGGCCTGGCCTGGACCTGGACCTGGACCTGGACTCTTCTCAACTCACCTGGACCTGGATACACCTGGACCTGTAATCACCTGAACCTGGACTCACCTGGACCAGTCATCACCTGGACAGCACTGCTCCTCCCTGCAGGCTAAATGAATGTCCTCCTGTCCATCTCTGAGCCCAAAGTTCTTTAATGTCCTCTCAGACTCTGAGTCATTATTACCTGTCCATGTCCCCGTCCCGTGGAACGTCCCCGTCCCGTGGAGCGTCCCTGTCCCTGTGGAGCGTCCCTGTCCTGTGGAGCGTCCCCGTCCTGTGGAGCGTCCCCGTCCCGTGGAGCGTCCCCGTCCCGTGGAGCGTCCCCGTCCCGCGGAGCGTCCCGTCCCGTGGAGCATCCCCGTCTTGTGGAGGGTCTCTGTCCTGTGGAGCGTCCCCGTCCCGTGGAGCGTCCCTGTCCTGTGGAGCGTCTCCGTCCCGTGGAGCGTCCCCGTCCCGTGGAGCATCCCGTCCCGTGGAGCGTCCCCGTCTTGTGGAGCGTCCCTGTCCTGTGGAACGTCCCGTCCCGTGGAGCATCCCCGTCTTGTGGAGTGTCCCCGTCCTGTGGAGCGTCTCTGCCCCGTGGAGCGTCCCGTCCCGTGGAGCATCTCCGTCTTGTGGAGCGTCCCCGCCCTGTGGAGCGTCCCCATCCCGTGGAGCGTCCCTGTCCTGTGGGGCGTCCCGTCCCGTGGAGCGTCCCGTCTCGTGGAGCGTCCCCATCTTGTGGAGTTTCCCCATCCCGTGGAGCGTCCCCATCCTGTGTAGTGTCCCGTGGAGCGTCCCCGTCTCTTCCAGACCCGTCTCTGAAACGTGTCTCCGAGGCTCATTTAGAATCGCTGAGTGTCTCCTGCAGCTGTGAATCTCCAGCATGTTGGTGAGTCCATAACTTTGCTGTGACCTCAGGTGAACATTCATGCAGTGTGTTGGGGGGGTGTGGTGGTGGTGGTGGGGGTGGGGGGAACATGGATGAAGAGCAACCGTCTCCGTGTCTCTTTTGTCTCTCTGTCTCTCTGTCTCTCTGTCTCCTCCCATCTGCTGAATGAGACCGTGGAGGCTGTTTTCCAAACTCAGCATGTGGCGGCTAAACATCACAATCCATCAGAGGAGAAGGTTTTCTGTTGGGGGGGGGGGGGATGGGGGGGGGAGGTGGGGGTGAGGGGGGGAGGGAAAAAAGACAGTTTGTTTTCACACTTAAAGAAGACATGAAATAGAGTGTCCTTAACTTAATCACCACCTTGTTTTACTACATTTGCATACATTTACATATTAATTGGACCACCGATTAAAATTGGTTTTGTAATTTTAATTAAGTGTCCACAAAGGTATATGATTAGCACTGTTTAAAATACAGCCTGACATAACTAGAACTAAAAAAAAAAAAAAAAAACAGCTCTTAGCTGCAGATTCCTCTCTCCTAACACCCCCCCGTTTTCCCTTCAGAGGGGAGGGATTACTTACAGGGAAAGCCCGTTTCTTGATCGCCATTTTTAAAATCTGAACTAGATTAGGCTGCCATGGAGACCAGGAGGGACGGGGGCGGAGCCTCCAAACCAGCTTCAGATACTCACATGTTCGACCCTCTGAGCTGCTGCTGAATTAGTCGGCTACACGAGCCGCCGTGGTCGACCGGCCCGCGGTGACGATGGATCCATGGGCCGGGCGGGGGAGGGGGGAGGGGGGGGGACATCCCTGTTGAAGATGATGTCATCATTTCCAGAAGCCCAGAACGGTTCACTGCTGCCGCCACAGCGTCTCACCTGCGTTCATCAGCAGTTACCTGAAGCTGTCGTCCACCTGAAGGACCGCTGGTCCCTCACGCGGTTCTGGAGGAAGTTCAGCCCGGTCCTCCTGGCGTTCGCACCTGTTCAGTCACGCTGAGGTCCAGACCCGTTTCCTCAGGTGTTCTGACGCAGGTTTTCAGGTCATTTTCCCAGTTTTAGCTGCCAGTTGTCTCCGGAACAGTCCGGTTTACGGAGCAGCTCACGGTCGACTGACTGAGCTTCAGATCCTCCAGATCATCAAGCCGACCGCCAGCCACCGCCGTGCTTGACAGTTGGGACGAGGCCTTTCTGCTTTGGTCTCATCTGTCCAGAAGGTTCCAGAAATGTCTTTCATCTGTAATTAATCTGTCACTGCAGAACAATTTCCAACCTTTTGAAAAGAGTATGACAGGTTTTCATGTGCTTGACTGTTTAATTTTTTTTTTTTTTTTGTAGGGCGGGGCAAGTTAACATGTTATTGTAACGTTAACGCATTAATTTATTAACACCGACATTTATTTTATCGCATGTTGCTCACATGCTTTTTGTGGCCTCTGGATTGTTAGGATTTTGTTGGTAGACTTTATTTTTCATAAAAAAGCAGGGATGACATTAATGCCCTGGCAGTGGCAATAAGCTTATTTTACATTTTTTAAGATGAGATTTACACTAAATATGTGTTACTGACAAGTGCTGATGTTAAAAGTGTTTGAACAACAAATGTTATGACACTTTAGTTCATATGGCAGCAGAACATTTAAATAAAAGTGACCTTTACACTACTTTTGAATTTATTATTTGATTTTGCGTATACAGTGCGATTAATCGTGATTAATCAGGGAAATAATGCGATTGATAGCGATTAAAAATGTTAATGGTTGCCCAGCCCTCATTTTTTATTTAATAGGTCTAAGTGTTTTTTGTTCTTTTAAACCACATGTTCAGGAGGGACGGGGGGAAGGAAAATGGTCAGATCGAAGGCTCCTGTTCATTTAAGGTTTTAATTATTGTTATTGGTATTATTGTTTTTATCCTTGTTGGTTGGGAGGGTCAGAGGGTGGGGGGGTGTTCTTGTTAGGGTGTTATTAAATCGATTGAATAAAGGTTTTAGTCCTCCTAAGTTCAGGGAGAACCTTCAGGAAAAATAAAGATACGATTCGATGTAATTGAGATACAGTCTTACATGCGACTGAGACGGTTGCTGATGTCGTCCCCTTTTGGCATTGTGTTAAGCCCCACCTGAATGCTCCAGAGCAGCAAACATCTGGTGTTCTGGAGGCCTGCCCACCTGCTGACGACCAGCGCAGGTTTCCCGCCGCTGTCCTGATGCGACCCAAAACCCGCCTGCTTTCTGACGCTGTGTGGACGACGTGTGGACGCCGTGTGGACGACGTGTGCGTGTTTTTCTATTTTTTTTTAATTTTTTTTTTTTGTGCATCTGCACGCCGGGTCTCATGAGCGCCCACGAACCCTCAGCTGGGAAAAATTCTTCAACTTTTCCCTCCCACACTCCTAATGAGGTTGGCTTCTGCCAAGTCCAATGGCCTGACATGTAACAGGGAGACGTGCGCCCCAGTTTTCTGATGCAATTACAGCAGAGCCGGGTATCGTTCTGGGGACTTTTCAGAAATGTAATATTACCTCATTTTGTCTTTAGTGTGGTCTGGAAGGTTTCTGAGAGGCATTTGGAAGCATTTTACTTATAAAATACTTAACCGTTTAAGCGATAGGATACAGTTTCCTGGGTTCTGTCCCCGCCGCAGACCACAAAAAAACTGAAAACTGGGGGGTGGGGGGGGTACAGTCCTCAGCCTCCGTCCTCCAAGCATTTTCTTTGGTTCTCATTTTTGTCCGCAGCCAGCCAAGACGGCAGTGTTCGTATCTGTAGACCTTTCAGTCGTGATGGTGAAAAACGCAGGTTTTAGCTCTTAAATCACAGGTGTCAAACACGAGGCCCGCGGGCCAAATGTGGCCCGTCACCTCATTTTATGTGGCCCTCGAGAGCTTGGGCATTATTGGCTTAAATTTTAAACCAATATTTTAAGACTTAAAATAGGTTTACGCCGCTTAAAAGCGCATATTGACTATAAACTACATCTCCCATCATGCATTTTGTCGTTATCCACAACAATAATGATAGCTATGAGCAAGACGATTTTTCAGAACTGATGGACTTAGAAAAAACCTTTATGAACTAACCCTAACACGTCCAAGAAAAGAAAAATTGATGCACAAGGAGTTTCATGAATAATGGCCAAACAAACACAAGTTTGTTCCTCAAGGTGAAATAACAGCGTGTCTTTTGTGTTATAAGGCGGAGTCAGTAGTGAAAGAGTTTAATCTACATGGAGCTAAGTATGCTAAATTTAGCCAGCAAGAAAAACAATGAACCGCTTCTGAAAACAAGGTAAAGGATACTTTTACAACCACAAACCCTGAGTTTAATATAATAATAAGTTAAATATTTGAAACTTGAATACATAATAATACATAAACCGTTATTTAACATTATAATAAGGTGTAGTTTAATTTATTTTGATTTACATTGCGTTGTTACATTCATGCTGTCAGTCTGGCCCTTGGAGGGCAACCATGATGCTGATGTGGCCCTCAGTGGAAACCAGTCTGACACCCCCGTCTTAACTGGTTTGAAAACCACAGATCGGACTGAGCTGGACCGAGGCGATCCAGCGGCTCCACCTGGGCTCCACCTGGGCTCCACCTGGGCTCCACCTGGGCTCCACCTGGGCTCCACCTGGGCTCCACCTGGGCTCCTGTATCCATGAATGACTGAAGGACCTTCAGGTTGAGCTACATTTGTATGCAGATGATGCAGTCATCTCCACATCTGCTCCAGAGCTCCGCCATCATTATACCAGGTGAACTGGTCAGATAAAATGTAACAGGTGAACTTAGTCAGGTACACTGTACCAGGTGAACTGGTCAGATAAAATGTAACTAGGTACTAGGTGAACTGTACCAGGTGAACTGTGTCTGGTGAACTATACCAGGTGAACTGTGTCAGGTGAACCGTACTAGGTGAACCGTACCAGGTGAACTGGTCAGGTGAATTATACCAGGTGAACTGGTCAGGTGAATGATACCAGGTGAACTGTGTCAGGTGAACTTTGTCTGGTGAACTGTACCAGGTGAACCGTACCAGGTGAACTATACCAGGTGAACTGGTCTGGTGAACTGTACCAGGTGAACTGTGTCATGTGAACTTTGTGTGGTGAACTGTACCAGGTGAACCGTACCAGGTGAACTATACCAGGTGAACTGGTCTGGTGAACTGTACCAGGTGAACTGTGTCATGTGAACTGTACCAGGTGAACTGGTCAGGTGAATTATACCAGGTGAACTGTGTCATGTGAACTGTACCAGGTGAACTGGTCAGGTTAACTGGTCTGGTGAACTGTACCAGGTGAACTGTACCAGGTAAATTTGAACTGTACCTGAACTGGAAAAGTTGTTAACCTGATAAAATTAGCATCAAAGACTGAAAACCAGAGTCAGTGACACTGATGTGGTTCAGTTTTTGGTCTCCAGACCAGAGTGATGGTTGCCGCCATTTTGGGAGTCAAAGGAAACTGACTCGCTTTTGGAGTCATTCGAGGAACACCTCAGGGATGCTGTTGGTTTAGTGGGCTGGATGGAGCTTCCTGATTGGACCGGCTCCCGGTCATCACAGCTCCACCGCCGTGCTTCATGCTGAACGTGAGTGAATAAAGGTTTGGAGTCAGAGTTGAGACGCTCGTAAACTCTGGTGGACTGATTTATGGAGGGAAGATGTTTTCTAAATCTCATTACTTGCTGCCCTACGGAGTTCTTCACCTTTCCTGAAGTGGGTTCACTCTGAGTCCAGATTGTTGTTTTTCCATAAATGAGGCCCCTGGAGCAAACGCGAGGAGGCCTGCAGTCTATCAGGATGATCCCTGGCAGGGAGGACGTCCCGTCATTACCGGCGCTGAAGCCGAGACGTCTGTCGTCTCGTCCAGTCGTCAGGGAGTTGAGGCTTTAGTTGCTCTCATCCTCCTCTTCTTCTTCTTCTGCTCCTAAATTGCAGCTTCTTGAGTTACTAAGCCGCTTTAATAGGTACAACCTGCAGCGACTGTTCTGTCCTCAGATGGACCCGCCTCTCTGCGTTGCCGTCTCAGCGCGCCGAGGATAAAGAGCTATCCCACAATGCACCCTGTGACACGCGATGCTGGTGATCTCTCCTGGATCCCGAACGCCGTCCTCGGCGCCAAACATTTAAATGTGTTTCCTATTTCTCACTCCGCCGTCGACACCAGAATGTTTCCAACCTCAGTGTTTTATGTGTGTGTTCACCCCCCCCCCCCCCACTCCCCCCCCATAACCCCCCCCAACAAACAGTAAAAACACGCACGGGGCCGTTGCATAATGACGCATCTGCAGCCGCAGATGGAGCCGCATGAAACACGTGCAGACAAGGTGAGCTGATGACGCGTCCTCCAGCTGCTTCCTGGGAGCCCGACCGGCATCCCAGCAGCCCCGCCGGTACCGCCCCCAAACCTCGGACGTCAAACTGCAGCCCCGCGGGTACCGCCCCCAAACCACGGACGTCAAACTGCAGCCCCGCGGGTTCCGCCCCGAAACCACGGACGTCAAACTGCAGCCCCGCGGGTACCGCCCCCAAACCACGGACGTCAAACTGCAGCCCCGCGGTTACCGCCCCCAAACCACGGACGTCAAACTGCAGCCCCGCGGGTACCGCCCCCAAACCACGGACGTCAAACTGCACCCCCGGGTACCGCCCCCAACCACGGACTCAAACTGCAGCCCCGCGGTACCCCCGCCCCCAAACCACGGACGTCAAACTGCAGCCCCGCGGGTACCGCCCCCAAACCACGGACGTCAAACTGCAGCCCCGCTGGTACCGCCCCCAAACCACGGACATCAAACTGCAGCCCCGCGGGTACCGCCCCCAAACCACGGACGTAAAACTGCAGCCCCGCGGGTACCGCCCCAAAGCACGGATGTCAAACTGCAGCCCCGCGGGTACCGCCCCAAACCACGGACGTCAAACTGCAGCCCCGCGGGTACCGCCCCCAAAGCACGGACGTCAAACTGCAGCCCCGCGGGTACCGCCCCCAAACCACGGACGTCAAACTGCAGCCCCCCGGGTACCGCCCCCAAACCACGGACGTCAAACTGCAGCCCCGCGGTACCGCCCCCCAACCCCCCCCGTCAAACTGCAGCCCCCCGCCCCCCAAACCACGGCAACCAGCCCCGCGGTACCGCCCCCAAACCACGGACGTCAAACTGCAGCCCCGCGGGTACCGCCCCCAAACCACGGACGTCAAACTGCAGCCCCGCGGGTACCGCCCCCAAACCACGGACGTCAAACTGCAGCCCCGCGGGTACCGCCCCCAAAGCACGGACGTCAAACTGCAGCCCCGCGGGTACCGCCCCCAAACCACGGACGTCAAACTGCAGGCCCGGGGTACCGCCCCCAAACCACGGACGTCAAACTGCAGCCCCACGGGTACCGCCCCCAAAACAAAGGACGTCAAACTGCAGCCCCCCGGGTACCGCCCCCAAACCACGGACTTAAAACTGCAGCCCCCCGGGTACCGCCCCCAAACCACGGACGTCAAACTGCAGCCTTTACTGACCGCTAGAGGCTGCAGTTCCTCTACCGACCGCTAGAGGCTGCAGTTCAGAAGAGAACTTCATTTTCACGTTTTTGTGTTTTACTGTCAGTGAACATTGACGAAGTGACTCTAAATCCGTCCACGTCTCCGCATCAGTCGTAGCTACGATTCAGGACTCGTCGTTCTGGACGTCGTAGCCGAGATGAAGCAGATGTTTAGATGTTATAATCTGATTGGCTGCAGTCATCCTGGGCTGGTGGTGTTTTCTCTGCTGCGAACCGCAACGAAAGCGAAACATCTTCCAGTATACGGTTGTATGTTCGACTCTGGGTCTGGATTCTGCCTCCTAGAGGAGACTTCTGGTATCACATCTTCTGCCTGCGAAGAACCCAGACTCCAGGATCTTCTGCAGGATCTTCTGCAGCGTAGAGGAGCCTTCAGGGAAGAAAGGACCACGGAGGGCGTCACATCTTCGTAGAACATCTGGAGCGTTGCCTCCTTTAGGAATTCAGGCCGTAAACTCTGCAAAGGTGCAACCTGATGGAGAACATCATCCTAGAATCTCAGTTTACGCCTGAACATGGGCAGAAGATCTCCTGAACGATAGAAAGAAGCTGAAAGAGCGGTGATGACGCCACCTTCACTGTCCCACAGACCTGCAGGCGTGAAAGTGATGCACAAATCAGACGTCTGCTGCAGGCTGTCGGCCTCATAGGTGGCGCGGCTGATGAATGCCGCCTCCCTCTTAAGCCCGAGCATTATTCTAAATAAAATAGAGCACAAACACCAGCCTTTGCGCACTAATGGAATTTGTCAACATGAAAGAAGTGTTATTGAGCTGCTGCTGCCTCTCGTCTCTTTGCTGATGCCTTGCCAAATACTTATCTCCTCTCTGGTGAGCATTTAGCGTTAACTCGCGGCGGCTCCTGGGAATCGCACGGGCGTAATGAAATTACCTCGGCGCAAACAAATAGGGTCAAGCTCTCAAGGAGACGAGCATTAGGGGCCGCTTTCTGCTGATTACGTGGCGCGCTCCTGCGGCGGTCGTCGCGGAAGCCGCTGGGATTGCAGGGATCTGCGGGACGCCACCACCGCCGCCGCCGCGTCCACGTAAACCCGTAAACGCCAGAAGAGTCGAGAAAAACCCATGAAGGGAGAAAAAATGGGATTACAGTCAACAACTCTTAATGTTTTGTCGATTCGCGGCTGATAATTATGCAAATTTCACGCTGATTTGCAGAGAGAAAAGCAGAAAGAGAGAGTTTTCGGTGCAGCCGAGCGCCGGCTGCGTTTCTGCACCTGCGGAGAACAGACGAGTCGATATTTCCCCGAGCCGCGGCGCTGCCCTTCATCACGATGCCATTTCTTCACCATAACAATGCTATCAGATGTGTTTTTCTGCGATTCGTCTCACCTGTGTTATCGCTGCCAGCAGAGCAAGAGATGCCATTACCTCGACGACCGTGACGGAGCGTTTCGTAATTATCGGTGGTAATGACTTCAGTTTTACCGACGGGGGGGTTGGGAGTGGGGGGGGGGTGGCGAGCGCGGCCTTGAAAACGAGACGGAAATATTCCACCTGAGGCTGAAGAGCTGAGAGACTTTCCTTGGCAGCAGCATCATCACAAACACTCATCTGCCAGAAACTGTTGACAGAAAATCTGCCCCATCAGCAGAAACACCCCCCGTTCGTTTGCGCCCCCCCACTCTTCTGTCGCCCTGACAGTCTGATGAAAGAAGAAGCTCCCCAGTGAGGGATACCAATAAATCAGACAAACCAACAAGAGCAGAGACCACCTATTCCTCTCCTCCTCCTCCTCCGACGCCGTCGCCGGCGTCGCCGTCGTTGTTGCTGCTGCTGCATGTTTTTCTGTCTCTCCGGCTTTTGTTGGCCTCCTCTTCTGGAGCTGATGACAACAGCTACCCGGCTGGTAATCTCCTCTTCAGAAATGAGCAAATGGAGGCATGAATTTGGGATTTAGACGGAGGTAAATTGGGATTGACGGAGGGATCGCCGCCACCTGGTAATCCGTCGGCGCTGAAAGGGCCCGTAAGCCCGCCGTTGTCTTCTCTCTGGGTGGTAAACATCCGAACTGGAGGACGGAGGCGTTCGTCTGAGACAAAAGGGAAAAAAAAACAAATTCCTTGGTCTTTTTTCTTTAGGCTGATTTCCATCCTTAGATACCAGGTCTGGAGACGAGTTGGGTAAATTAAAAGTAATAAATCTCATTTCACCTGCGCTGTCATGTGATAAAGTTAGTAATAAAGTTTTGGAGGCCTGCACACCTGCTAATGAGTGACTCAGCAGGAACTAGCTGCAACTGACCCTCTTAGGTCCTATGGAAGCTGTTGGGGGGGTGCTTAAGTCCTATGGAAGCTGTAAGGGGGTGCTTAAGTCCTATGGAAGCTGTAAGGGGGTGCTTAAGTCCTATGAGAGCCAATAGGGGCGCTTAAGTCCTATGGAAGCCATTAGTTGGCACTTAAGTCCTATGGAAGCCTAAAGGGGGCGCTTGAGTCCTTTGGAAGCTGTTGGGGGGGGGGGCGCTTGAATCCTATGGAAGCTGTTTTGGGGGTGCTTAGGTCCTATGGAAGCTGTTGAGGGGGGCGCTTAAGTCCTATGGAGGTGGTAAGGGGGCACTTAAGTCCCATGGAAGCTGTTGGGGGGGCGCCAGAGTCCTATGGAAGCTGTTGGGGGGGTGCCTGAGTCCTATGGAAGCTGGTGGGGGGGCGCCTAAGTCCCATGGAAGCTGTTGGGGGGGCGCCTAAGTCCTATGGAAGGTGTTGGGGGGCGCCTAAGTCCTATGGAAGCTGTAAGGGTGGCGCCTAAGTCCCATGGAAGCTGTTGGGGGGGCGCCTAAGTCCTATGGAAGCTGTTGGGGGGGCGCTTGAGTCCTATGGAAGCTGTTGGGGGGCGCTTGAGTCCTATGGAAGCTGTTGGGGGGGGGCGCCTGAGTCCCATGGAAGCTGTTGAGGGGGCGCTTGAGTCCTATTGAAGCTGTTGGGGGGGCGCTTAAGTTCTGTGGAAGCTGTTGGGGGGGGCGCCTAAGTCCTATGGAAGCTGTTGGGGGGGCGCTTAAGTTCTGTGGAAGCTGTTGGGGGGGCGCCTAAGTCCTATGGAAGCTGTTGGGGGGCGCTTAAGTCCCATGGAAGCTGTTGGGGGGGCGCCTGAGTCCTATGGAAGCTGTAAGGGGGTGCTTGAGTCCTATTGAAGCTGTTGGGGGGGCGCTTAAGTCCTGTGGAAGCTGTTGGGGGGGCGCTTAAGTCCCATGGGAGCTGTAAGGGTGGTGCTTAAGTCCTGTGTTCCTCTGTTTTCCTGTTTTCCGTTGTTCCTCTGAGGTTTTTTTTCTACCATCTGAATGTTGTAGGGACCAATGGGACTGATCAGTCCAGGTGACGTTGTTATGATATGCTTAGACGGAGTTTAAAACCCTTGAAGGCTGTCCTCAAACACAGAGGAGAAAGGTACGAGTCTGGAGCGAATTGAAGACGACTTTGTTGCATTTGGACACTTGAGCTGAGAACCCCTGAACCCTCCTGGACTTCCTGCTTCATCCCCTCCTGAGCCCAGCTTCAGCTCCGTGGCCCTCGGCCCTCATCGCTGCTCCAGGATGGAGGATCAGAGTCGGTGAGCTCTGCTTCCTGCTGGACGGCGTCCAGAGACTCAACCTGGCGGCGTCCCAGCCCAGCGGCCCTCTGCTGCTCAGCCACCGCCGCTAACACGAACCCGCGGAGCTGGCGGGCTCGGAGTCACCTGGAGGAGCTTTCAGACGTCTCACAGAGGAGGAAATAACCTCTACCTAACAAAATAAACCCCCGCCTCCCTCCCCTGACAGCAGAGAGAAGAATGCAACATGGACTAACTGGCAGTGAAGGCAATTTGTCGCAGGAGCTGCTCCCCCCCCCTCCCCTGCACCATCCAGATTTCCCATAAGGAATGTGCTTTGGTGTCATTCATCACCGGGTCCATACGGCGAACCGCTCGTTGTGGCGGTGAAATATGAGTCGGAGAGGGGAGGCATTTTCACACGGCAGCTCCGCTGAATGGGGGATTATTTTGGCAAGCTCCCACAAGATACTCCAACACCTTTTTTCTGCTGTTGCAACACGCTGTTTATCAAATGTCTCTAGACACGGGAGGCGCACAATAAACATCAACCGCTGAATTACAAGTGTTGATTTCCCACACATTACTGTACCTCATAAAAGAAAAAAGAGAGAAAAAGAGAGAGGTGCTGGGAGAAAAACACAGCACTCCATCTTGTTATAATAACATGTCTGTTTATGAAGATGGAGGATGACAAGAGCATACCTGCCTGAGAGCGTGAAGCTGAATGATAGCATTCACGCTCGGGGAGAGGACGTAAGCGGGAACGCCGCTCTGCTAATTAGCTGCCTTGTGCGGAAAACTGCAGCTGAATTTAAAAACATTTGAGGCGAACAGAAAGTGTGACGAGCTGAGATTGAGAGCGCCGTCTGAAAAGGCCTCCGTCGTGGGAGTGGCGGCTTTAAAGAGCGCCGTTTATAAGCCGCGAGCCCTTCAGGTGATGGAGAGGGTCAACACCTGTCTGCAGTTGTTCACCTGCAGGTGAACCCGGCCGGAGTCTGAACGTGTCCCGGTGAGTTTCTAGCGTGCTGTGACATCACAAGCCTAGATCAGAGCTGGATATTTGTAGCTGCCGTGTTCAAATAAACACGTTTACGGGTTGGAAGCTTTGGTCTCCGTGGATGGTTCTGCATCCGTGACACCTGTACGCCGGTGGACGTCTGCAGAGCCGAGGTAAAACTGTAACGGGTGTCAACCGGCCCCCATCATCAGAGTACTCCCTCAGCCGAGTCTCCTGGCCAATCAGATTACTGTATTTTCTGGACTATAAAGCGCACCTGAATATAAGCCGCACCCATTAAAATATAAACTAAATATATATTTTGTCACATATAAGCCGCACCGGACTATAAGCTGCCGGTATCCAGGATGAGAAATAAGATATTTACATTGAAAGATTTTGTACCATAAGTGCTTATTCATATACCTGAACTGATTTTTCCTCCTCCTGTGTACTGAAACCCCCCCACACAACAAAGACATCTGGAACGGACCCGTGAAATGGACCCGTATCAGGGTCCACTTGCACTCAGTACCAGATCCACTTTGGAGCCGGATCGCGGACCTGCTGGCTCCACGCTGCGTCCGGTCCACATCTGCGATTAAAACCTTCCCTCTGCGGCGGGTCCACTCAGAACCCTGAAATCCACTGAAGAACCAACAAACTGACTGGACAAACTGATAAATCCAGGTGTGTCTGAGTAGCTACGATGGTCAGACACACCTGGATTAATCAGTTTGTCCAATAATAACAGGTATTGATGCTCACAGAATGAATGTAGCGTAGCATAGCCAACATAGGTTACTGAACTAAAACAGAACAGCCTTTAACTACTTGGTTTGTTTTTGGTTTTTGTACTTCCTGCTAGAGCGCCCCCTGAGGGCTGAAGATACATTCATCTCTGTATAAACCTCATGGTTTAAAGCGTGGGACAAAAGTAGTGGCTTACAGTCCAGAAAATACGGTACTAGTTAGCTCGATAACCGGACACGTCAGATGGTTTCTGGGATAGAAGGTCTTTGGAGACCAGTAGACCCCAACGGCGGGGTCTCAACAGGGGACACCGCTGGAGAGCGATCTGATTGGCCCGTGCTGCCGGCCCATGTGACCGGCCGGGCAGCAGAACCTCGGACCAACGCCTCCTCCGACAGCAGCGCGCTTGTCCGACGCTCAGCGGCGGTTTCCTGTAAATCCTCGCAGCTGTCGGGCAGAAACCCACCAGGACTCTTCCTCCACGGCTTCCTGGGGATTACCCCCCCGCATTCATGCAGGACCGTCCAGATTACAGAGGTGTGGAATAAAATTTCATTGCGAGCGACAGATATGAGAAGATTGCCGCTGGGATTTCCGTCAGGATGGAGGGAGCCGGCGGACTGCGCCATAAAACCGTGAAATGTGGACGCCGCGGCCCCCCCGACCCCTGAGAGCGGTCTGAGCTGCTTCCTGACAGCAGGTATCTCTGCCACGCCTGCCCTCTCCGCTCCGTCACATGGCATTAGACCGAACACCTTCTTGTGATGACCTCAGTCTGAAGCGGCTTCGTGGTGTCAGCAGCCGCCGCTGAGCCTTTCCTCCCTTAACACCGCCGAGTTAATGCACGGCAAACAACTAAAGCACTCGGAGCCCTTAAACCCCGGCAGGAGAGGGTGAGGGAGGGGGGAGTCGGGTGGGGGAGGGGGTGTCTCTCTCTCTCTCCCTGTGGGAGATGACAAATGCCATATGTCCTGAGCACAGCGCTTGTGTTAATCCTCGGCGGGTTCCAGCAGAACCTCATCCGCCTCTTCGACCTCTGCACCGCCTCCCCAACCTGCAGCATGCTGGGAAACGATGGACTGAATATTTACCTTCAAACAACACCTGCACATTACTGATCTACCTGAGCAGAGATGGTCCACTGCATCTTCTGACAGAGAGCCTCCAGAAAGTTCTCAATGTTCAGCTGGTGGTCCGAGAACAGTGCACGGAAGGTGAGACGTCACCTGGGCTGGGCATTGATTGGATTTTAACGATTCTGATTCCGATTCTTTGATGTGTAGGTCAACAGACTTACGCGACTTATCTAACGGCACAAAAAACTAAAAAGTGAAGGAGCCTTTTCACCTCATCGACTGCTCCACTGTCGTTTTACCCATCAGCCAACGTTAATGGGGCGTCACGTTGTTTGTTCAGTTTGGGAAAAGGAATAAAAAATGTCCCTCCAAACGTTCTGGACACCTGGAGTCACTGTTGCAGGTCCCCAGCAGCAACATTTCACCTTTTCACCGTTATTATAGTATAATTTTAACACTGATGATACACATCAGAAAAATAGCGAATTAACACAGTCCTGAACAGAGGAGCAGAAAGTTTGTCCGACCTAGCAACAGTAACTAGGAAGGGGGCAGTGCTTACCGAAAGGTCAATTAAATACGCTACACTCGTTTATTTTTCTGATGCAGGTGAAGGTGTTTTGCCATATTAGTCGTGCACCCTCCTTTGGCAGTAACACGCTTCCCGCAGGTGTTTATCTGCGCCAGGTAGCCGTCATCAACTCCAGAGCGGCGTCTCTTGGGATCCATGTTTGTGGCGAGAGAAGTCCCGTCGGCGACGGACGTGACGTCGACACTAGCGCGGAGTTGATTATGCCGGGCGGAGTAACATCAACAAAATAGTGCAGTGAAGAAATAAATAAATAGCACAGACATTTAGGAACCGAAAAAAGGAAACAAAACAAAATTCAAAAATCTTCTAAACGATTCCAGAACCGGACGTTAGGAACCGATTCCTACTTGGAATCGTTTTTCGGTGCCCAACCCTAGACGTCACTCCTGACATTGTTTGAGTTTCGAGTCCAAACCGACTCCGAGTGTGCCACCTTTACACCTTGAAGCAGTTCGGATCACCTGAGGAGGCTTCAGACCAGCAGATCTCCAACTTCAGACCTCAGTGTTGGACGTCCGGCACAGATTAACGACTCTGGTGTGTCTTCAGACCCCCAACAGAGCTCTGAACCTGGATCAGGGAACCAGCTTTCTTCACCAGGACTCAACAAACCTCAGACGACAGCATCACGCTCTACATCTACGTTTCTCTGTTAACCGACAGGAGCCCAACAATACAACCTGTGTGATGTTACAAGTTCCTGCAGTGCCAGATTAAAGTTCCCGTTCCATGCAGAGAAAATAGGACTGTTTCTTTTGTTGTTGTTAGCGTGTTAGCCGCTAATTATGAGCCAAAAATATCACAATAGCAGCGGTTTGTTTACTACGGTTCAGAGACCAGAGGCTGTGAAGGAAACAGAAAGACCACAGTTGAGCCTTTGACTTGTTTCGCTACTTTTTTGCAGTTTTTAAACATATTTTAAACACATTATTGAGGCTCGGGGGGGCTCCAGTTCGCGGATTTTGATTTTCGCAAGGGGGCGTCGTTCCCCATTAACCGCAAAAATAAGGAATCACTGTATTTTATTTCTTTTTTTTTGCATAATTTTCATTAAAACAATGGCACTGTGGGAAAAGGAAACGATAGCGAGACCTTGCTGAGACGAGTTTGATGCTCTCACACAGACGAGGTGGCAGAAGAGGCTGAAGGCTCTGCGTCACCTGCAGATCCGACTGTTCGGGCGCCGCGGCGCCTCCTTCACAAACGCTGAAGGATATAAATCCAAAATGAGGTGGAAAATTTGTAATTAATCTGCTCTGGTCGACACCGGCGAGGCATTACCTCGGCTCGCCCATCCCCGTTTGTCTGGCTAACATTAAGGGGCTAATTTTAAAAATCTAGCGTGCAGTCAATTTCCCAGGATGCCTCGAGGGAGGGAGGGAGGGAGGGGGAGTAAAGGTAGGGGATGACAGGAGGAGCTAATTTTACCCGCCGTATTTACCCCTATGCATCACGCGGCCGCGCTCATCTGACGCGAGTGACGGCGGCATCGAAATTAGAGCGACCGAGGCCGGCGTCAGGAATTTATGAGGCCGCGGCGGCGTTTGTTTGTTCCGTCTGTCTGCGAGCGCGTGCAGAGGAAACCCGGGGAAATGCATCTTTTTAATAACCGTCAGTGAGGTTAATGCAGGCGGGAGACAGACGAGGAGTTTAGCTTCGCTGCAGTCGGGCCTCTGCAGTCGCTGCTCGCTGCTACAGAGAAAAAAAACTGTCGGGGGGGGGGGTGAGAAAAGGGAGAGAAAACAAACTCTTAATGCTATTGTGTGCCTATAACCATCTGTCACAGCTAGCCTGGAGATGAGAGCGAGATTAGAGGAATAAACGGCGAGCATCGGTGAAGCCTCCGGGGCAGCGACGGCAGAAAAAACAAAAGTCGTAGAGGGCTTTCTAATTCTGAGGCACTCATGGATTACACATCGTAACCTGACAACGATGACGGGCGACATTACGGCGACACTTGGAGGAGTCTCCATGATGGTGATGGTGATGATGATGATGATCGCAGCGGCGGTGACGGCGCTCATGTGGCTTCATCTTCCGTTACTTGAAACAGAAATGAAAAGGCGGTGGTACGGAGGGAGGAAGAGGAGTAGGTGTTGGGGGTGGGGGGTGGGGGGGCTGAAAGGAAATAGTCTCTTTCTCCCCCCCCCCCCCTCCCTCCCTCCTGAATGCCGAGGGCTTAAGGAAAGGCATTTGGTGGCTCCTGAGGCATCCGCGGATCTCCCCTCCTTAAATTTACCGTGAAGGTTCTTAGACTCCCTATTCAGGCAGGATATTCTCGTTTATTGCTTTTAGAAGACAAACCTCACAAAAGTACAGTGTCATTGCTTCTGCAGAGCAGCACAACCCCCCCACCCCACCACCCCCACCAACCCTCCATGAATTATGTACCGAGTGACACAGAAAGCAGCTGAGGATTCTTAAGGTGCTTTACATTCTTAGAATTGAGGTGAAAAGCTCGACACCGGGGAGCAGAGTTTAACGTCGTCTAATAAAATAGCTTTTATTCTTAATTAATTTGCACCTCGTCGCAGCGGCAGGTTCAAAAGGCCCGACAGAGTCAGTTCTTTGATTTTTATGGAGCTCTAGCTCGAAAGGAGAGGCTGGACGTCGATGCTTGCGTGAGGAGATAGATGTCACCTGGATGGGAACCGAGCAGCGACGAGCAGGAGGTGCAGTTCCATCGCTGACCAGCAGGTGTCAGTCTGCAGTGACAACCGAACTCAGATGAGCTTTTTAGTCATATTAAACCACTCATTTATGCTCACCTCAACTGGTTGTTTTTGAGTGACGGTCTACCTCCTAGCCGTGACACAGAGCGTCATCGCTCTCGTTTTACAGATGTTTCCAGCTGCGGGGCTCCGGGGGGAAACCCCTCGTTCAGCGCCACCGTCATGCTTCGTTCAAACGGAAACGCGAACGCAGGAACCATCTCACCTCCTTCGGTATTTATCTCCTCGTTTTACTCTGTTTCCTCGTCTTTGTGGCAGTGAAATGGTGCGCTATCGCCACCAGGTGGTCTGGAGAGGAAGTGTAGGTTCCACCAGCTCCGTGAGACGTGACGGCTGACTGAACCGAGGAGGAAGTTGGAAGTCCCTGCAGATGGAAACATGACGTGGTCTGCTGGGAAAATACCTGCAGTTTGACCAAACCAGCTGAGCTTCCTGCTTCAGGTGGGATAAACGTCTAAACCCAGACGTCTCCGTTAAACCCCTAAAAGGCCTAAAAATAATTTCTGGACATTTACGATTGCACACTTTGGTGTCGTCTTGTGAACGTTAGAAGTTGAAAATAACCACCATTGTCCTGTTTTTGTTGGGGACCCCTAACCCCAACCCCCTAACCCCCTAACCCTAACCCTAAAGGGTTGGTACGTCAGACCGCTCATGTTGTAGGACGCCTGACAGCTGATTTGGACCGAAGACCAAAGTCGTCCCATGATTCTCTCCACGCTGATCTTTGATCTGCGGCAGAACGAACTCCTGCAGGGTTTTCTCCAGGTACCTGCTGCTTCCTCCTGCAGTCCAGAAACGTACCGTATTTCCTCCCATCAACACTTTCCAAGATGGAAACGAAGCTCCTGTGAGCTCTTCCTGTCAACCTGGATTGTTTGAACCGGGCAGGGTGGAGCCATGAAAACCATCCTGAAAAACAGCCCAGTCCACAGAAAACATCTCAGTTCTTTGGATATTCTGAGTTTTGAACCGTACGGATCGATGCAGTGTTCTGATCGAAGACCTGCCTCCTCAAAGTTTCGAGAACAAAGATGCTTCAACTTACCGCCTCTTTCGTTGGCCTCGGCTGACTTTGGCGCCGTCTTAAGTTGGGAAACACACATGGAGCTGGACTGAGGTCACGTAGAAAACTGTCCAGAAAACAGCTTTGTTGCCGTCAATCCTTCACTGCTTTGCCCATATTTTCCTCTGTGTCGGAAGATCCAGAAGAGGGCGTGGACGCAGAGACACCCGAAGGTCAGGAGACACGAGAGACGAGTCTGACTCAGTTAGTCTCTGAGACCTCAGATACGCCAGGAGGGCCCACACTGTTGAGTCATGCTTCTGTTACGGGGTGGGGGGGGGGGGGTGATAAGGTGAGAGACACGCTCCTGCTCGTAGAATAAAACCCCAGATTGTCTGTCGGAAGATGCCGATCGACCAGGCCGTCACTGACGTCAGCCGGCGGCTGTGGTTGACTCAGATCTGCCTCCTGAAGGCCGGAAAAGTAAAAATAAATAAATAACTTGGACCCACGCCGTTAAAGACCCACGGACAGCACCTCGTTTCCAAGAGGGTGGAGCCTCAGGTTGCACAGGTGGTGGAAGCGCCGCGGCCCAGTTCAGTCGTGGTCAGTCCTGATCTTCATACGGAAGATCAGATGACGGGAGTTAGCTTGTTCAAAGACGCGTTTCTCTGTGTGTCTTGTTCATGGCGACATGTTGGACACCTTCGTCCTCCGTCCCTGGTGGCCTCCGTCCCTGGTGGCCTCCGTCCCTGGTGGCCCCTGTCCCTGGTGGCCCCCGTCCCTGGTGGCCCCCGTCCGTCATCTGCTGCAGCAGCTGTGAGTGTTGCAGCGTCCAGCAGACGTCCTGCCAGAGGCGACTACGCCAGCCTTTCTCAACCTTTTTTCAGTCACGACACCTTTCAAAAGTGAATAAAATCTCACGACACCCCAGAGTAAAAAATAATCCAAAACTCCGACTGTAAACGCATACATCCCGTTTATTTAGTTTAAATAACCTGAACAGGATAACTGCACCAGAGTAGGCCTCAGCATGAAAGCTTCTCTTCATCCTTGATGTTCTTGCTTCCATCCATCATCCTTGTATTGCCTCTTTTTAGCCTTATCGCTAGCAGCTAGCTTTGGTAGCTATGGAGCAGATTCAGAGCTGGTGGATGAAGGCTTGATGAAGAAGTCGGCTCCTCTGTGATGTTTTATTTTTAGAAAACCATCCATGATGCTGCTAAAAAGTTCTCTTTGCTATCTGTGAAATAAAATTCCAGCAGTTAAATGATATTATGACGTAAGCTAACTGGGCAGTCACGTTGACCTTACGCTGACCCCGTACTGACGTTGTTAACATTGGGAAATGGGCATGTGAGACATTTTTCATTATTAATTTTATTTCCAATTATGTATCTTATTTATTTATTCATTAATTCATTTATAGGCAAAAAGTATGTACAGTGATCCCTTGCCACATCGCGGTTTGACTAACGCGGTTTTAGTCCATCGCGGATTTTTTTCAGAAATATATTATAATAAAAAAATCAAGAAATAATCGTTGAAATTCTGCGAAAATCCACCCCACAGCAGACGAGAGGCTGCAGCTGCCAGCGAAACAACAAACAATGACTCACAGCCTCCTGTAAGCAACAAAGAAACACAGACAGAACTCTAGAATCTGGGCGCTGTTTGGCCGAGACGCATTTACTACATTTACGCATTTACTGGGCGCAAGCACGACGCAGCGACCGGCAGCAGTGGGAAGCATGTCAGTTTTAAGTTTGTTATTTTTTACTTAAACTTTTAAACTCGCTGTGCACTTTGAATTGATCAACCTCACTTTTGTGTGATTAAGAGTGTCATGATTCAGTGACATGGATCTGACTCTGATCTTTTTATTGGCGGTGCTGCGTCCTCATGTCACCTGGGGTTGCTGACAGCTCCATTCAATATTCCAGAGACTATCTGTTAAAATTCTCTAATCCCGTGATCAGCGGCCCACCAGCAGACCTAGTCTTTCCTGACCGAGCACGGGGAAGGCGACAACTTCGTATCTCCACGAGGGAAACCGAGGAGGCGAGGCAGGAGAGGCGGCGTACGAGAGCGCATGAGACGGCAACACCTGTTGCGCATCACCCCCCCCCCTTCAATGATCCTGTCCAACGTCTCTCTCCGCAATAAAACAGGAACTACAGGCTGTTGTTCACCATCAGCATGTATTTAAAGACGCCTGCATCCTGGTCTCTGAGACCTGGCTCGGGGAAAGGGACGTTGACGGTGATCTAGACGGGTTCGGAGGTCCGTTCGGTTCCGCTCCTCCCCTCTGTCGGTGCGGAGCAGAGTGGACCTCCGTCCCCGTCTAGATCACCGCTCCGCACCGACAGAGGGTCTGCAACAACCAATTTAAGTTTCTACCATCAGGTTCACTGATTAGACTCCCTTTTGCAAAAACAAACAGATAAAAACACCCTTTTGTTCCCTCTGCTGTTGTTCTTTTAAATACCGGGAGGAGAAGATAGCGGGTGAAAAGCCCTCCCTCCTGACTATAGCTTAGGTCTTCATTATGAAAAAAAAAAAAAAGTTATTGATTGATTGACAGTTTGGAGACCAGAGGCTGTGAGGGAAACAGAAAGACCACAGTTTAGCCTTTGTCTTGTGTCACTGCAGTGTCTCGCTACTTTTTTGCGGTGTTTAAACATATTTTAAACACATTATTTAGGCTCGGGGGGCTCCGCCTCCATTTCGCGGATTTTGATTATTGCGGGGGGGCGCCGGTCCCCATTAACCGCGATAACTAAGGGATCACTGTATTTATGTGTGCATTCATATATTTATACAGTGCTACCTCTACTTATGAAATTAATTGGTTCTGGAAGTAGTTTCGTAACCTGAAACTTTCGTAAATAGAGATTTGTTTTCCATGTAAATGCCCTAATCCGTTCCAAGCCCCCCAAAATTCGAACATTTTTTTTAAATAAATTATAAATAATACATGAAATGACATAAAAACCTGTCAGAAATACATGTTAGAACTAGAAAAGCACTCAGAGAGCTCAGACCTCCACTAAACGCAACAATTATGGAAAATTTGAAAGTGATCCAGGATTTCTTCCGGATCAGAACCAAAATGAAACCAGTTCTTCCTTTTCACATTTCTGACAACTCCTGAAAAATTAATCAAAATCCATCCAGAACTTTTAGAGTTATCTTGAACACAGACAGACAGATAAACGCTGGTAAAAACATAACCTCCTTGGTGGAGGTAAAAATAGTTTGTTTACCTGGTTGCTGGGTTACGCTCATACAGACAAGGGGCCCTCCTAGCCAATGGGATGCCAGGAAGATGCTAAGCGATAGCCAATGGGATGCCAGGAAGATGCTAAGCGATAGCCAATGGGATGCAAGGAAGATGCTAAGCGATAGCCAATGGGATGCCAGGAAGATGCTAAGCAATAGCCAATGGGATGCCAGGAAGATGCTAAGCGATAGCCAATGGCAGAGCAGCTCGGACGCACCACTTTCAAACCGAGATCCAGAGCCGACAGCTATGTTTACGTTCAGTAAACTCTGGGAGCCTCGAGTAGCAGCGCTACTGGATTTATGACTTTCGTATCCTGAAATTTCTTTCGTAACTAGAGGCAATATTTTCCCTTTGAGGCGTTTCGTAACCTGAAAACTTCGTATGTAGAAACGTTCGTAAGTAGAGGTACCGCTGTATATGAAATGTCAGAATAGGTCATTTTTTTGACGACACCCCGGTGTGCCGCGACGCCCCGGTTGGGAAACGCCGGGTTAGAAGACTCAAGGAAGTAAAAACAGGAAAGACGAGGAGTTTGAGGGTCAAAAGGTCGACTGTTGTTCAGTAGCGACTGAACCTCCACACCTGTAGGGGGAGCCAGAACTATCAACACATGATTGTTTTCTTATTCTAATGGTGTAAAAAAATTAAATATGTATCAATAAAAAATTGGATGATATCTGGATCTTCTGCTGCAGAGACACCATCATCCCAGCAGAATCTCTTCCTACCCATAATTCATTGCCTTTCTTTTTTTCCCTGCATTTCTGTCTTTGAGGTCTCGTATTTTGAGGCGTCTCCGTCTCTTCCTCGCGGGTGCGACGGTGGCGCGCGTGCACGGCCGTGCGCTGTGTGCTCAGCTGCCCTTCCCACTGCCCTTGTCATACTGGTCCCAGTGCTGGGGGGCTCGTTGCTGGTTGGACAGCTCGGGTCAAGGTCTTCCCTCCCCTGATCTGACCGACGGGCTGTCACGGCAACAACCCGTCCGCCGGCCCAGTCTGAGTCTCCTCTTCCCCAGCCTCGCACGCTCACGTGCACGTGCTCAGACTCACTGATGGTTGTGTTGTGTGCACACGCTCAGACACACATCCTGGCAGCACCCCCCCTCACAGAAACTGACAGTGAGGTTCATTGCTGCTAATACTCCCAGCTGTAGAGGCAGAGCAGCATCCTGATTGGAAATGGACTCATTTCCTAACGCAATGAGCGCGAGGGTGCCGCACGCCCATATTTGGTCAACGGGGGCGGCCTCCTCCCCCCCGCCAGAGTGGACGGCCTCTGTTTCGTGGAAGTTTTTCTCAGGCGTCTGATTCTCGACCACGAACATCCGGGCCACTGAACACATCCGGGCATGTGCGGGCCATAGCAACCGGGCCATAGCAACCAGGCCATAGCAACCACGCCATAGCAACCAGGCCATAGCAACCAGGCCGAGGGGGAAAACAAACGCTCACTATCGCTAGCGAAGCCAATGCATTTTGCATTTTGTGCCTGTTCTGTCTGATTTCGTGCAGTTTACGATGGTGAAGAACTGTTGTGTGTCCAACTGCACCAACAATGTTGCTCGCCAGCCACGTTTGTTATTTTGTTGTTATTTTATCTGATTCCTAGCGAGGCTACTGAGCCTGAAAGAAGAAGAAAGTGGCTGCTCGCTATTAACAGAGCAGACGAAAATACTCCATGCTCCAATCAGACTACACGTATGTTTGTTCAGCACAGTTTGTAACAGGCAAGAAATCAGATTTGTTCCAGATATTTTAGTTTTTAATTTCTATGTTTAGAACTAATATTTTGACATGTTTGGGGAGGCCCCTTTTAAAGATCCTTCAGGTCTGGTAAAAAAAAATGCTAGTTCTGGCTGCTGACCCAAGTGACTGTCTGGAGACTCCATAATATATCTAGCCTATAATTATATACTTACGAAGAGTTTTTATGAGATAATGGTACACATCTGGGTACCCCAAACGAGGTTGACTGTGTCCAGTTTTGCTTTATAGCTCGCTAAAGCCTCTTCTTCTACTCGTCCTGATACTGGTCAGCCATGCTCGCCACCACAGGCACCAGTGACGATCGCCAGACTAGGTTAAGATACAATAAAGACGCTAAAATGGAAATAACTGAAGGAACTGTGAGTGAAAAACACCTGAATGCAAGTTTGTTTGCCCCCGGAAGTGTAACCATGGCCGGTCACATGGTGCGTGACGTCACGCCGATATCGAGAATGGAGCCAAAGCTGAGGCTTGATGGAGCTAGCAACCGCTAGCATCGCTGTCGACGGATAAACTCTGAAGTCGTTTGTACTTCTGGTGTCCTGCCGTCATGAATTACTGTCCAGCGGATCCAGATCCGGGTCTCTGACACAAACGAAACCGTCTCCGTTTAATGTTAACGGCAGGATCCGTCACTGGTGGCCATCCTTGGTTCTGATTGGATAACGCCTGAAGCATACTGGTGTCAATCATCCAAACTTGTCCCGTCGTTCCTTAGATGCGGCCTGATGCCCCCCCCCCCAGGTAGACGACAGCGTCCCAGCGCATAAACTGAAGAGGTCAACTGGTCCACCAGAGCTGGAGGTTCATGTTCGGACAGTAAAGCCCGTCTAGTCCCATAATGTCACCGTTCAGAGCAGAATTAAACTCACATAATAAATAAAGATAAATGAGAACGGTCAGTTTGTTCCTCTTCCTCTGAAAGATAACGAGCTCACGGTGTGATAAACGATGAGGTTTTATTTTATTTTCGAGCAGGAGCCTCGTCTGGAGCTGAAAGCTTCTTCCAGCGTCGGTTTCAGAGTCGAGGCGAAGCTTTCTGACGCCTTCCTGCGTCTGAACCAGTCTCTCGCTATTTTGGACTTTTTTTTTTCTTCATTAGCGTTTCATGAGTTAGCGCGGCGGCCTCGCGCTAATTAGGTGTCTATATTTCTATATCTCGTTATTGGATTTATTCTATATTGTGCTTAATAGTAAATAGTGTTTGAATTTTAAAACACACCTCTTGGGTGCAACATAAAGGGGAATTTTTAATCACGTTTCTGTAAATGAAAGGACCCGGTCTGCCCCCCCCCCCCACGTTTATCCGAATATGTCTTAATGAGTTTGCAGGTTTTTTTGAGCCGATATGGGCTCTGATTATATATTTTTAAGATATTTCTGCACGTACACACGGTGTCTCCACCCCCCCCACACCCCCCCAGCTCCGGTCGCAGCGGGGGACGGTCCAAAATGAGACGTGGTCGTAGAGGGGGAGGTGTTCGTAGGTGATCATCAGCGCCATCATCACAAGGTGGCGAGAAGAAAGATGGTAGTTTTGGGGGTTACTGTTGTTGCCTGGGCAACCTTTATTTATTTTTTCATTATTCCTGCGGCCGCGGCGATGAGGCGTGCTAATGCGGCGCTCCGCCCGCGACGCCTCTACCTGCTGACGGGCGAGCGACTCGTCTCCCGCGTTTCAGCCTGGCTTGACAATTAAGACCTGGGCGACTGTAGCCAGGGGTTAATACCGCTCATTAAAAGAACTAGGTCATTAGTGAAGAATCAAGGCTCTTAAGGCGGCAGGGGATGTGGGGTGGAGGATGGGGGTGGGTGGGGGGGGGGCTGGGGGGGTTGATGGGGAGAGGAGGGGGAGGGGGGAGGAAGGGCGGCGGCGGCAACAACAGTGGAGAAAACTCTGCATCTCGGTGAACACACGGCCCCTTACATTAATTAACCTCCCTTTTTCCTTGTCGGGGAGGTGTGTGTACGGGGGGGGGGGGGGGATCCGTCGTTATCATATATGCACACGGCTGTATGACGATTAATTGCAGGGTGGAGGGGAAGAAAGAGAAAGCTAGTTTCTCGTCCTCCCTGTGGTGTCCCTGTGGTCCTGTGTGAGACTGAGTTACATTATTTCAGAAGGATTGGGGGGGTGGGGGGGGGTGGGGGGTCTAATGTCTGTGTGATGAGTAAAAAGGGTATTAAAATTAAGGAGGGAATCATGGCAGAAATCAGCCTTTGCTTTACCACGGGGGGAAAGGAGCAAATAAAAGCCACGGAAATGAAAATAAATAAGCCCTGCTAATACCTCACCTTAAGGAGCCGCGCGGCTTAACCGCCGCCGCTCGCCGGTAATTTGTTTGTGGACTTTATTATTAAGCTCTCCGCGCGTCGTTTGACCTTCAGAACTGGTGAAAGGGCTTTTTCAAACAACGCAGCAGAAGACTTCTGCGGCTGTCAAGTGACCGAACATCAGGAGCAGGTGATTCAAACCGAGACGTCAGTCTAGCGGCAGATTTACCGCAACGGCGCTTCGATTACTGCGGGACGTCTCTGAGTCGGTATCTACGTGTGATGATGGGTGGCAACAGTTTCACGTTTACTGTGAGGAGTGTTTGATTGGATTTAGGAGGTCGTCTCGCTGTCATGGACTCCGTCCCGACCGTCGTTGGACTCCCGTCCCGGTCATCTGCGGTAGCGCATTACGGCGCCGAGCCGCACATCGATAACGACGAAGCCGAGATCATCGCAGCTACAGTTGACCTCACGTGAGAGAAAACCAAAGAGAACTGGACAAACCCTCCGTGATGTCACCAGGAGGTTTTAAAGCCAGTTTTGTTTTTTATGGAAGACGCCGTCTAGTCAAGAGCTGACTTCGCCCAAACCTGGTTAATCCAAAAAATGGTCAATGGACTCAGTGTAGAAAAATAAAGGGCGTGGTCATGATGCTAAGGGTTGGGGTTAGATGTTAGATGTTATAACTGTAACGAGGACTGAAACGAGGACTGAAACGAGGACCGTCAGACCTGAGCTACCACAGCCGTCCATCGCTGGCCGGATGGCGGAGGTAAGGCTCGGTGACTCAGGTGACTGAGATCTGGACCCTTCCAGGTTGCCCTTGAATGGTGCAACAGTAAGAGCTTGCTTGCCAGGAGCAGGCAGCTGAAGCAGGAACCGTGGCGGCCTGGCACTGCCATCTTGGCCCCCAGTCACAGTCCAGCCATCATCAGCAGCCTGGTGGCAGGTGGGGGGTTCAGGAGAGGTTGCCAGAAGGTCACCAACCAACTGCAGTCTGACTGCAGCTTCCCTCAGTGGTCCGATGGACTGAAGGAACCAGGAGCCCCAGAGACTCAGACGACCTGTGGACTGATGGAGTAGACTAGTCTGACTGAAGCTCTGCTGGTCCTAGTTTCCACCTCTGCTGGTCCTGGTTCCACCTCTGCTGGTCCTGGTTCCACCTCTGCTGGTCCTGGTTTCAGCTCTGCTGGTCCTGGCTCCTGGTTCCACCTCTGCTGGTCCTGGTTCCACCTCTGCTGGTCCTGGTTCCACCTCTCCTGGTCCTGGTTTCAGCTCTGCTGGTCCTGGTTCCACCTCTGCTGGTCCTGGTTCCACCTCTGCTGGTCCTGGTTTCACCTCTGCTGGTCCTGGTTTCACCTCTGCTGGTCCTGGTTTCACCTCTGCTGGTCCTGGTTCCACCTCTCCTGGTCCTGGTTTCAGCTCTGCTGGTCCTGGTTCCACCTCTGCTGGTCCTGGTTTCACCTCTGCTGGTCCTGGTTCCACCTCTCTGGTCCTGGTTTCAGCTCTGCTGGTCCTGGTTCCACCTCTGCTGGTCTGGTTTCACCTCTGCTGGTCCTGGTTCCACCTCTGCTGGTCCTGGTTTCACCTCTGCTGGTCCTGGTTCCACCTCTGCTGGTCCTGGTTCCAGCTCTGCTGGTCCTGGTTCCACCTCTGCTGGTCCTGGTTCCAGCTCTGCTGGTTCTGGTTCCACCTCTCCATTTTCTGGTTCCACCTCTCCTGGTTCTGGTTCCACCTCTCCTGGTCCTGGTTTCAGCTCTGCTGGTCCTGGTTCCACCCTCCCTGGTTCTGGTTCCACCTCTCCTGGTTCTGGTTCCACCTCTGCTGGTCCTGGTTTCAGCAGCGACTCTTGAAATGAGGATGTTTGAACAGATTTGATCAAAATGACATTAATTAGCATCACCGGTTAGCATCAGCTAAGCGAGCGAAGCTAAAGCAGCTAACTGAAGTATGTTGGGTCCCCACAGATGATGGTATATTTAGATTTACCAGCTGAAGCCCAGTATAACCAGCAACAAAGGTCACAAGCCCAATCACACACACACTTCAGCATCCATTACATTTCATGCCTAAAAACCTAGAACCAAATAACAGTTTCATCTCATTTACTCTAATGAAAGTCCCTGAAACATCAGAAGGAACTGAAACTGTGTTTTTAAGGTGGAAAAAGTTAGAGTTGCTTTAAAACATGGTCTGAAACACAACCGAAGAAGTCTGGTCTAACGCCCGTATCTGTTCTCCCCGCAGGGACGGAAATGTCAAACCATTATCTTGATTTCTGATAAAAAGGACAAGTGTGTATCCAGTGATCACCAGAAACCTGAGACCTGCTGCGTGGCGTCTTTGAACGCTCGACACAAAGGTCTGAAGATGCAGCCGCCGGGCTAATATCCTCCAGAGGATCCGCTTTGAAGCTTAATTTGGGGAAAGTAGGTGTGATTTTTCTCAAAAGGTGGGCATCTCAGTTTTGTAGGAAACTATCAAAGAGCTTTGATACGTTACTGCTTCATTTTCTACAATAAAGTGCTGAGAGGGTGAAAGAGAGAAATTCAAGAGGGGTAAATTAGCCTTAATATCAGGCGTGTGACAGTGTTTTTATCTGCTAATTTCTCACACAACATAATGAGACGGTGCCGAGCGACAGAGCGATTTGAATTTAAATGATATAATACTTGAGATAGTCCTAATTCACCCATACATATTTAATCTGACACATTATCTTGCTCCTGCGATGACCTGATATGAAATGACAGGTCGGCCGCTGAGCCGGCAGGAAGGATGAGGCGCCGCGCCGCTAAGAAAGGTGGTGGAGAATCCTCCCCGCGCAATCAGAGCCACTTTATCATCAACGGGCGGGAACAACGGGGTCACCGCCACCTCGGCGGGTCATCAGTCACCGTCACGGCGGGCGGTGTCGTCATCAGGGTCTGGGCGTCAAGTCATCAGGGTCTGGACCGTCACCTCGGCGGGAGCAACCGCGGTGTCGTCATCAGGGTCTGGATCCGGATCGAATCCTCAGTCTGGACTGTGAGAGGATTCAGGCTTCTGGTTCACAATGTTTTAAACGTCAAGTTTCCTGTTTCCTGTCTGTGAGACTCCATATCTGCAAACTCCTGTCAGGGTTTCTACTGGTGAACACTGGTGACGGACTGGTGACGGACTGGTGATGGACTGGTGATGGACTGGTGATGGACTGGTGATGGACTGATGATAGACTGGTGATAGACTGGTGATGGACTGATAAACTGGTGATAGACTGGTAATAGACAGATAAACTGGTGATAGACTGGTGATGGACTGATAAACTGGTGACAGACTGGTGATGGACTGATAAACTGGTGACAGACTGGTGATGGACTGGTGATAGACTGGTGATGGACTGATAAACTGGTGATAGACTAGTAATAGACAGATTAACTGGTAATAGACTGGTGATGGACTGATAAACTGGTGATAGACTGGTAATAGACAGATAAACTGGTGATAGGCTGGTAATAGACTGGTGATAGACTGATAAACTGGTGATAGACTGGTGATGGACTGATAAACTGGTGATAGACTGTTGAAAGACTCATAAACTGGTAATAGACTGATAAACTGGTGATAGACTGGTGATGACTCTTAAGGCAAAATATAGGTCATTTTTACCAGAAAATTTGTGGTTTTACAAGAAAGAAATTGATGTTAAGTCAGTATTTTCCAACATAAAGTTGAAATATTGAGTTAAACATTGCAATTTTTCTAAATTTGTGATTTTCTTCTTTTAAACAAAATTTTGTCACTATTTTTGAAAAATTTGAGATTTTATGAGAAATTTTTCATCTTTTACCACAAAAGGAAGAACTGCCAGAACACCTGCTGATGTCTAGAAAAGCAGATATTTTTGTCAGTGTGCTGGACTGGAGTAATCAGGTGAGTGCTAACACAATGCCAAGAGGGAAAAACATCAGCAGTGGTCTTAGAGAAGCAACTGTTGCCGCCCATCAGTCTGGGAAAGGTTAGAAAACCATGTCCAGTCGTTGCAGTTCAGCACTCGAGTGACAGAGATTGTTCACAAGTGGAAAACACTCAAGACTGTTGCTTATCTTCTCAGGTACAACCCCCAGGAGAAATAAAAAAATCAATCAATCAATCAATCAATAAAACATCCCAAGAGCTCCATACAGCTGAGGTTCACAAAACCGCATCTGAGCTAAACACATGAGTTGTGTGTTGTCAAAGTTCCTCCACAAATGAAGTGAGAAACTGATGGACACACAGGAAATAACTGCTTTAAGAAGCTGCTGCTGCAGGTGGATCTATAAGCTGTTAAATCATGGGGGTACTTAGTGTTGCCCACATGAGTTTTCTTTTTGGCTTCATTCCTGTTCAATAGATAATGACACATTGAGCCTATTACTGAGACTGATCGGATGATTGAATAATGTGTTTTTATACACTGACCCAATAGATTTAAATGTTTACGCATGACCTTAGAAAGAAACTGAGGCTGCAGCGCAGCCAAAATTAGACAACAGAGCGTTGGATAAAAACTACCTGGTTGAGTCTCGATTTCTGCCGTGACAGACGCTTTAGGTCCTTCGGTACCAGCTGAGAATTATTTAATTTCCACAGCACACCCATGTCTTGTTGCTAACCCGTGTCCAATTCATTCGTGGCTACTTGTAACTAGATAACAGCTCACAAAACTCAAATAAGCTCAAACTAGTTCCTTGAACACCACTGAGGTGCTCATACAGCCTCCACAGTCCCCAGATCTCAATCCAGCACAGCACCTTTGGCAAGCTGATATGAACATGGGCCAAGATCTGAAGAAGGGTTCCATCTTAAAACTGAATCTAAAATCAGTTGGACACCAGTGAAGAGTTTTTAAAATCTTAGTGATGTGGTCTTTCTTCCTGGAGTCAATAGATGTGCAGATGAACCAACTGCAGACAATTCAATGTTGTGTTTAGAAAAGTAATAACTACGGTAGTCCAGCCATGAGGAAGTAAAAGCACAAAGTTTCTTAAATGGACGAAGGCTGGGCGTCTACCTACAGAGATCTGTCCAAGATAATGTCAAGGTTTCACAAATTAGATGTGACATGTAAAAGCTCCGACAGACCCAAGCCTCTGTTCAAACAAGTATTCAACTCGGTGAGATTGGACAGTAAACGTGGAGAAGGTGGTTGTCGTCAACATACAAATGGTAGGAAATGTTGCAAACTCGACAATTAGGTGTCCAAGAACTGACGTCTGGAAAGTAAATAAAACGGGTCCAAGAACAGATCCCTGTGGAACACCACAGGACAGAGGAACCTGATCTGATACAAGTCTTTCATGGACACAGGAGGTAAAAACTGGTCCAGGGAAGACCCACAAACACCGTCCAACCTGTGCAGCCGTCGATCAACGGCGTCGACGGCTGAACTTTAATCCAAAAGAGCGAGAACGAGCAGAATCAGCTGCCATCAAGACATCAGTAACCCTGAGAAGAGCAGCTTCAGATAAAGAAGAAGCCACGAGTTGAAGCTGTAGACATCTTAAAGACATCACTGGAACTGACGTCTCTGATCGTAAGTCCACAATCAGGAAGTCCTTGAATAAGCAGGACTCTGCTGTTAAAAGTATTGTTCCCAACAGTGAAGCACGGTGGAGGAAGCATCATGAGCTGGGCATGTTTCGCTTTGCTTCGGGGCCTGGAGAACTGGCTGTTTTCAAAAACTGATCCAGAGATGTATCAGAAATAGGTCTTCACGGGTCCACTTTCATGGACCCCAACCCTGAATGGATCCGTGAAAATTCGACACGCTATGGCAACATGGTTGTTTCATGACAAACACGCCACGTTAATGAATAATTAATTAAACAGTCCTGACATTGGCTGCCACCGCCAATATCTTTACCTCTCTGGAGTAAACGTGGACCCAGCCTGTCAGAGAGCACCGACCCGAGACTAACTGTACCGATTCAGACCCGAACCCAGAATCACGTCTTTTGAACGAACCTGAGACCCGATTGGGGTCGGGTTGGAACCTTGGGTTTTTGGGTAATTGGGTTGTTCCGAAGACCTCTAATCAGAAATATTCCACAGGTCGGGGTGGCTGTCCAACGGTGACTCTAAACATGGACGTGAATCCATGACAGGAAAACAAAGTCCACCTTTCGGAGCGGTCCGGTGCCTGAAACCCCACGGAGGTCTTGTGGAGCGACCTCGGGATCCAGACGTCCCATAAACGTTTCTGAGCTGAAGTGAGCTGAACGTTAAATGGGTTTGTTCAGTAAAGACACTCCTGATGAAAGACGGTAATTTACCTCCATATCTGCCACTTCCAGTCTGCAGAGCCTGAAGGATGTGGAGCCGGTAGAGTCGTTCATACATCCATGAATGAGACACTTCATCGCTTCATTGTCATTCACACGTTCGAGCACCAAGTGGCCCCTGACTGCTCCCCCCCCCCCCACCTCAACACTATTATAACCCACGCCACCCTCCCTTCGTTAAAACGGTTCAAGAAGCAGCACATTTCAGCTTCGACAACCCTCCTGCTCTCCAACACAAAAAAATCCCTCAACTTGAGCAGCACTCACCTTGCACGCCTCCCGCGTCGGCCATAAGTGGCCAACTGTGTTTTTGTGCGAGGGAATAATTGCAGCTATAGGAGGGTAGGAAATAAGAGATTTGCTCAATTAACCAATCCGGCACAGCTGAGGACAGCACCTGTGCACATTGGAGCCCCGGTGTTCTTTCGCAGATAACATGGCCGATTACCCTCTGGAGTGTGCAGCCGGCGAGCTCTGCCTGGTGCATCTCCTACCTGGAGCAAGGCGGGGAGCGCCGCGCGCCGCCACATTGTGCTTAATTGCTCTCTGGGCGTTAATATGCACTCGTGTTTGGAGTGTTTCATTTTCGCCCCGCCTGGCGCAACGACCAGCGGCCCGCCGGCTGCCGGTTTTTTTTAACAGTTGGGATGAGATCGCAGGCGGCGTGGAAAACCTGCGAGGCGTTGGAGCGGGAACGGGGTTCCTGCTGCTGTCTGGATGAGACATCGGCCCAAACGACCTGTTTACGTTCAGCGGCGTGTTAACCGGCGGGCTGCCGCTGTGATGCAACGAAAGCTGCCATAAATGCGCGGTTTATGTGCCGTAACGTCGGGTGCAGATGTTTTTTGGAGGAAGGTGGCTGATCTACGATGCCGCCGTGCCGAAGTCAGTGCCCCCTTCAAGACTTGAGTCCTGAACGCTGCCAAATCTGGCATAAAGTTTTATATTTTTTTAAGTGTTTACTGCACCTTCAAACACCATATTGAATAGCTGTTTTCTATCGCATTATAGATGATTATTGATTGAAAACATGCATTAACCCTTTAGTTTTTTTTTAAGAAAATATACAATTTTGATATCAAGATTTCAAAAGGCTCTAACTTGAAAGCAGTTTGAGATAAAGGTAAACTGTCAATGAGAAAATTTTTCAGTATGACTCAAAATCTGTGATGGGAGTGAAATTATTCATCTAATTTGCATATTATGACGTCACAAGGTGACGGCCATATTGGAAAATGTTCAATCTTGATATCAAGGTTTCAAAAGGCTATAACGTTAAAGTGGTTTGAGATAAAGGCACACTGGAAATGAGAAATATCTTCAGTATTGAAACTAAAATTTGGAATGGAAGTAGATTTGTTATCTAATTTGATTATTGTGACATCACCTGCCCAAACCTGCCCAGCAGTCCTCAATTTTCAGATTTTTCCTCAAACCTCATGCACAATGAAAGCTTTCATTTCAGGGACAATCACATCATAAAGTCATGAAATCTGGAGTATGATTTCAATATTTCCCTTTGAAAGAACTGGTGACCTTTTCTATTTGTTTGATTGCTAAATGAGGCTCCAGAATTCATCATTTGGAAAAGGGATGAAATCAATGGGCTCAGAAATGTCAGATCATCTCCACAAAAACCAACAGGCTCATCAACATTTAGGCTCCACTTTCGATACTCTTCCTGTCCTCTCAAGAACTCTCAGCCGCCACCACCATCATCATCATCATCATCATCATCATCATCGTCATCATCACCGTGATTTCCGGTGCGCCATTAGCGGTGTGTTTTTTTCCCGCGGCTTCTTCCGCGTTGCCAGGACAACCGCGGTTGTTTTCATCCCCGCTACATTTTCTCCATATTTGCGGTGTTATGAGCCCCCCCGACACCTCGACCTGCTTGGTGATCGCAGAATGTTTTCACCGCGGCCACGCTGAGGTGAAGCAGCCGATATACTGTGAGATGGTTGTGGACGATGGCGCGCGAACTCGCCGTCACTACTAACGTCAGTTTCTGCTTCACTGGACAACTGCATGTCTTCCTCCTCTGAATCGGAGTTAGCCAGAACCTGATAAAGTACTTTGTGGACGGTAAACCGACGTCTTGACATCGTGAGTAAATAAAAAAAACACTCTTTCGCTACGTTCAGCATTTCTACCACTGCTGCGCCGCACGTCTCTGTGCCGGAGGGTGTTTTCCAAACTCATTTTACGCTAAAACTTTGAATAGCGCCACCACCAAAAATGGCTCTCAGATTACAGGCACACATGTCCGCCATCTCCTGCTGAAAAGTAGTAACAAGATTCGGCTTCACATTTATAGATACAGCCTGTTTTATTCAGCAATGTTGCCTGTTGCAATATTGTGACTTTGGTGCTTAAAGGGTTAATTGCATCTGCATCAATTCTTTGAATTGAACAGTTTTTTTGTGAATGTTTTGAATATCCTGAGGTCTACGTGCATCACTCAGCTCGTTGCATAATTAAAATCCATTCTCCTGCATACTTTGAGGATAGAAGAACATGTGGAAGACGTGTAGAGATGCATTTGTTGGTGGAGGAGCTCATCTGGACTGAGCAACACCTCTGGTGTCGGTCCGTAAGAACGCTGATGCTCTCTGATGCTCTCAGCCTTTCCAATGGTATCGGACTGACGCACTCCCAGAGACGGGCTTTTCTCAAAGAGAGAAGTCGGCATTGTGCTTTGTCTCACAGAAACAATGATTTCATCAACAGGGATGGAGACTTTGCTGCAGCTCACATCTGAGGAAGGCTAACAGCACAGGAATCGCTTCTTCTGGCTCCATGAAACTCCAGCTAATGACGCGTCCTCCAATAACACCATCATTAGAAGTCCACTTTCTCCTTCAGCTTCTTGCCAAATGCGAGCCAATAATTAGCTTTCCTGTCATTCAGCCCCCTATAGACGCTCCACGTTACACGAGACCACATCAAATGTGTGGAAAACACGAGTCTTCCTGCGCCGGTGCTCCTGCTACAAACAAATCAGACGATTTGTGCCTCGACGTTGGCTCGAGAAGGAGGGAAAAAAGTTAGTTAGCAGATGTCAGTTGTTGTGTTTGTCTCTGCGGTCTTCCTCCGCTCATGCGTGGATCTCCTATCAAAGAGGGCTTATCCGAATAAAGTGCTTAAAAGCTTTTCAGACGCCTGGTGATCTGAACAGTTTTTGGCTTGATCTGCAGACTAAACAAACCGTAATGATGCAAGCTTGTGTAAAGACGTCCACAGCAGTCACACAACAAATGCCTGCGCTTGATGTTTTTATTAATGTCGTCTCTTCTTCTTTTCATCAGCTTTTTTCTCTTTTTCTTGCCTCAGATCTGAGCGCAGGGATAACTTTGTGTTTGCTCCTGCAGAGGTGACACACACAAAAAAAGAATAAAACAAATTTTAAAAAAGAATCACTGCAAACTGAATGCTTTAAATCTGTCTGTTCTTGCCAAGATTTGAAACGTTAGATCTGGAAATGTGAGATTATTTACCTTGTTTTAAATCAAGTCCATGTAAATTGATCATTAATGTAGTTTATATCTTAACTAAACAGAAAAAATTTAAATTACATTTATTAACCATTCAAATGGGCATCAACACCAAGCATTAAAGCTTTTTGTCTTTTTTTTTGTTACAAATCAAAATGACATTTTTTTTTTGTTGTTAAACTGCAAATTTCACAAAATCACAACTTTCTGTTGTTAAAACAAAAAATAAAAAAATTGTCAAAGTCTATCTTGATCCCAAATTTAAACCATAAAAATCAGACTTTAGTCCTTAAATCACACTTTTTTTTTCTTGTAAAGCTGATTTTTTTTAATTATCAAACAAAAAGAACTTTTTGTAAAAAAAAAAAAAAAACAAAAAATCCAAGATGGAGACGTTGAAAAATAACAGACAAAGTTTTTTTTGTAAAGTGGTGACTTTTTTGTGTAAAATCGTTTCATTTTGGACGCCCTGTTGAGAGGTTCTTGTCCTCGATGTGTGTTTTATAGATACAAACATGAACTAATATCCACTTTATGAGTTAATTTCTTTTTCCTACGTCTTAATTTCTCAGAAAACCCAGAATTAAGGATAATTTGCTCATTTTCAGAGTCTTGTCACTTTGTTACAAGTCTGTAATTATTTATTAAATTATTTTTCTTTTTACTTATTTGAAACCCTTGAACGTCTGGCAGATCTAAACTGGAAACCAGTAAGAACGTCTGGCTTCATGGGCGGATCCTTCCACTGTATCCAGTCGTTCTCACCCAGAATTTAATGTTTATTTCTTGTAATATAACGGTGCTTTTTGCAATGAAGGAAATATGTCGTTCGCCGTCTTGCTGGCGGCGTTCGGGACGACGCTTCATAATCAAAAACATTCAGATCTGCTCCCGTCAGTGGAGGAAAGACAACAACGCTGCTGAAAAGGTGACGCCGCTCCTGCCGGACTGACAGTGAAGGCAACATTAAGTTTTTAAGCGCTCTGTGTTTTGTAACAAGGTTGGGAAGGAAGCTGGTAGACGTCCTCTCAAGACCTGCCGGTCTCATTTCCATGCAGAGGAGGCTTCCCGCCTCTGAAGTCACAACTTCTGGCTCTACGGCGGCGGCAGACGTGGCGAGATCTGCCTGCCGAAGCCAATCAAAAGACCTGAATTCTATTTGTTTTGTTTCAAGGGAAGATGACAAAGGGGGCCTCAAGGTCTTCTTCAAGATGGCTCTGAAGCTCTGAGGGGGGCGGCAGAAGAAAAGACGGCGCCAGAGAGGGAGGACCAGAGCTTTCAAGTGCCCATCCTTGGTGGGACCTTTGCCGCGGTGCCAGGTACACAGCTTTTAGGAGGGGCGGCTGAAAGAGGGGGGCTTTTTTTTTCATGTTGGTGTGTGGATGGGAGTTATTAATATTCTCAAAGACAGAATTTTCTTCCCCGGATTGAAATAATGGATCATACTTAAAAGGGGAAGAACTCATTTCAGGTTTTAATACGGTAAGCCTGTTGGAACCAATTATTGGAGGTGCTTTGCCATTGTCATCTTGCATTTCTCCTTGAGGAGATTAACTGGCAACGCTGAAAAGACCCCACTGTATCCGGGATTTCTCTCATTCCAGAGAATCTGCCTGAAATGAAATATTTTCTTCCCTTGATTTGCGCGTATGTGTGTGAGCGTCCCTGTCAAGTTCCAGCGTGCTTCACGTATTTTTGGCTTCATGTTCTACCTAATTATTGCAACTTGATCCTAAAGCAGGAGTGTCCTAATCCTCTGCTGTACTGCAGAAATCCTGTTTTCAGAAACTTTGCTAATAAATTTGGCCTGTTTTAATGGAGGCTGGCGGAGCAGAAGGACGGCCTCCCTGAGAGGCTCCGCCGCTCCTTCAGATGAAAGACGGTGCGAGCGACTCGCAGAAAGTTGGAGGAAGTTGTGGAGAGAAGAAGGCAGAGAAGTCTGGTTTCCTTTCGTTCCCATCTGTGTTTTTCCTGACTGGCCCTGAAAGCTGGAGGCGGAGTTTCTGCAGCAGCTTCTGCAGACGACAAACACCAGTCGAAGCTTCCAGTTAGCTTCCAGTTAGCTTCCAGTTAGCATCGTCTGAACTGTGCGGTTGCAGTCGTGCAGAAGATCGTCCCCTCTATTCTGTTAAGATATTTTATCACATAAATTATATGTACATGTGTATCTATATATATTAAGGCTGGGCATGGATTAAAATTTATAATCGCAATTAATCGCATTATTTCCCTGATTAATCACAATTAATCGCATTGTATACGCAAAATCAAATAATATATTTAAAAGTAGTGTAAAATGCACTTTTATTTAAATGTTCTGCTGCCATATGAACTAAAGTGTCATAACATTTGTTGTTCAAACACTTTTAACATCAGCACTTGTCAGTAACACATATTTAGTGTAAATCTCATCTTAAAAAATGTCAAATAAAATAAAGCTTATTGCCACTGCCAGGACATTCATGTCATCTTGTTTTCATAAAAATTTAAAAAGTCTACAAACAAAATCAAACAAAATGATTGTGTCTCAGCTCAATCAGAACATTAAAACAGGTAATTTCTGAGGTAACAGCAGAAACTTTTCAACTTGTCGGTTGTTATAAATAACCTTGTTTCTGTTGAATCCTCCATCTGGGAGAACTTTAAAATGAAAATGTCCATGTTAAAGTTTAGTAACTTTACCAATCCGTGTATCAATCAAAAAAAAAAAAAAAAAAAAAAGTTACATTTAATTACCATTTTTAATTTTTAATATAACAAAAAAAAAAAAAAAAGCCTGTTTTTTAAATATTTCAATTTTAGACCTGGTTAAAAAAATTAAATTAAAAAACGGTCCACAGAACTGAATTAGTTTTATAATGGAGGACTGGACTTTCTGTTGTCATTACACATCTGAGCCACTAGATGGAGGCGCACTGCAGTAACCAGCTAGAGAACAGCAGGACAGTGAACACATGGAGCAGATCTGATGGAACATGGAGGAATGACGCACATCGTCTTCAACTAAGGGGTTTAAAGTTTTTTTTTTCAGACAGAATTGTTAATATTTCTACCTGAGTTGCTACCTGAACTGTAAAGTTCACAGATTTTTACCGTTCTCCATGTCTGTTTTAGCTTTTTGCATGTTTACCTCCAATTATCTTCAGGTTCTGGGGCAGCCAGAAACAGACTTTTCAAAACAAAAGCATGTGAGCAACATGCGTTAACGCGCGATAAAATAAATGTTGCCGTTAATAAATTAATGCATTAATGCGATAATAACGTGTTAACTTGCCCAGCCCTAATATATATATTTATATAAGAGACGACGGAAGCTTGGAGATCCACCTTTTGGTAATAAGTTACTCATCTCATCTCGTTGTGGAGGAACTTTAGTCCGTTTTTCTATCAATGTTGCTTTCAGTTTATTGATACTGATGGACGTCCACACATTCACTGCTGTCTGAAGGTCCCACAGAAACGTTTCGGTCAGGTTGAGGTCCGGACGTTGACTGGAACGTTCCGGATCGTTGTCCTGCTTTACGATCTGATTCTGATTCATCTTCAGCTGTCAGATATTTACCTCTGAATACTCGGGTCTACGGAGGAGGTCATGGTCCTCGGTCCCAACGGTCACCAACGCTGTCATGAAGCCGTGGTGGATTCATGGATTCCCCACGGAGGTTTCTGATTTCTCTTCAAGTCTTGAACACTTCATCGGACAAAAGATATCTTCATTTGACACTAGATACCTGCATCGAGTTCTGGTCTCTCTGGGAACAGGTCTGGTCTGGTCTGGTCCGGTCCGGTCCGGTCCGGTCTGAACTGGTCTGGTCTGGTCTGGTCTGGTCTGGTCTGGTCTGGTCTGGTCTGGTCAGGTCTGGTCAGGTCAGGTCAGGTCAGGTCAGGTCTGGTCTGGTCTGGTCTGGTCAGGTCTGGTCTGGTCTGGTCTGGTCTGGTCTGGTCAGGTCTGGTCAGGTCAGGTCAGGTCAGGTCTGGTCTGGTCTGGTCTGGTCAGGTCTGGTCTGGTCGGCTGGTCAGGTCAGGTCTGGCCTGGCCTGGTCTGGTCTCTCTGGGAACAGGTCTGGTCTGGTCTGGTCTGGTCTGGTCTGGTCTGGTCTGGTTTGGTCTGGGTTTTGTCTCGTACTCAGGTCTCACCAGGAGCGTCTGCCAGCGCTGCCTCCTCAGCTGGATTCACCTGAAGGTTTCTAGATCAGGTGGATCAGGTGGTGGTCTGCACCTTTACTGCTCCTCATACAGAGGTTCCTGGGAGGGTTTATGATCGTTAATGAGCTTAACTAACGAACACATGTTCTCACAAACAAACGTTTTATGCAGCGTTCGTCCTCCTCGAGACTCTGAGATGTAACTCTTTTAGATTTTATGTTTCTCTGATTATTGCAGAATTTGTCCTTTGTGAATAATTTTTCTCACTGCAGAGCGCTAAAGTCCAGATAGCTTAGAGGAGGTTCTGCAGGCCTTTCCAGACCAGACTTCTCTGAGACCACTGCTGATGTCTTTCCCTTTAGGTATTTTCATCTTTTCGAGGTGGCGTCGTGTCGTCTGCGGTCCGTTTGGTTCGGCTGATCTGAGATGATCTGAGAAGTTTTAACGAGGTTTTAGGTTTTGCGTCCATAAACGCTGAGTCACCGCGACACCTGCTGGTCAAACGGATGAGTTGCTGCAGGTCGGTTCGGTCGGGACCGGACCAGAACTGGACCGGACCGGACCAGGACCGACGGCCTTGTGGCATTCCCTTTGTCATCTCCAGGCTCCCCCCCCCCCCCCCTCCCCCCACCAGGACCAGGAGTGGAGCGGCGGCGTTCCCGGATCATTACTCCTCAAAGAAATTTAAGCACGGGACGCCATTTAAATTCTTTCCTTTCTTTTTTTTCCCTCCTTCCCCCAAACGCAGTCAGTCATTAGAAATCCTAGCTGTCACAGCGATGCCATTTTTGGTGCCGAGTGTTTGTTGCCTCATTTCTTTTAATTTTATCTCCATTAGCTTAATTCTTTTTTAATATTTCCATCTAACGAACTTTACAGTCCATTTTGTCTCAGTGTCTTGCTAAGCGAGTTTTATGAAGCAGGCCGTTTGCTTTTCCATTTGAGAGCGGGAGAGGACGGGGGGGTGGGGGGGGTGGGGGTAATCGAGGAGGGGGGCCTTTGTCAGCTTATTTTTGGCACCTTAGCTAGCAGTTCTGCTCCTTCGCCTTGATTATACAAGCAAACAACTGCATGAAGTTCATTAACAATAAAGCACAGGCTAATTAAGCCGAGCCCCGTAGACAAACCGGCGCTGTCATCCCGCATGTGTCGGAGGCTGATTGAGCCGTTAAAGATTTACCTTCGCTCGTCTCGTACCTCCCCGGCTTCCTTGCTGATCCGTCTCTGAGGGCTGCTAGCCTCGCCGAGCGGCGAGCTGCTGCCGTTAGGGGGGTGGGGGGGGGTTGTTTACTTCAAGGTACAGCGGCCTTACAGGGATAAAGTTCCTGTTTCCAACTTTGCTGCGTTTTAATTTGCTGCTTGAAGCTTGAAGTCCCCCCCCCACCCCCCCCCCCCAGGGAAGCTGCTGGAAGCACGTACGGCGCAGATCTATCTCCTGGTAACGCGGTTAAACAACACAACGATCCTGATGCGCTACAGGCTGTGACGTGGCGCCATAAATTACATGTGAATCAGTCCCACGTCTGCCCAGAGGTTGTGAGCTGCACCATTAGCAGAATGGCCCTCCAACCCTTCGTTAATGCAATTTGCTTAATTGCTCCCTATCAGCGTGCAGATGAGACGCGTTAGCTTGTCTGCAGAGAGCGTTCTGGACATATTTACTTTAATACTCGGAGCCTCTCGTGGTTCCTCATCAGTCTTTGCTGCTTCGTGTCCAGACGAGCCTCTCGTACAGGTTTCACCGGGAACCAACGTGAGCTCGAACTCAGACGTGATCTTTGTCTTCGGGAGGCGGAATCCAGACACAGAAGGTCACGTTCTGTCGTGAAAATCCGTGTGGACGTCACTCATCGTGGCCCAGTTACGACGTCAGGAAGAGCTCAGAGGGATGGAGAGAGATTAGATCTCAAACCCACCTTTGAGACATCAAACGTCGTACTTCAGTTGTTCTGTTGATGGTTCCTCGTCCTTCTCAACGTCCACAGATGAAGCTCCTGGCAGGACGGATCCAAAATCAGTGCCAGCCTGAACTGATACATGATTTTTCCCAACGATTCTTTCAAAAAAAGCATTTTTTTCTTTTTATTTTTGTCGTAAAAATGCGCTCGGAAAGTCCGTACGTGTCAGGAAAGAGGTTCAGCTGGTTGTCCTCATCGTCCTCTGCTGCTCCATGTCCACATGTCCCTCAGGGCTTCGGGCTGGGACAGATCCGATCTAACATCAGCGTTATCTGAACCGAAACATTTTCTGTTAAATTCACAGGCAGAAAAGGGAACATTCGGTTGTGAAAATGTTGCTCTCGGAGTTTATTTCTCGTAACCTTCAGGCTGCAGCATCCTCCTTCGTCTCCTTCGTCTCCTCCTCCTCCTCCTCGTCTCTGGTGGTGACTCTGCTCCACCTCGGGGAGTGACGAGCCACAGCGTTTTCCCGCTGCGACGGCTCTTCTTCAGCGTTTAATTACCGGCGAGGCTGAGTGTTCTGAATCCTCCTGTGGGCCGGTGTCGGAGAGGAGGTGACCTCAACCCCTGCGACGCTCCAGCTTCTGATCAGACGGGCTCAGAGGAAATGAGGCATCATGTCGAGGATATACGCTCCGCCTCAGAAACTAAAAGACAACAAACTGCAGTCGAATTCTTTTGACCGTTTTTGAGGAAGTTTTGGAAGCTTTACGAATCTCGATCCTTGCTGCGACACTGTAAGCTTCAGACTTGCACTGGTGGACTGCGCCACCTGAAGAATATGACCATATAAGGAAATTCAGCACTCAGTGATGTCATAGAGAGCCGAGGTTTTGAAAAAAACTCTCCAGAAGGGAGCATCTTCTGCACAATTGAAACTATTTTACGTAGAGGAAGGCTGACAGCGTAGCTTTGCTTTGTCTTTTCAACCTCCCGTTGATCATAATAATACTGTAGATATGTCAGTGTAATATCAAAACTGCATTTTGGGGCCTTATTGTGTAATGCTGGTTTCATATATCCATGACAGTTCACCTAGATTCTGGTCTGTTGAGGGCCATGGCTTTGTTTAATCCTTCTGGCTCCATCAAGTCTCTAAGTTTTGACACGTATCTAGACAAACTTATCTCAAGGACTCCATGTTTTCCATGTGAGGCTTAAGATGGCCTGTTTCCTACTGGCAATTTGTCATTTATGATCATCCTTTGTTCTGTGATGTGAGTTAATGACCTCTCTGAATTGTGTACAATGGAGATTAAATGTTACTTGCACCCTCTGTCCTCACCAGAACTCAGTAATAATTGATAAACTTCACCTTAATGGTGAAAATTTAACCAACAGAAAACAAGGAAAAGCTAAATATGGGCTCTTTAATGGATTCTGGTTTGGTCATTATTTTGTGCTGCAAATGTTTCTGTTTAGGAAAAATGTTGAAGAGGAAGAAGAACTTTCCTGTGGCCTCATTTGTGAAGGATGACTGTCACCTCACCTGGACTCGTTAGCACACGAGAAAAGCTGAAAGGCCCAATCAGGTGCCAGGAGGCCCGTGAAGGTGGAAGTTCCTCCCGATCTGCGGCGGGAAGAAGTCGTCTGTGATCAAGAGCTGTGAAACCAACCTGAACAGACACACCGAGCCGTCTGAGGACAGACTCGACATACGAGCCGTCAGAGCGGCAATATGAATCTGCGCCGTAATTCAGAGAAAAAGAGATTAGAAGAAGATAATGGTCTCATATCTCAAAAGTTAACAGTGAGGCCCGCGTGAACTGTGAATAATCTTATAATTACTGATCTAATGCCATTAGGCCTGACAGAAATAGAGAAAGCAACGCTTGGATGGGGCGCAGTTAATCACGTGTGCGCTCCTCGTCGGATCATCAGCACCCTCGCGCCCGCCAAGGCCACGACTGATGATAGGTATAAGTTCAGATGACAGCTTAAAGGAACATTACGCCGCTCTCATATTTGGTTAACTTTCCCTCCAAATGGTTGGAAAACGTGACACTCTTTTAATGTCCCTCTCTGGCGTTTTATCGCCCCCTCAATTTGTGAGCGTTTTTTTTTTTTTTTGCCTGAGGCTGTTCCTCTTCGGGGGGGAATCCGGGGTGACTGGGGTTCCCTCACCTCGCGCGCTCGTTTGATCCGCGACGCGGCGGCGGGCGGCTGGTCCGACCTCCGTTTCCAGGTTGTTTCCAGTGTGAGAATAATGACAAAGAGAAAACGCGGCGCTGGAGGCTCCCGCCTCTGATTCACGCCGCCGTCTTTATTTTCCTCTTTGTGTGGGAGAAAACGCTGCGACAAAGTGCGCACCCAGAGTTTGACAGTTGAAAGAAAAGATCCACCCTCAGATTGTCAACCGCCGTTTGATCTCATCAGTCAGTGATGTTCAGTTTAATGTTCTGCTTGAGCCCGCCTCTCCTGCGGTGATTGTTGGACGTGAAACGCTCATATTGTCTGTTTGACTAGTTATGTGGGAAGAGGAAGAGCTGGAAATGCTAAATAACTGATTATGTGGATGTTTAAGGCAGTTCTTTGGTATTTTTTTGTCCATATTTTGCCTCCGGCAGTCGTGTGTTGATCGTTGTAGTTTTAGACGAATAAAACCTCAGACAAACACAACATTTATTTTCTCTGTGCCGTTATTTTATTTCACAAAGATGAAGATCATGTGGGCAGCACTGAGTTCAACCATGATTGAAATAGCCTGTAGGTCCGGCTTCAAGTCATTTCCTGTTTGATTTTATCAGTTTGCCACATGGTTCTGGAGGAATCTGGGTCCATTCATCTTCACCGCTGCTCCGGGTCACTTTCAGACCTTCACCAGTGTTCAACTGTCTTCTGAGAGCAAACTAAATACATATTTAGAGCATCACAGGTTATAGAGACATTCAACAAACACAAGTAAATTACAAAGGTGAGCCTTTTCTCAGAAAATAGATATTAATTTAGTGGCTTTTATGATAAATGTGCTTGTTGTCTCTGGAGCGGTTCCATATGTGTCGGTGGGAGGATTTAAACCATGACTAGTGACTGAAAACTGGTCGTTCTGCAGCCAGCAAGGGAATGTTAACCTGAGAAAAGCCTGATTTTTAGTCTACATGTGGTCCTGTGATGGACTGGACACCTGTCCAGGTGGACCTCTGACTGTAGACCTAAACAGAGCTGGATGGACTCCAGCAGGTCCCCGGGACCCTCCAGAGGTATGAAATGGGTTCAACCGTTCAAACGTCTCTCTCTACACCTCAAAGGTTACAAATACACTCGCGTTATTCAGAGCTTCTCTCCACTAAAAGTTGCATTTCACTAAATCAAGGTCTGGACTTTGATTTAAAGTTGGAATGAACAGAATAAATCTGTTATGAAGCTGTGGTTTGAATCCCACGTTTTAACATGTCAGTCAGTGGAGGTTGACTCTGTATCTGCAGCCTCTAGTGGTCGGTAGAGGAACTGCAGCCTCTAGTGGTCGGTAGAGGAACTGCAGCCTCTAGTGGTCGGTAGAGGAACTCGCAGCCTCTAGTGGTCGGTAGAGGAACCGCAGCCTCTAGTGGTCGGTAGAGGAACTGCAGCCTCTAGCGGTCGGTAGAGGAACCGCAGCCTCTAGTGGTCGGTAGAGGAACTGCAGCCTCTAGTGGTCGGTAGAGGAACTGCAGCTTCTAGTGGTCGGTAGAGGAACCTCAGCCTTTAGTGGCCGGTAGAGGAACCGCAGCCTCTATTGGTCGGTAGAGGAACTGCAGCCTCTAGTGGTCGGTAGAGGAACCGCAGCCTCTAGTGGTCGGTAGAGGAACTGCAGCCTCTAGTGGTCGGTAGAGGAACCGCAGCCTCTAGTGGTCGGTAGAGGAACCTGCAGCCTCTAGTGGTCGGTAGAGGAACTGCAGCCTCTAGTGGTCGGTAGAGGAACCGCAGCCTCTAGTGGTCGGTAGAGGAACAGTGGTCGGTAGAGGAACTGCAGCCTCTAGTGGTCGGTAGAGGAAACTTGCAGCCTCTAGCGGTCGGTAGAGGAACCGCAGCCTCTAGCGGTCGGTAGAGGAACCGCAGCCTCTAGCGGTCGGTAGAGGAACTGCAGCCTCTAGTGGTCGGTAGAGGAACCGCAGCCTCTAGTGGTCGGTAGAGGAACCGCAGCCTCTAGTGGTCGGTAGAGGAACCGCAGCCTCTAGTGGTCGGTAGAGGAACTGCAGCCTCTAGTGGTCGGTAGAGGAACCGCAGCCTCTAGTGGTCGGTAGAGGAACCGCAGCCTCTAGTGGTCGGTAGAGGAACTGCAGCTCTAGTGGTCGGTAGAGGAACCGCAGCCTCTAGTGGTCGGTAGAGGAACCGCAGCCTCTAGTGGTCGGTAGAGGAACCGCAGCCTCTAGCGGTCGGTAGAGGAACTGCAGCCTCTAGCGGTCGGTAGAGGAACCGCAGCCTCTAGTGGTCGGTAGAGGAACTGCAGCCTCTAGTCGGTCGGTAGAGGAACCGCAGCCTCTAGTGGTCGGTAGAGGAACTGCAGCCTCTAGTGGTCGGTAGAGAGGAACCGCAGCTCTTACGGTCGGTATAGAGGAACCTGCAGCCTCTAGTGGTCGGTAGAGGAACTGCAGCCTCTAGTGGTCGGTAGAGGAACTGCAGCCTCTAGCGGTGGTCGGTAGAGGAACCGCAGCCTCTAGTGGTCGGTAGAGGAACTGCAGCCTCTAGTGGTCGGTCGTAGAGGAACCGCAGCCTCTAGTGGTCGGTAGAGGAACTGCAGCCTCTAGCGGTCGGTAGAACCGCAGCCTCTAGCGGTCAGTAGAGGAACCGCAGCCTCTAGTGGTCGGTAGAGGAACTGCAGCCTCTAGTGGTCAGTAGAGGAACCGCAGCCTCTAGTGGTCGGTAGAGGAACCGCAGCCTCTAGTGGTCGGTAGAGGAACTGCAGCCTCTAGTGGTCGGTAGAGGAACCGCAGCCTCTAGTGTTCAGTAGAGGAATTGCAGCCTCTAGTGGTCGGTAGAGGAACTGCAGCCTCTAGTGGTCGGTAGAGGAACTGCAGCCTCTAGCGGTCGGTAGAGGAACCGCAGCCTCTAGCGGTCGGTAGAGGAACCGCAGCCTCTAGGTCGGTAGAGGAACCGCAAGCCTCTAGTGGTCGGTAGAGGAACCGCCCTCTAGTGGTCGGTAGAGGAACCGCAGCCTCTAGTGGTCGGTAGAGGAACCGCACTCTGTCGGTAGAGCAGCCTCTAGTGGTCGGTAGAGGAACCGCAGCCTCTAGTAGGAACCGCAGCCTCTAGTCGGTAGAGGAACTGCAGCCTCTAGTGGTCGGTAGAGGAACCGCAGCAGCCTCTAGTGGTCGGTAGAGGAACCGCACCTCTAGTGGTCGGTAGAGGAACGCAGCCTCTAGCGGTCGGTAGAGCAACTGCAGCCTCTAGCGGTCGGTAGAGAACCGCAGCCTCTAGTGGTCGTAGAGGAAGCGCAGCCTCTAGTGGTCGGTCTAGTAGAGCAACTGCAGCCTCTAGCGGTCGGTAGAGGGGCAGCCTCTAGTGGTCGGTAGAGAACCGCAGCCTCTAGCGGTCGGTAGAGCAGCACTGCAGCCTCTAGCGGTCGGTAGAGGAACCGCAGCCTCTAGTGGTCGGTAGAGGAACTGCAGCCTCTAGTGGTCGGTAGAGGAACTGCAGCCTCTAGTGGTCAGTAGAGGAACTGCAGCCTCTAGCGGTCGGTAGAGGAACCGCAGCCTCTAGCGGTCGGTAGAGGAACTGCAGCCTCTAGCGGTCGGTAAAGGAACCGCAGCCTCTAGTGGTCGGTAGAGGAACTGCAGCCTCTAGTGGTTGAGTTTCTCAGGTCAGAAATCATTTCTGAAACTGGTTTCATGTCAACCAAAGGTTAGGGTTAGGTTAGTCATTAAAGTGCCTGTTAATTTTAAAAAGGTTTTAAAAATGAATGAAGCTTTAAAATAACTCTGGTGCCAGATCAGTTCTTGATATCGGCCCAAACCCAGATTCCAGGAGGCAGAACCGCATCAGAACACCTCTAGTGGTCCGGACTCTCATCTTTCCAGGGAAATGCTCCTCAAAGAAAAGCCAGAATGGAGGGTTTTCAAACTTTAACTTCTTGTCTTCAGTCTGAACTTCACGTTCGGTTAAAAAATAAAACCTGCAGCTTGTGTTCATGTGTTTGTGTTGGTAGACGGCGTCGCTAACGGTGTGTGCGCTCGCACGCCTCTGTGTGTGGCGCAGTCTTGAAACGCGACAGCAGCTAGCGGTCCCACGAGGGCCTCCATGTCATGTCGAAAGTACCGTAACATGTGCATTCCACTTAAGTGATTCCTCTTCCATCTGCTAAGTATGACGACATTAGCATACCCATTTAATTATCGCCGTGCTTGAAGCGTTGCTCCGTTTTAATCACCTCATTGTATTTGCTCAGCCGCTGGGAGCAGCGCTCTCGCTAACACTCAAAAACACCAAAACAGGCGTTCGCCGTTATTTTTAGCACCAACTTTGTGACTCAGGTTTGTCCACCAGTCAGGCGGGTCAGATATTCTGCAGGACTGTTTTATTTATTTCCTGCGTTCAAAGCTAAATCAAAAGGCCTCGGCGGCGTCTCCATCCTCCATCAGGGCTGAAGCGACACATCTGATCGCCGTCATGTTGGGAGCGCCGCTGAAAAATCGGGAGTCTCCTCGAATGGCTGCATTTACATTAATGAACTCTGTCTGAATGCAGCTTCATATCAAGCCTCATAGATTCTGCCGGTGATTTTATTAATTGCAACGCAGGCGTCATTGTTTGTCGTTCTGACGCCACTTCAATTAAAATCCCATTTAGCGGGTAATAGATTAGAGAGCTAAACTTGGTGTGGGAGGCGCCTTCATGACTGAGACGTGACTAACTGGCTGCCCCTTCTCCTGCTCCTGCTCCTGCTCCATCTCCTGCTCCTGCTCCTTCTTCTTCTCCTGCTTCTTCTCCTTCTCCAGCTCCTTCTCCTGCTCCATCTCCATCTCCATCTCCTTCTCCTGCTTCTTCTCCATCTCCATCTCCTTCTCCTTCTCCAGCTCCTTCTCCATCTCCATCTCCATCTCCTGCTCCTGCTCCTGCTCCTGCTCCTGCTCCTGCTCCATCTCCTGCTCCTGCTCCATCTCCTTCTCCAGCTCCTGCTCCTTCTCCTCACCTCTCCTCTCCTGCTTCTCTCCTGCTCCTCTCCCTCTCCTGCTCCTTCTCCTTCTCCTCTCCTTCTCCTCTCCCTCTTCTTCTTCTCCTGCTCCATCTCCTGCTCCACCTCCTTCTCCTGCTCCACCTCCTTCTCCACCTCCTGCTCCATCTCCACCTCCTGCTCCATCTCCTGCTCCTTCTCCTTCTCCTGCTCCATCTCCTTCTCCTGCTCCATCTCCTTCTCCTGCTCCACCTCCTGCTCCATCTCCATCTCTTGCTCCTTTTCCTTCTCCATCTCCTGCTCCTTCTCCATCTCCTTCTCCTCCTCTTGCTCCTTCTCCTTCTCCTTCTCCTTCTCCATCTCCTGCTCCTGCTCCATCTCCTGCTCCTTCTCCTCCTGCTTCTCTTCTCCTTTCCTTCTCCTTCTCCCTTCCTCTCCCTTCTCCTCTCCTTCTCTCCTTCTCTTCCTCCTTCCTCTCTGCTCCTTCTCCTGCTCCTGCTCCCTCCATCTCCTTCTCCTCTCCTCTCCTGCTCCATCTCCTGCTCTTTTTCCTCTCCTCTCCATGCTCCTCTCCTTCTCCTTCTCCTTCTCCATCTCCATCTCCTTCTCCATCTCCTTCTCCTGCTCCTGCTCCTTCTCAGGCAGGTCCACCGCCGCCAGTCCTGACGTCGCGGGATGATTGACAGCAGGTCCAGAGGACTTCAGGGTCCTGCAGTGATCCTCAGAGGAGCTGCTGGTGGACGTCCTCCAGTTCCACATGTAGCTTTGGTGGCGTCAGTGTCTTTACATGTATGTTTATGTGTAGAACACGTGTGCATGCAAACATGCTTTCTCACCAAACAAAGCAATGCATCTAAAGGTGCGTTGATCCGTGAAATGTTCACCTGCTCACTCATCCATTCATGCATCTGGCTGTTTATACGTAGAAGATCCACTCGCTCAGGCATGAAACACACTCACACTCACAGTGGAGCATCTTCTGGTTCCTGGAACTTCTGGAGTCTACGACGTCGGGAACCAAGACAGTTCTGGAGGAAGATTTACGTATTTACTACTTACGTACATGAACACACTGGACATCTTCTGATGGATGATGCACCACCATCATCTCAGGCTGGTTCCTGGAACTTCTGGAGTCTACGACATTTACGGGAACCAGAGTACATTTACGTACATTTACGAACATTTACGTAACATTTACGTACAACATTTACGTACATTTAACACCTACACACTCAAGTGGAGCATCATTTCTGGTTCCTGGAACATTTACTGGAGTCTACGACGTCGGGAACCAAGACATTTACGGAAGGTACTTTACGTACATTTACGTACGTTTACGTACATGAAACACACTCACACTGAAAGTGGAGCATCTTCTGGTTCCTGGAACTTCTGGAGTCTACGACGTCGGGAACCAAGACAGTTTCTGGAAAGGTACATTTTACGAACATTTACATTTACATTTACGTACATTTACGTACGTTTACGAACATTTAAACGAACACCTTCATTTGGTCCTGGAACTTCTGGAGTCTACGACGTTACGGGAACCAAGACAGTTCTGGAGGAAACGGAGGTACTACGATTTAGACGTTACGAACGAACATTTACGTACATTTACATTTACGATTTACAAACATTTTTACAAAACATTTACGTACATTTACGAACATTTACGTACATTTACGAACATTTACGTACATTTAAAACATTTACATTACGTACATTTACGAACATTTACAAACATTTACAAACATTTACGTACATTTACGAACATTTACGAACATTTACAAACATTTACGAACATTTACAAACATTTACGTAACATACGTACGTACATTTACGAACATTTACGTACATTTACAAACATTTACGTACATTTACGTACATTTACAACATTTACGTACATTTACGAACATTTACGTACATTTACGTACATTTACGAACATTTACAAACATTTACGAACATTTACGAACATTTAACTTTACGAACATTTACGTACATTTACGTACATTTACGTACATTTACGAACATTTACGTACATTTACGTACATTACGTACATTTACATTTACTACACGAACATTTACGTACATTTAACATTTAAACATTTAAGTACATTTACAAACATTTAACATTTACGTACATTTACGTACATTTACGTTTACGTACATTAATGAACATTTACGTACATTTATGAACATTTACATTTACAAACATTTACGAACATTTACAAACATTTACGAACATTTACATAGATTTACGAACATTTACGTACATTTACAAACATTTACGTACACTTACAAACATTTACGTACATTTACGTACGTTTACATACATTACATACATTTACGAACATTTATGTTACGAACATTTACGTACATTTATGTTCATTTATGAACATTTACGTACATTTACAAACATTTACAAACATTTACGTACATTTATGTACACTTACGAACATTTACAAACATTTACGTACATTTGGGTACATTTACATACATTTATAAACATTTACGTAAATTTACGTACATTAACGAACATTTACGTAAATTTATGAACATTTACGTACATTTACAAACATTTATGAACATTTAGGTACATTTAGGTACATTTACAAACATTTACGTACATTTAAGTACATTTACGTACATTTATGTGTCATCGGCGGGTCACTGTCGTTGACGGGTCGCCATTGTCGGCTCGTTGCTGTGGAAGGGTCGCTGTCATCGACTGGTCTCTGTTGTCTGCAGGTCGCTGTCGTCGGCGCGTCGCCGTCGTTGACAGGTTGCTGTCGTCGACGGGTCGCTGTTGTTGACGGGTCGCCGTCGTTGACGGGTCGCCGTTGTCGGCTTGTTGCTGTGGAAGGGTCACTGTCATCGACTGGTCTCTGTTGTCTGCAGGTCGCTGTCGTCGGCGCGTCGCCGTCGTTGACAGGTTGCTGTCGTCGACGGGTCGCTGTTGTTGACGGGTCGCCGTCGTTGACGGGTCGCCGTTGTCGGCTTGTTGCTGTGGAAGGGTCACTGTCATCGACTGGTCTCTGTTGTCTGCAGGTCGCTGTCGTCGGCGCGACGCTGTCATCAACGGGTCGCCGTTGACGGGTCGCCGTTGTCGGCAGGTCGCTGTCATCAGCGGGTCATTGTCCTCGGCCCGTCACTGTCATCGGCGGGTCCCTGTCTTCAGCTGGTCGCTGTCATTGGCGGGTCACTGTCGTCGGCACGTCACCGTCGTCGGTGTGTCGCTGTTGTCGGCAGGTCTCCGTCTTCAGCGGGTCGCTGTCATCGGCGCGTCGCTGTTATCGGCGCGTCGCTGTTATCGGCGCGTCGCTGTCGTCGACGGGTCGCCGTCGTCGGCGCGACGCTGTCGTCGGGGGGTCACTGTCGTCGTCGTCGTCGTGGACGGTCGTCGGCGCGACGCTGTCGTCGGCGCGACGCTGTCGTCGGCGCGACGCTGTCGTCGGCACGTCGCTGTCGTCGGCGCGTCGCTGTCGTCGGGGGGTCACTGTCGTCGACGGGTCGCCGTCGTCGGCGCGTCACCATCATCGGCGGGTCCCCTGTCTTCGGGGGGTCACTGTCGTCGACGGGTCGCCGTCGTCGGCTGGACACTGTCGTCGGCGCGTCGCCGTCGACGGCGCGTCACCATCATCGGCGGGTCCCTGTCGTCGGGGGGTCACTGTCGTCGACGGGTCGCCGTCGTCGGCTGGACACTGTCGTCGGTGCGTCGCCGTCGACGGCGCGTCACCATCATCGGCGGGTCCCTGTCTTCGGGGGATCACTGTCGTCGACGGGTCGCTGTTGTCGGCTCGTTGCTGTGGAAGGGTCGCTGTCATCGACGGTTTGCTGTTGTTGGCGCGTCGCTGTCATCGGCGCGTCGCTGTCATCGGCGCGTCGCCGTCATCGGCGGGTCCCTGTCTTCGGGGGATCACTGTCTTCAGCGGGTCACTGTCGTCGGCACGTCGCCGTCGTCAGCGCGTCGCCGTCGTCGGTGTGTCGCCGTCTTCGGGGGGTCATTGTCGTCGACGGGACACTGTCGTCGACGGTTCGCTGTTGTCGGCATGTCGCCGTCGTCGGCGCGTCGCTGTCGTCGGGGCGTCAGACACCTGGCAGCAGCGACTCACCGTGTTTCTGCTTGTCTGCTAATTCACCCGGAGGATCGGCGGAGGAGGGGAGCAGCCGCTCCGAGGGACTGTTTCACATTAAAAATCCTTTTGAGCCGATGTAAGTTTGAGAAAAGGGGAAAAAAAAAATCAGTCTTTAATAATGCACAATATGAGACTGCGCAGAGCAATATACATTTTTAATTACTAAAGTGACTAATATCTAGGTTTGGCTTTGAGGTTTTTGTAGCATGAAATATGCATCGGTGCTGCGTTCCCTGCAGCTGAGCTGGATACACACACCTGAGGTGAGAGCTTTAAGTTCAGTAACAAGACTTGTTCAGGTACTACATGCAAATACGGGAATTTAAATTTAATGAAGGCGGGAGGCGGGAGGCCATGCATACCTAAATAACTCTCCCCAGCCCCACATTTCATGTCAGTTTTGATCCGATTCATCAAACCTGACATCTGGAAGCAGGAGATGTGGCTCTCAAAAATGTTTTATTTTTAAATTCTTTCAAGTGTCCTGAAACATGTGGCTGCAAGAAGCGTGATGATGGCATTTCCTTCCCTGCGACTCGCTGTCTGTTTTTAACCTTTAACTCGGGCAGCAGCCGCTCTGTGATGCTGCGAACACGTCATCGCCGAGTTGAGAAAGATTAGAGTCAACGAAAGGAGCCAAACTGGATTTGAGACGCGCCACAGCAGAGTTTTGCTTCGTTCTTGGTTCGAACTTGTGTTTTTCCACACTTTGTGCATTAATTGTGGAGCCTTTTCCTTTTTTTTCCTTCTTTTTAGAAGTGGTGCATTATTTACGACGCAGCCTCAAACGCTCTGACGGCTTCCACACAAACTGCAGCTGTATTTTCTCTGCAGCTCTCCCGACGCCGACCCCGTCTCCTGGGTGCGCCGGCGATCCAGCCTTACCTTGGCGCTCCCTCGCAGATTAAAGTTAGATGAACAAAAAGTAGCTGCGGCCTTTAAGTGGAGGAGTGAGTCATTAATCAATCATGGCTCGTCATCCCGCCCACATCCCCGTTTTCAAAAACCAATGTCCAAGGGAGAGCTGCCGCTAGCTAGAGCTGCTGCTAGCTCCCCGTCTGCTGTCACACAAAGACAAGTGTTGCCCAGAAGGGAGAGCCGGCCCACCTCATTTTTAGGGATTTTTTTTTTTTGATAACTCATTCTGCTTCACGCGGCACCAGTTTTGATGTCGTATGCCGTTTCTCTTCTCCTACCGTCTCCAGAAATCTCCGCATCGTCACCGCGAGCTGCTTTTTTCCTCGCCGAGGAGCGAAAACACGGAGGGCAGGAACCTTCCTGGCTGAGCGCGTTTGGCGACGGGCGCGCCGCCCTCGGCCCAGCTCGGCTTGATCCGCACCGGCGGCGGCGGGGGGGGGGTGTTTACCACGACGTTTCAAAGTTCAGTCGACGCAATGTGATGTCAATTAAAGGTGACAAAAACTTTAGCACTTCCATATGCAGCAGCGGCACTTGAAAACCACAGAATCTGACTTTGGGAGTGTAACTATTAAGAGGGTGCCAAGAAATGTGCCAAGTGTCCATATGCTCCAGGAGGTGCACTTTTTATGATTCTTTGTGAGATTTGTCCTCAACAACCCCAGACTTTCTTCATTAAGACCAGGGGGGAAAAAAACACCCTCTGCCTTTGTGAGCTGCTTTTATATTTAATTCTTTGACTTTTCTCTTTTTTTCATGGAAGCCTCCATTTCTTTCTCCTCCTGCTCTTCTGGCTGCTTCTGCAGGTTTTGCAGATTCTGGTTGTCCATGAAACCCCCCAACTTTATCTCCTCGTCCTATCGGACCCGAGGAACATCTGCATGATCTTCTTCCAGAGAAAGAGCCATCCTGAAAAAGAAAACCAAGAAGACTTGATCACAGCAGTCAGGGAGGTGTTTCTCTCTGCAGCTTCAGCAGAAAAAACAACAAGAAAAAACTCTTCAAGGTTGTTTGTTTCTGCAGAAATAACTTCTTCATCACCAGAGACCCTGAACAGGAAGCTGCAGCTCAGTTGATCTGTGAGCATCAGTCCTATTTTTTTCTTTTCTTTTTACATTCATAGTTATGTCTAGCAAAACCATCTAGTATGTTTATGCAATTTAATCTTATAGCAGACTTTTTTTGTGGGAGTGTGAAGGGTGAACGTGTCCTTCAGTCCTCTCTGCCAGTAAATTCTAACATCTTATTAACTTAAATCCTGATTTCGTCAGAGAGGACTAAAAAACACCAGCAGTGAAACATTTAAAGACAAGACAGTTAAAGAGACACAACAGTGAGGGTGTGGTGTGTGCTGGGTTGTATTGTGACAGCGAACAAACTCAAAAGATAATATGTAGGAAGCAGAAACTGCTAACAAGAAGACTGGGCATCAATCCTGACCCGTAGATGCCAGAATGACGGGAGGAACTGAACCTCCACCAGCACCGCCACCAAGAACAACACGGATCAGACCACAAACGGTCACGTGACCATTGTAACTAAAACATGAAAACGTCCCTTCAGAGCTTCTGCTAACTTCAGCTTGAACGTAATTGTTCTTTTATCTGGTGCCATTGACAAGACTAGAAACAAAGATCAATTAAAGAGTTTAATACAATCATGAATACAAAGAATCAATATGCCATGCAGAATATTTTAATCGACCGATGGTACACCTCACTGACACCACGAAGAGATGCCAGGAAAATGCACAACGATGTCAAATTGTCCCCAGTTTTTAAAAGGTCCAGCGGAGGTGGATCCTTGGTTCTTCTTAGTTTTATGGCTCTTTGTCTTCGAGTCCAGATGGTAAACAGCTCTTCAGTCCAGTCCAGGAACGGGATTTTCCTAAATGTGTTTATCTATGCTGTCACAGACTGTTGGGGTTCCAGTCGTTTAAGTCTTAAAACCTAAAACTGAGGAACTCACGGTCATGAAAGAAGACTGCATTCCTACATGTCATAAAGTTCAGTTTTAACAATTAAATGGTCCTGAGGTAATTTTTATCCTAACAAGTTCTTCAATCAGACCACAAACCAGGAGACCAACAGCACCTGGAGTTAAAACACCTGGATAACTGCTCAGCTTCTGCTTCGGGCAGTTCCTCATCGAGGACAATCGAGGAGGAGGCGGAGTCTTGGAGATGCAGCACACGTGATGATTTCAGACAGATGTTCTGCAGCCATTAACAGTAGAAGACAAAAAAGGGGTTATTTTAGCATTAAAGCCTGCAGATGTTTCCTGCTTATATGAAATTATAGTGTAAATAAGGATATGAACACGAGCCTTGAAAAAACAGTGTTTTTTTGGGTAGTTCATTGTTCCAGGGTTAAACTGGACTGGAGCACAACGTGAGCACATTTAAAAGCCTGTGAGAGTTTCCCTCCATCGTCTGTACCCTGGTCCGACTCTGGTCCGACTCTGCCGGGTCCCGGTTCTGGAGTCCAACATCCCGCCTCGCTGGTCCTCCATCATCCAACACCAGGACCAGGACAGAAACACGTTTCCTCATCATTTCTAGCGTCCAGGAACGCCTCAGACATGTTTTTGTGAACTTGTGACCTCTGACCTTTCGCCTCCTCACCGCCGGATCCCTGCAGTCCCAACATTTGTGGAATTTTAGTTCCTTTCTCCAACGTGCATATTTGATCTTTTTCTTTTTTTTTGTTCTGGATGAAAGCATCAGCTGAATGTGCAACTGTGAGATGATGAAAAAAAAAAGCCTATATTGAGATGATTCATGTTTGCTGATCTGGCAGCGCTTCGTCGGCCTCGTCCAACAGGAAATAGCTCAGAAAGGAACCAAACCAAAGTGAACGGACTCGGCATTTCCTCCTGAACGCTGTTAACCCTCGACGTGCCGCTACAGCGCTCCGACAGTCGACTGAAGATCATTTCACCTTCAGAGTTTTCCAGATCTGGTGACATCTGTCGGGTGCAACGTTTAAAGTGACACATTTCCACTCTGGCGCCGTCGACTCCATGATACAGACTTTCCACACGTGAGACTGCGTTTAAAAGAAAGTGCTGTAAAATTTATTATGTGTAGCATGAGATGAAGAGGAGGGAAACTGTCTCTCTGCTTCCATGACGGTACGAAGGTGTTTAAGAACACGTGACGGGTAACATGTTTGTCCCCAACATTCATTTTGGATGACGTACATGCAGCTAGGCGATGCACGATAACTGTTTTTTAAAACCGATTTATCCGAAGGCCGATACTGATACCAATAACCGATAACACACACATATGACCAAAGATCAATACATCAATACTATGAACAAAATCAAAAATAGTTTGGACTCTTTAAATGAACAGATATTTATTTTTTCCAGTGAAAAACTATTGTCAAGCCTCTCAAACATTTTCATAAAGCTATCAAACAAACCTATTTGATATCTCACATTAACTTAAATAAGGTTCATTACTGACTGATATAAAAATAAAGGCTCCTTGAACTGATGGAAATACATGCATCAGAATTACTAACTGAAAAAGATTAACATTTAAAGGATTTTGGACTTGTGGTTCCATTTAAATTAATACCTTTAATTAAAGTAAATGAGGTTCAGTGATTTTTTGGGGTTTTTTTTTATCTCATGGAAGCTTTAGATGAGAGAGATGAGGGAGAGGAGAGACTGCTGCTGGCTTGTGCACGTTAGCATCAGCTCACATTAGCTCACGTTAGCTCACATTAGCGCAATTTCAGAACTCCATGGAAGTGATTGTTATGTTGTAGGTGGCTGATCAGGTTTTACGTATTAAAGCTTGTGCTTCCCTCCTCGTAGAATTCACTCGGAGGATTTGTCACAAATAACCACCAAACTATCTTCTTCTGAAACTTTAACGAAGTTCCACGCCGCCATGTTTGTTGTGATCAGCGCTGTGCTGCATTCAAGGTGTAATGTAAATTCCTACGTTCTCTCGTTTGCTTGTCGTTCTTTCAGCCTTTTTTATTTCTTTATATGTGTAACATGAGGGGAAACACTGAGAATATCAATTCATGTCAGCAACTACTAAAATTATGACCGAGTTAACGAGTTGTTTTCTGGCATGAGGGGGTATTCTTGATTTTCCTGATTGAGAAATATATTTTTCTGATTATTCTGACGTTACTTGAACATAACATTCACTGCTGGTCATTCAAGGCTCAGAGGGAGCGAGACACTGCTGTGTTGACAGAAATATAAATGTTATCGGGGCTATTCATCGTGATATCGGACTTATCGGGATGACGTCATAATTTGGAACAGACTCCAGCAGACCTCTGAGAGCCTAAATTAGGAATAATCAGGTATAAATGGATGAATATATGTATGAATAACTGGGCTGCTCAGATTTAGGGTTAGGGGTTAGGGGTTAGGTTTGGTCTTAGGGTTAGAGGTTAGGGGTTAGGGGTTAGGGTTAGGGTTAGGGTTAGGGGGGATTTGGGGGTTAGGGGTTAGGGGTTAGGGTTAGGGTTAGGGGTTAGGGGTTAGGGTTAGGGTTATGATTGACTGCATAAACCTTAAAGTAATTGAGAAGACTTTGTGGTGAATTGAATCACCTCTTTAACTCTCATGGAGCTTCATCTCAGTGCAGCATCATCAAATATTAGAAGATTCTTGTTTGTTAGCGAGAGAGAAGCTTCCAAACACACATCGATTGTTCTGCCTGTGGTGGAAACGATGAGTTGGTTTTGTTTCTGCATCTCTAATCGACTCGCTCATCTGACGCCTCCGGCGCCTCAGTTGTTCCAATCAAACGCTGTTTAACCTTAAAAGGCCTCTGAAAGCCAGTTAGCTGCAGCGCGGCGGGACTAGCGTCTCCGCTTCTGTCCGTGTGCAGAGCTACGCAGGTAAACACCTCTCCGCTAACACCATTAAACCCTGAACACGCAGCACACGTCTTTATTTTTCTGCCTTGCCAAGAGTTTCTGAGGGAGGAGGAGGGGGGGGCGCCTCCTGGCAGCTGAGGCCGATGAAGATCTCTGACAGATGGAGCCGAGTCACCAGCTCACAGCCTCAGGCCAGATCCATCCCCCAGAAGTTTCCGTGGGGTGCCCACATTTACCTGATCAGAGCTGAAGAAGGACACGGAGCCCATCTGCCTCAAACCTGTGGCGTCCTCAGACCCCCCCCCCCCCCCCCCAACACAAACACACACAAACGCCCACAGTTCTCCCTGCCCCCCCCCAACATCTCTGAAAATTAAAGGCAGATCGACGCAGACCTTCTGACGGCTTCACATGTCGCCAGCTCCACATACCTTCAAACGCCCGGGACTCTCTCACTCGCCCAGAGATCAGCTATAAAAGACGTGTCTTATGCGTCCCATATGTGATGCCACATTGAATTTCCGGCTCTCCTCGTCTCAGTCGCTCCTCCTGACTCCATGTTCCTGGAGGACACCGAGGTGCTGGGACCCCTGATCCTCCTCGTCCCCCCTAACGGGATGATTTCACCGTTAAAGGAAAGGCTGCTGGTCTTTCAGAGCTGCCACCAGAGAAGTGACGGGCTGGTCTACGCCCGGATTATTCTGAGACTGGTGATCCGTATACGAGAGATTTTTAAAGATTAAAAACCATGAAAGCCCTGAGCTGAGTGAGGACCACCCAGAGGAAAGAGGGTCTGAAAACCAGAGTCTGAAAACCAGAGTCTGAAAACCAGAGTCTGAAAACCAGAGTCTGAAAGCCAGAGTCTGAAAACCAGAGTCTGAAAACCAGAGTCTGAAAGCCTCGGATCTGTTTGCAGTGGATTCATTCACTCATTTTCTTTTTGTTTTCTTTTCACTTTTGATTTGTTTTATTATTATTCACTTAGTGCCTCAAAGTTGGGGGCTCTAACAAATAAAAAAAAAAAAGAATAAATATATATATATTTAAAAAATAACCCTAACCCTACCACAATTCGGTCGAACCTCCCGAGTCCCCCCACAATTCGGTCCACCCTCCCGAGTCCCCTTTATGTTTTGGTCGAACCTCCCGAGTCCTACCACGATTCAGTAAAGCTTTCCAAGTCCTGCCACGATGCAGTCAATGCTGCTGAGTCCCCCCATGATTAAGCTAACACTCCTAGTCCCCCCATTATTCGGTCGACCCTCCCGATTCCCCCCACAATTCAGTCAAGCTTTCCGAGTCCTTCTACGATGCAGTCAATGCTCCCGAGTCCCCCCAAGATTTGGTCGACCTTCCTGAGTCCCCCTACAATTTGGTCAAGCCTTCCAAGTCCTTCCACAATTCAGTCAATGCTCCCGAGTCCCCCCATGATTTAGCTGACACTCCCGAGTCCCCCCATTATTCGGTTGGCCCTCCAGAGTCCAACAGGATTCAGTGGTGGTTCTCCTGTCACATGATTCAGTTTTTGACCACATTTGTCGATAGAATCATCTTGTCTTCATGCTACACTTGATGACTACGAGGCGTCCAGTTCTCGTGGCTGTAAAACGAGCCCCGGTCACCACCAGTCCGCCGCCGTGCTTGATAGTTGGAATGAGCTGTTACTGCTGGTCGTCAGAGCAGCACAGAGGGCTTTTATTTACGTTTAAATCTCTATCTCATAGCCCCCCTCCCCGGGTGGGGGGGGGGGGGGCTGTGAGATTTTCCTGGAACAGTTGAGTTTAAATTTACTCAACAATTTGGAAGCATCCTGAAAAAAGGTGTTTGAAGCCAACGGCGTCTTGATCTGTGACGGTATCTGCAGCGTTGAGGTCAGCTGCTCCCAGGAGATACTGACAAGGTGATAATGAGAGACGCTGCAGGAACTGATCATCTGGGAGTCAGAAATACGTTCATTTAAATCACGAGAAACTGTTTCAGGACGAGCATAAAGTCTAAAAATGAAGCTCCAAGTATCTGTTAGGATAAAAAAATCTGATTAAGTCGCTGTCACCGTGGCGATAGATGAGTCCCAGGCTGAGCGGCCTCTAATTGGGGAGCAGAGGTGTAGTGTTGTGGGGGGGTGGGGGGGGGTCCAGTTTCTGCCCTCCACCTTTTTAGCTCCCGCTTCACTCAGTAATTAACACCTGCCTGCTCAGCGTGGCGGCGTGACGCCGCGGCGCCAAAAGCGCCCCGAGCACGTGTGTTGGTGTTTGCTGCTGAGGTGGTCGTCCTCGCCGTGCGGAGGCCGTGAGGAGCGGCGGGCAGAAGCGTCGTGAGTAGCAGCGCTTCATCGCACACCACTCCAATTTCACAAATGTGTTTTATTTTCTTGTTGCTCGCGGCGGCGTTTTCTGGCGGATCGGTTTGCCCCTCCCTTCACCCCGCAGAGAGGAAATAAATAAAGAAATGTGTAAATGGTGACACACGGCCAGAACAAAGAGCAGCATGTAGCAGCGGATTCATTTACTGACAGATAAACGTCGTAATTGTCTGGTTGGAGCTGTGATCCTGCTCTGCTACAGTCAGGCTCTGATGGTTCGGTTCTGGTTCCTGCCTGCAGGTAACCACAGTCCACCTGTCCAAGAGGGTCCTCGCGTCACAATAAAGGCGCTGCTTTTCTTTATTTTTTTATTTGTGCTGGCCAACGTTCATTCAACAAGATGGCAACAGGAAGCCATGTTCTCATTAGGCTTCAGCTTTGATCACGTTTCCACCAGAGACTGAAGAAAGGAAGCAGATCAGGTGAAAGACCCGACAATCCTCCGGCTCTGCAGCAGCCGCCCAAACTACAACAGCCTCTTTTTACCCAACCTCACCTGGCTGAGCATTACCTTACTGATGACAGCACCTTCAGGTGAGCTCCAACCAGGACAACCATCCTGATTCTGGATTCAACCAAGAAGAAACATCTGGTCTTCTGGGTGGAGTCAAATGAACAGGTAAGGAAGGCTGCAGTTCCTCTATTGACCACTAAAGGCTGTGGTTCCTCTACTGACCACTAGAGGCTGCAGTTCCTCTACCGACCACTAGAGGGCTGCAGTTCCTCTACCGACCACTAGAGGCTGCAATTCCTCTACTGACCGCTAGAGGCTGCAGTTCCTCTACTGACCACTAGAGGCTGCAGTTCCTCTACCGACCACTAGAGGCTGCAGTTCCTCTACCGACCACTAGAGGCTGGCTGCAGTTCCTCTAACCGACTACCGACGCTAGAGGCTGCAGTTCCTCTACCGACCGCTAGAGGCTGCAGTTCCTCTACCGACCGCTAGAGGCTGCAGTTCCTCTACCGACCGCTAGAGGCTGCAGTTCCTCTACCGACCGCTAGAGGCTGCAGTTCCTCTACCGACCACTAGAGGCTGCAGTTCCTCTACTGACCGCTAGAGGCTGCAGTTCCTCTACCGACCACTAGAGGCTGCAGTTCCTCTACTGACCGCTAGAGGCTGCAGTTCCTCTACCGACCACTAGAGGCTACAGTTCCTCTACCGACCACCAGGGTCTGGCTCCAACAGGGCGTCAGTCTCCACTGACCTCCATGTTAAATGTTCAACTTTACTGCAGGAACAACATACTTACAGCCTGGTACAAAGACCAGTTTTTGTCTCCGTTGGTAGATTTAACATCCATGCCAACTGTACTGGGGCAAATGTCCCTGCACCACTTCATCCACATCACAAGGCTAGATGTCTTCATAACTCGTCTTTGCTCCTGTCTCACTGAGATGTTCCTCCACGGTGGGATCAGTCTCAGAAACTGTTTTTGATGAAGGTCTCGTCAAATCAACTACATTTAGAAGACATGAACGACGACAACCTTGCAAACAATGCTGCAACAGCGCGTGACTCATTGGTATTAAATGATTGAATAACGTTTGAATCTCCGTGTGTCCCTGCTGATTGTCAGAACAACTCGGTGTGTGCGCGTGCACGTCGGCGTGCACGTCGGTGTCTGGATGTGCGTTTGAGACTGCGCTCCGTGTGTTAAAAGCCTCAGCTGAGGTTATGTTGGCCCTCGGGTGCCGCGTAGAAAACAGTCCTCCCACACAATCGAGCGTGGAACCGTCATTTAGCTCCGGGCTCACCTACCCACAGCCACCTAATGCATGCTGGGTATTCACATGTGAAACGCACCACCGCCGGGCTCTTTGTGTCCTCTTGTGTCAGGCTGTAGGACACCGAGAGCGAAGTGTGGAGGGTAAATGTTGGAAGACGGCTGAGTAAACACTGTTGTTACCACTTCTGGTTTTTAAATGGTCTTTAAAAGTCATATTGTGAAATTTTCACCCGTTGTGAAGGTTCTCCGTAACATTTTATATCTGATATCGAATTCTGTTCTTTTTTTTCTTCTTATGATAAACGTTACCAATGTTTTTGGGAACACAACCAAAAGGGGCTTCAAAAGTGACAGCCTGACATGAGTGAGTTGTTTCTAGCTTTATTTTATTGATTATCAGCTTTATTCCAGATTTATCCATCACTGAACACTGGGATGCAACTAAAGGAAAAGTCGAGCATGACGTAAATCATGGCTTGTTAGTTTGGATCTAGAGATAAACGGCACGTACAGATCATATGACTTCTGGCTCGGTTCCTGGCCGCGATCGACGCTTTTATGTTTTAATTCAGATGTTAATTTTATCCTCGTCCACCAGTCAGTTGGAGAACGGCTCCACATTTGCTGCAAAACTTCCAGATTCAAAAGACCAAGATGATGCTGATGATCCAAACGCCACCGTTGGTTCTCCAGATGCCCGGAAACCAGAAGATGGAAGTATGACGTCATCTCAGATGTTGCTACAGAAGCAACTTCTAAAACCAGCTGAAACCAGGACCAGTGGCTCCCCGCTGGGATCTGCTCTGGTCAGCGGCGGGTCGACCACACCTGGCAGTCCAGGTGACCGAGTAATGGCTCCTCTGGATGTTCTTCTGTCGCAAATGAAAGATCACGGTGGCGCCAGAATCACGGGGACGTCTCCGGTCTTTGGTCTCTGTCCTACAGTCCTACGGTGGCGACGGTCCGGCGACGGTCAGAACTCTGGTCCTGTGTTTTCAAAAGCGTTTTCTGCACAAAAAAAGCTTCATTTTCACGTCTTGTTTGTTCACCGTCGGCGCATGTTGATGATGTAATCATCCGTATCAGCCGTAGCTCCTCAAAGTAATTTTTTTTCCGGTGCCATTGACGAGACTCGAAACAAAGGTCAATTAAAGAGTTTAATACAATCATGAATACAAAGAATCAATATGCCATACAGAATATTTCAATCGACCGATGGAACATCTTCCTAACATCACAAGAGATGCCAGAGAAATGCAGACTTTATGTCAGATTCTGTCAGTTCTTATAGTCACAGAAAAGGCGGATCCTCGTCCTTCTGAGTTTTATGGCCGTTTGTCTCAGAGTTCAGATGTTGTTGGGGGGGGGGGGGATGTTACAGTAATTTAAATCATAAACCTAAGATGAGGAACTCACGGTCATAAAAGGAGACAGCATTCCTTCATATCATAAAGTTTAGTTTTAACAATTAAACGGTCCTCAGATAATTTTAACACTCCGGTTCATCATCGTACCGTCTGAGGGAACGTTCTGGACATCGAAGCCAACACACGTGTGAGTCAACCGTGGAGATGTTGAGGTCTAACACGACTGCAGAAATCCCATAGAGGACCGTTGAGAAGGTTCTGGAACGGTCCGAGGTGACGGTCGCTCCACCAACGACGACGGTGCTGAAAGACGTCGAGGCTGGTGAGCTGGAGGCCGTCCAGCTTCTGGTTAGTTTAGACTGACCCGACTGACCCGCTTCTGGTCAGTTTAGACTGACCCGTTTCTGGTTAGTTTAGACTGACCAGCTTCTGGTTAGATTAGACTGACCCGCTTCTGGTTAGTTTAGACTGACCCGCTTCTGGTTAGATTAGACTGACCCGCTTCTGGTTAGTTTAGACTGACCCGCTTCTGGTTAGATTAGACTGACCCGTTTCTGGTTAGTTTGGACTGACCCGTTTCTGGTTAGTTCAGACTGACCCGCTTCTGGTTAGATTAGACTGACCCGCTTCTGGTTAGTTTGGACTGACCCGCTTCTGGTTAGTTTAGACTGACTCGTTTTTAGTTAGTTTAGACTGACCCGCTTCTGGTTAGTTTAGACTGACCCGCTGTTGGGACCCGGCCCTAGTGGTCGTTGGTGGAACTGCAGGTTACTTCCTGGGCCGAGTCAGACCTCACGTCTGTCCCTCTGCACTGCAAAAACTATTTGGTTTCTTACCAAGAAAAAAAAAACTTACATTTAGAAGCGTTAGATATTTTTTTCTTGTTTTAATAATTACTTTCTTATTTTAAGTCTTCAATTAATCAGTATAATCCTATATCAAGTAAAACTTTACTTTTTTGTCTCAAACGGGCAAGGAATCCTAAAATGAGACAATTAACACTTAAAATAAGATGTACGTTTTTCCTCCTCATCAAAATAAATCTCGTTTTAAGATTCAATAACAAATTATACCTTTCTTAAATCTAGAAACAAGAGTTCCTACAATCTTAATTTAAGAAATCTGACCAAGTGAAATGATCTTGCTGCTTGGACAGATTTTTTCACTTGTTTTGAACCTTTTTCCTTAGTTGTAGTGTTTTTTGTTTTTTTTTTTTTGCAGTGTGTTACCTGACGGTCTCTAGAAAGCAGAATAATGTGAAATATTTCTAATAATAAACAGGATCTGTTCTCAGAACATCTGGGTCGGGTTCTGTCTTCCCCTGTTCAGAACCTCTAGGCGAGGGTTCGATCGCCAAGAGTTACAGCCACTCACGCGGGGATTTTGTGCCCTTTTTATTCATTTTTTCTTCTTTTTTTTGGCCAGGAGCTGCTAACTAAGCTCACAAGAAAAATGCAAAATGAGACAGGAAAAAAAAACAAAAAAAACAGCCGAGCGAATCTGACTTTCAGGAATCTGGAAACTGGCCAACTTCATCAGAAATGAGCAGAAAATAATGGAAAGAGACACATTTGAATGAACTGCGTACATACATAAAAGGCCTGTGCAAATATTGGAAGTATCCCGAGCCAAACATCCCTCACAGACACATTATACGTACATGTTTAACTGCTTATCAGGCTCTGTGTGGTTAACGGGGGGGTTGGCAGCGCCGTCCTTCCTCTAAATCCTGAAGCACCCCATAAAAATCCTCACGAAACACCTGACGGAGGCGAGCAGGAGACGCGTTGAAACGGAGGAGAGGACGGTGCTGACGAGGAGAGAAAAGAAACAAAAAAAAGGGCTGTGGATGGAAAGAAGGAGGGGGGGAGGGGGGAGGTAGTGGCGGACATGTTGGCGGTCACGCTCTGCTGTCACCTTCTTTCTGACCGGAATTCATCTTCCCCCGGCGAGTTTCTCCCATCTGTTCCTCCAACCACGAAACTCCTCGCTCTCCGGATAAACGTTGTCAAACGGGACGGTTAATATTCAGCTGGTGTTCGGCCTCCACCTCCAGTGATTCAGCTGGAGGAACGTCTTTAATTAAACAAATCATTTCTACTACGCTTTTTTTTTTTGTGTGTGTCACAGTTACGGTGGTTGTCAGTGTAGAAATACGGGGACAAAAAAGGGAATTATGAACATGAGAACAATAACACTGAACCGAGCTCTCAGCTGACGAGTAAAACGAACCAATACGGGTCATTTTCTGTCTCTAATTAAGCATCGATAGAAAAAAAGACAACAGTCAATAACTGAATCAGTGCAGCAACATTTTTATAAATGTAGGATTCATACATCTTTTTTATGGGGCCCTTCATTGTTTTAACCAGAACTTCTCTCATTTATATGAAAAATCAAACATGTTCAACTTTACAGAAACGTATTTGGGGGGAAATTTGTCCTTTAAAAGTAAAGTAATAAAGGACGGACAGCAGCATTTGTTCATTATGAAATAATTCTGATATTAATTTCATATTCAGATAACTGAACACACAAACCCCTGAACGGCAGCACTGCCAAGTCCATTAAATTTTAATATTTTAGATAAAAACTCACCATTTTATTTAAATTCCTAACTGAGAAATGTGACATCGTAAAATCAATCTTTATCAAAGTCATGTCGTCATAATTGAAACATCATTGGATTCTTGTCTGAATCAAAAATAAATAATAAATGCCTTGTTTTAATTTAAAAAGAATAAAATCAAATGGAGATGAATCTGTAGGTAAACGGATTTATGAATTATAAAGAAAAAACAAATTAAATAGCATGTGATTTTGTTATTTCTGCTGAATTTGAACCCCATCGTAGGACGGCCCACCCTTTATGAGTCATCACGTGAAACCCCGCCCCCTTCCCGTCTGATTGGCTTGTTATGTTCTTACTGCTGGAAATGACTTTTACTCATATTACTCAGATTAAAGTGTTTCTGCCAGTACATGGCCGCAGATATTAAAATAGAATTTAATTGCATTTTTAATTGTTTGTTTTTGTTGGACCTAAAAGCCTTTTGTAAATATAACCTAAAATCAAAAGTTTTAAATTCTGTCTGACTGATAAATAAAACTCCAACATTCAGTTTGTATCTGTATTTTAAGACGTTGGTGATCTTCACACCAGAGAAGAAACATCTTTTATTTTCTGAACGTTGCTGGATGAACAGAAAAACTCATCCCAGGCTTGTTTTCTTTTCTATCTGCTGAAGAATCTTAGTGAAGAAGCGTCTTTGTATTAACTTTTAAAATTCCAATTACAAAGGAGCTTTAAGATTCTCAGTGGAGTTTGTCTTAGCGTCAGTGTTTGATCTTCATCCCTCCGCAGGGACGCCTCGTCTTCCTCCTCTCTCCTCTGCTGCTCTTCACCTTCTCCCTCCTCCTGTTCTTCTATCACTCATCCTCTCCATCTTCCTCTCCCCCTTTTCCTCCCCTTCCTAGCTCCATCTCTTTTTCTTCTCTCCTTGACTTGTCCATCTCTTCACCCTTGTGGTTTTTTTTTTGCTACCTTTACTTCCTTTCATCTGCTCTTTCCTTGACTCCTCTCTCTTTCTTTGTCCTCATTCATCTTTACCTGATCTCACTTTCGTCCACTTGTCCTCCTCCGTTGTTTTCATCTTTTTCAGGACCCTGAGGAGGATTCTCTCTTCAAGATGACCTTTGTTTCCAGATGTTCCAGCTGCTCCATGGACTCTAATCAACCTCAGACCATCAGAGATGCAGCTGTTGAACTGTCTGATAACAGCTGGATGGTTCCTCTCCTCTTCAGTCTGCAGGACATGGCGTCCATGGTTGGTCCATCTGACCTCAGAACAGTTTCATTGATCCTCAGACCATCTGAGATGATCTTTGGTCCAGAGGAGACGCTGGTGGTTCTGGATGGTGTCCACATGTGTCTTCTTCTCTGATGGTCCAGCTTTAACCTGCATCACTGAACTATAGCTGAACAGTGTGGACAGACGGTGGACTCTGGAAGAGTTCCTGAGTCCATCAGTGATGTCCAGGAGACAATCACGTCTGTTTTTAATGCAGAGCTGCCTGAAGACCTGGAGATGTCCATCATCCAGGTTAGACCTCCATCTCTGTCCCCTGAACACTGAGACTCCTGATTCTCTGAATCTGTTGATGATATCATGGACTGTAGGTGGTGGGTCTTCAAAGTCTTTTACATTTTATGTTGAATTGATTGACAATTATTGCATTCTGCTTTTATTTACCGGTTTACACAGAATCCCAACTTTTCTGGAATTGGGGTTGGAAAATTCCCTGATGTGGTGGGAAAATAAATTCTCTCAAACAGTTTTCATGGAGATAAATCTGTCTGTGGAGACCAGGAAGTGTTTTTGTAGCAGTCTGACTCACTGTTGACCTAGTGGTCGGTGGAGGAACTGCAGCCTCTAGTGGTCGGTAGAGGAACTGCAGCCTCTAGTGGTCAGTAGAGGAACTGCAGCCTCTAGTGGTCGGTAGAGGTGGTCAGGAACTGCAGCCTCTAGTGGTCTGTAGAGGAACTGCAGCCTCTAGTTGTCGGTAGAGGACCTGCAGCCTCTAGCGGTCTGTAGAGGAACTGCAGCCTCTAGCGGTCGGTAGAGGAACTGCAGCCTCTAGCGGTCGGTAGAGGAACTGCAGCCTCTAGCGGTCGGTAGAGGAACTGCAGCCTCTAGTGGTCAGTAGAGGAACTGCAGCCTCTAGTGGTCAGTAGAGGAACTGCAGCCTCTAGCGGTCGGTAGAGGAACTGCAGCCTCTAGTGGTCGGTAGAGGAACTGCAGCCTCTAGTGGTCAGTAGAGGAACTGCAGCCTCTAGCGGTCAGTAGAGGAACTGCAGCCTCTAGCGGTCGGTAGAGGAACTGCAGCCCCTAGTGGTCAGTTAAGGAACTGCAGCCTCTAGTGGTCGGTAGAGGAACTGCAGCCTCTAGTGGTCAGTAGAGGAACTGCAGCCTCTAGTTGTCGGTAGAGGAACTGCAGCCTCTAGTGGTCAGTAGAGGAACTGCAGCCTCTAGTGGTCAGTAGAGGAACTGCAGCCTCTAGCGGTCGGTAGAGGAACTGGCCTCTAGCGGTCGGTAGAGGAACTGCAGCCTCTAGTGGTCAGTGGTAGAGGAACTGCAGCCTCTAGGTCGGTGTAGAGGAACTGCAGCCTCTAGTGGTCGGTAGAGGAACTGCAGCCCCTAGTGGTCAGTTAAGGAACTGCAGCCTCTAGTGATCGGTAGAGGAACTGCAGCCTCTAGTGGTCAGTAGAGGAACTGCAGCCTCTAGCGGTCGGTAGAGGAACTGTAGCCTCTAGCGGTCGGTGGAGGAACTGCAGCCTCTAGTGGTCAGTAGAGGAACTGCAGCCTCTAGTGGTCGGTGGAGGAACTGCAGCCCTAGTGGTCGGTAGAGGAACTGCAGCCTCTGGTCGGTAGAGGAACTGCAGCCTCTAGCGGTCTGTAGAGGAACTGCAGCCTCTAGCGGTCTGTAGAGGAACTGCAGCCTCTAGTGGTCGGTAGAGGAACTGCAGCCTCTAGTGGTCAGTAGAGGAACTGCAGCCTCTAGCGGTCGGTGGAGGAACTGCAGCCTCTAGTGGTCAGTAGAGGAACTGCAGCCTCTAGTGGTCGGTAAAGGAACTGCAGCCTCTAGAGGTCAGTAGAGGAACTGCAGCCTCTAGTGGTCGGTAGAGGAACCGCAGCCTCTAGTGGTCAGTAGAGGAACTGCAGCCTCTAGTGGTCAGTAGAGGAACTGCAGCCTCTAGTGGTCGGTAGAGGAACTGCAGCCTCTAGCGGTCGGTAGAGGAACTGCAGTCTCTAGCGGTCGGTAGAGGAACTGCAGCCTCTAGTGGTCGGTAGAGGAACTGCAGCCTCTAGTGGTCGGTAGAGGAACTGCAGCCTCTAGTGGTCGGTAGAGGAACTGCAGCCTCTAGTGGTCGGTAGAGGAACTGCAGCCTCTAGTGGTCGGTAGAGGAACTGCAGCCTCTAGCGGTCGGTAGAGGAACTGCAGCCTCTAGTGGTCGGTAGAGGAACTGCAGCCTCTAGCGGTCGGTAGAGGAACTGCAGCCTCTGGTGGTCGGTAGAGGAACCGCGGCCTCTAGTGGTTAGTGGAGGTACTGCGGCCTCTAGTGGTTAGTGGAGGTACTGCAGCCTCTGGTGGTCGGTAGAGGAACTGCAGCCTCTAGCGGAACTGCAGCCTCTAGTGGTCGGTGGAGGAACTGCAGCCTCTAGTGGTCGGTGGAGGAACTGCAGCCTCTAGTGGTCGGTAGAGGAACTGTAGCCTCTAGTGGTCGGTAGAGGAACTGCAGCCTCTAGCGGTCGGTAGAGGAACTGCAGCCTCTAGTGGTCGGTAGAGGAACTGCAGCCTCTAGTGGTCTGTAGAGGAACTGCAGCCTCTAGTGGTCAGTAGAGGAACTGCAGCCTCTAGCGGTCGGTGGAGGAACTGCAGCCTTTCTTACCTGTGTATTTGACTCCACCCAGAAGACCAGGTGTCTCTTCCTGGTTGGATCCAGAGGAGCGATAATCAGGATGGTTGTCCAGGCTGGAGCTTCACCTGAAGGCCAGGTGAGGTTGGGAAAAGAAGAATGTTGTTTTCAGTTTATATATTTTGAAATTTCAACAAGAAAATCAGAAATCATGACTTTAACCCACAAATTAGCGATAAAGCTCTTCTGGGGTCACAGAAGACTCATATCTGAGGTATCGTCTCCCTGACAACTGTTTTTATTTCTTCCTCTGCATATTCAGGCTGACGTTGTCGTTTAAAGGCCCTCTAGTGGCTGCAGACGTCATCTCCCACATCTTCTGATTTGTTTACTTATTTATTTTCCATATTTACTCGTATATAATCTTCATTTCATGAGTTTTTCTTCCTCTTTCAGTCCATTTCAATTTTTTTTCGTTTCCCCTTCTTCACTTCCCCTCTGTGTTTCCTTCTTTCCTCTCCTTCCTTCATCTCTCCTCCTTTCCCTGGAAATATTCCTCCTTCCTCAGATCCTGTCTTTTTATTTTTATATTTTTTAGTCCTCTCCCTTTCATCGCGCTCTTCATCTTCATTTGCAGTTTGAGCGCCTCCCCCCATCACGTTCCTCCCCTCGTCTCCTTCCTCCTCCCTCCTCCTCGTGGAGCCTCGTCTCCTTCCTCCTCCTCCTTCTCGTGGAGCCTCGTCTCCTCCCTCCTCCTCGTGGAGCCTCATCTCCTCCTCCTCCTCGTGGAGCCTCATCCTTCCTCCTCGTAGAGCCTCTTCTCCTTCCTCCTCCTCGTGGAGCCTCATCCCCTTCCTTCTTCCTCCCTCCTCCTCGTGGAGCCTTGTCTCCTCCTCCTCCCTCCTCCTCGTGAAACCTCGTCTCCTTCCTCCTCCCTCCCTCTCGTGGAGCCTCGTCTCCTTCCTCCTCCCTCCTCCTCGTGGAGCCTCGTCTCCTCCTCCTCCTCGTGGAGCCTCGTCTTCTTCCTCCTCCTCGTGGAGCCTTGTCTCCTTCGTCCTCCCTCCTCCTCGTGGAGCCTCGTCTCCTCCTCCTCCCTCCTCCTCGTGGAGCCTCGTCTCCTCCTCCTGGTGGAGCCTCGTCTCCTCCTCCTCGTGGAGCCTCGTCTCCTCCTCCTGGTGGAGCCTCTCTCCCTCCTCCTCTCTCCTCCTCTCCTCCTCTCTGGTGGAGCCTCGTCCTCCTCCTCCTCCTGGTGGAGCCTCGTCTCCTCCTCCCTCCTCCTGGTGGAGCCTCGTCTCCTCCTCCTGGTGGAGCCTCGTCTCCTCCTCCTCCTCCTCCTGGTGGAGCCTCGTCTCCTCGGACATGCAGCAGTGTTTCAGGACATGCAGCTGAATAAAGTTCCCGCCTCCTCTCACAGCTAGCGTAAGTGGATCCGCCGCCACCTCGCTACCTATTGGACTTAATAAAGGAGTGTCTGGGTAACCATTACCCCCACAGCCATCTCCTCCCTCCTCCCTCCTCCTCCTGGAGCCTCGTCTCCTCCTGGAGCCTCGTCTCCTCTTGGAGCCTCGTCTCCTCCTCGTGGAGCCTCGTCTCCTTCCTCCTCCCTCCTCCTCATGGAGCCTCGTCTCCTCCTCCTGGTGGAGCCTCGTCTCCTCCCTCCTCCCTCCTCCTCCTGGAGCCTCGTCTCCTCCTCGTGGAGCCTCGTCTCCTCCTCGTGGAGCCTCGTCTCCTTGGACATGCAGCAGTGTTTCAGGTCAGCCATGTTTCCGTCCATCAGGCCTCTCTCAGCTGTTTAACTCCAGGTTTGCGGCTGAATAAAGTTCCCGCCTCCTCTCACAGCTAGCGTAAGTGGATCCGCCGCCACCTCGCTACCTATTGGACTTAATAAAGGAGTGTCTGGGTAACCATTAGCCTCCTCTCCTTCCTCCTCCTCCTCCTCGTGGAGCCTTGTCTCTTTCGTCCTCCTCGTGGAGCCTCGTCTCCTTCGTCCTCCTCCTCCGCCTCCTCCTCCTCTCCCGTGGATCCTCTCCTTCCTCCTCCTCCTCCTCCTCCTCTCCTTGGACGTGCAGCAGTGTTTCAGGTCAGCCATGTTTCCTCCATCAGGCCTCTCTCAGCTGTTTTAAACTCCAGGTTTGCCTGAATAAAGTTCCCGCCTCCTCTCACAGCTAGCGTAAGTGGATCCGCCGCCACCTCGCTACCTATTGGACTTAATAAAGGAGTGTCTGGGTAACCATTAGCCTCCTCTCCTTCCTCCTCCTCCTCCTCGTGGAGCCTTGTCTTCGTCCTCCTCGTGGAGCCTCGTCTCCTTCGTCCTCCCTCCTCCTCGTGGAGCCTCGTCTCCTTCCTCCTCCTCGTGGAGCCTCGTCTCCTTCCTCCTCCTTCCTCCTCCTCCTCCTCCTCCTCCTCTCCTTGGACGTGCAGCAGTGTTTCAGGTCAGCCATGTTTCCCTCCACCAGGCCTCTCTCAGCTGTTTAACTCCAGGTTAGCGGCTGAATAAAGTTCCCGCCTCCACTCACAGCTAGCGTAAGTGGATCCGCCGCCACCTCGCTACCTATTGGACTTAATAAAGGAGTGTCTGGGTAACCATTACCCCCACAGCCATCTCCTTCCTCCTCCCTCCTCCTCGTGGAGCTCGTCTCCTTCTGGTGGAGCCTCGTCTCCTTCATCAGCTTCAGGTCAGCCTCCTCTCAGGCCTCTTCGGGTTTAACTCCAGGTTTGCGGCTGAATAAAGTTCCCGCCTCCACTCACAGCTAGCGTAAGTGGATCCGCCGCCACCTCGCTACCTATTGGACTTAATAAAGGAGTGTCTGGGTAACCATTACCCCCACAGCCATGCAGAACAAATTACATTTAATGGGGTTTCTTTGCCCCCGCAGTCGTTCTCAGCGCTCACTTCAAAATTTCAATTTAGCGCTTAATGCTAAGGTTTCCTTCAAAGTATTATAGAGCAATATTATACCAATTACAGCGTCTGCGAACATTAAATTAAATGCATTAGTGTGATATTGGAGAGAAAGGCAGCCGTTTGAAACAGGTTCTGTTCTAAAGTGATCCAGGACCTGGAGGCTGCAGAGACGACTGTCGTCTCTTTTTATCTATAAACCTTTATTCTACCGCTCACATGGACGTAGACTCTTACGAAAAAGTTCAGATTTTCAGCCAGTTTGTTTTTTCTAAACACGTAAATGTGCAATTCTGCAAAACATTTTTTCGAGCAACATCCACAGTGTAAAAAAATTGTAATATAACAGAATTTTACTGTCTATTTTACAGATTTTTTTTCTGTATTTTTTAAATTCCATTTAATTTACAAAAATTGACTGTGATTTTACATGTCAAATGTAAAATAACATTAAATCACTGTAAATGTGAAAAAACAATATTTCTGGTCTTTTACAAAAATCCCCATTAGAAATACATATATTTATTGTTAAAATATGTTGACAAATAATCGTAATTTCACAAATATTCATTTCTTATTTAAGGGAATAAACTGTAAAATTCAACTTTAAAATTCTAAAAAAAAAAAAAAATAATTTAAAATTACTGAGGAATTAATAGTAAAAATTTGTAATTTTACTGTAATTTTTTTGTTGATTGACTAATATTTTCATTGAAAATAACTACAATTACTCTCATTTCTAGATGGTAACATTTATTAACATTATATTAATAAATGATTATTAATGATATTTATTTTGAAAGGACATCTAAAGAGACATAGGGAAAGGGGAAAGCTTGAGAGGGTGAATAATTAATTATTATTAATTAAATTAATAAACAGGTGAATAATAAAGAGTTGGACTTGAACTTAGCGCTGCTGCCTCTAATGGAGCATCAGCTCTAACAAGGGAGCTGCAATTAAATGCTTTCAATAAAGCATTTCTCTGATAGATATGCTGCTAGTGATCTGGCAGGTCCTTCTGGGTCGTTTCCCAGCATCCTTTGCAGCCCTGGTTGTTTAGGTGCTTATCTGTGTTTATTTGTTAGCTATTTAATTTAATGCTAGCATGTAAAGTCTGTTGCTGGTTTGACCCCCCCCCCCCCCCCCCCCCCCCCCCCCTTACATTTAACATGTTCATTGTGTCACCCTGAGTTAAGTCTGTCTGTGTTCGAATCAGAACCCGTGTGTAAAACTAAACTTGTGCTGTGCAAAAACAGGAAGTTGACTAAATACTCCTTTAGCTAGCACCATGTCTCTGTCAGGTGTTGCAGACCAGGATCCACTACAATACAAAGGCTACAGTCCTTAAAATTGTAGCAATTTTAAACCCAATATCTAGTTTTTCAACAGTTTTTTTGACATGTTTTGAAAGATGAATCTCATTATTTTTATGTGTCATATACTGTTATATTACATCAAACACAAATTATTATACAACTTCTTTACATAAAATAATGTCATTGAAACCAATTAATAACAGCACATTTCTGTAAATGTAAGCATTATTATTCGTATTAAAGCATTTACTTACCATATTTCTAGGTAATTTAATTGTTTTAAAATGTGAAACTTTTTCTAATTAAATGTTTAAAACAACCTTAAAATAAGGCCAAACTTGTTAAAATTACAACTACAAACTCTATTTTAATTATGGAAAAAAAAAACTTTTTTATGAGAAAGTAATTTTCTGTTATTTCACGGTATTTTTCTGGCGCCCCGGCTGCCGGAAAATTACCGTTTTTTTAACGATTTTTTTTTTTACAGTGCAGACAACGTCTCTTTCAGAGAAGACCCTCCATATTTCAGCAGGACGATGCTGAACCACAGACTGGATCATCACAGCTGGATGGCTTCACAGGAGAAGATCCAGCTGCTGAACTGGTCCAGACCTTTGACCAGCTGAAAACATCTGGAGCATCAGAAGGTCCAGGACTGCTGAGCAGCTAGAATCCTGGATCGGACCAGGATGGGACAACGTTCATCTCCTGAACCTCCAACAGCTGGTCTCCTCACTTCCAGATGTTTACAGATGTTAGAAGAGGAGGAGATGCTCCATGATGATGGACGTGTGCATAGGTCCGGTGTTAGCATGGTTAGCTGAATCATGTACGGTGTTAGCATGGTTAGCTGAATTAGTGGACGTGTGGTCAACGGGACCTGAACCGCGACAGGAAGTGGGAGATGCAGCCTCGAGCTCCTGAACTGCGACAGGAAGTGGAAGGTGCAGCCTCGAGCTCCTCCCGTCTGACCCCTCAGAGCCCGGCAGGAGGAGGAACCATCTGAGGACCTCCGTCCGAGGAGGAGACGAGGAGCCGAAGGAAAATAAAAGCAGATGGCTGGACGTGGACCAGGAGCGCGCCGGTCACGTGACGGGCAGCGCGCCACGGAACTTCCTGCCCGCTTCTCCTCGCCGTCGCAGCAGTTGGTGTCACTACTTGCGCCGTCTGCGTGAATCCGAGGCGTCGGATGAACAGATTGGCCAGTCGGCGAGGATCACTGGTGGAAAACTCCGCTAATCTTCCACCGGCTGCCTCAACCACCCTCATCCTTTCCTTCACTCTCTTCTTCTGCTGCTGCTTCCTCTTATAAACACCTCACTGCAGTTTTTCTGACGTCTATGAAGGTCATCACCCCCCCCTCCCCCACGCTGGAGATGTTCTGCACGTCAACAGCAGCTTTTCTGATAATGAATAGAAACCATAAAAGCGTTGATGTCATTTTTCTTCCACGTAACCAACTTGAAATTAAAATTTCTGCTCCCTTGAATGAAACTGAGTGAAGGTTCCTTCAAAGCTCAGGTTCCCAGGAACCGTAGACCTTCATGCTGGACGTCTCAGGCTTCCCTTCATCGTATTTCTCACAAAGGTCAAGGTTCTTGTGATCCCTGAACGTCTGGAAACACCAGAACCACATTGAGGAGTTTCAGGTCCTTAATGGACTTTGTTCCTGGTTGCAGATGTTGCTGCAGATAGAAACACTGATGTGACAATGATGGACAGCTGGAGGGTCATGGACCAGCGACCATCACGTCCTCCCTGTATTATATGGACTTAATGAACCCCTGGACTGTAGATGAAGACCTGGACAGAGCCATGGTCCACTCTTCTGGGTGTTTGGGCTGGAGGAATGGGCGGATCCAGGTACTGCCAGTCAAGTAGGTAACTATATTTATATGGCAAATGATTTTCAACTCACTTCTCTCAATTTATTTTTAGTTTAATTTTATTTTATTATTTTATTTCATTCTGTTTTGATTAGATTTTTTTTGTTTTCATTTTATTTTTATTTATCTTTTATCTATTTTATTTTATCTTATTTTTTATTTATTTTGTTTTATCCAATTTTTTGTAATTTATTTTTGTTTCATTTTATCAAATTTTTTTATATTTTTTATTTTATTTTTTTACTTTACTTTATTTTATTGTACTTTATTTTTATTTCATTTTATTTCATTTTAAGTTTTTTGTTAAATGTTTTTTTTATTTTTAACTTTATTTTATTGTACTTTATTTTTATTTCATTTTACTTTTTTTATTAAACTTTATTTTTATTTTATTTTTTAAATTTTTTGTTAAATTTGTTTTAATTTATTTTATTGTACTTTAGTTTTTATTTTATTTTATTTCAGTTTATTTTTTATTTTAGTTTATTTTATTTTATTTTTTATTTTATTTTATTATATTTTATTTTATTTTACTTCGGCCAAGCTAAAATACCTCCGTTCTGCTAACGAAGCTCAGGTGTCGACCAGCTGCTCGTTCTCCTCATCTCTGGATCAACTGCTGCTTCTGTCAGTGTTGCGTCAACAGAAACGCTGTTAAACAAACTTCCCACCGACTCTTCAGAAATACGGGGAAATACAGTAAATCATCTTTCATGAAAACACTACAGCAGCTGTAGGGTTCTGGTTAGTTGAGCATCTTTAAAAACACAGCTTACGTCATCACTCATCAATAGTAAGTTGGGTTTGGGTTAAGTGAGCTTTGGACCAATGACGGTGTCATTTCTGGATCTTCTTCACAGGTGACCTCTTCTTGAGACGAGAGTTTTACTAAGATGTTCATGTTTCCAGAAATGCAACCAGCTGGACCCGATGACAGGGACCGACCCGGCAGTTTCCAGTGTTTGTTGAGATCAGCAGAGTCAGAATGAGTTGGAGATGTGAAATAAAGGTGGAGCAGATGGAGCAGGTGCAGGAGGAGGAGGAGGTGGAGCAGGTGGAGGAGGTGGAGCAGGTGGAGCAGATGGAGCAGATGGAGGAGGTGGAGCAGGTGGAGGAGGAGGTGGAGCTGGTGGAGCAGGTGGCCTACGTCCTCTGATGACCCTGTACCTCCTACCTTCACCAGGAACAGCAGGTCATTTTACCGCCGTCTATTTTAACTCTTGTGCTGCTTCCTGACTGAAAGTGATAATTTTACGCTGATAATTACAGGCTGTTTCAGACTTTTGGCTCCCGCTCAGAATCTAAAATGTGGAACGTTGTGATGAAGCAGGTCGGAGGTGGTGGTGGGGGGGGGGTTGAGTAGTTCACGGAGCTGAACTCTGAATCAGACAACGATCAATGAAACAAAAGTTTAAAAACACAAAACCAGCAGAACGAGACACGCAGTAGGTTTTAATGATTTCAGGCCTAACGAGGCTCTTGTGGGCTGTTTCTGACCCAAACTGGTCCGGGAAGGAAAACCAGTCACGGTCAGCCCTGGTTCACTGGTGCGAGTGGGGAGGGAGGGTTGGGGGGCTGCTGGTGTTTCAGAAGAACCGACGTTGCTCAAACTGATGAACGTGTTCATCGTGTCCACGCCAGCGGCTCCAACGTTAGCATCAGAGCTGGACCGTTTGGGTCTGACGAGGCTGTAAACCTGAACCGTGATTAGAAGAAATTACTTCACTAAAACTCCCATGTGAGTTTCTAACGCTCCCATGACGGTGTTTCCGTGAGAAATGTTTCCAGAAACTGCAAGAAAACCGACTCTACTGCAGGAGCTGGTGGCCTCAGACGTGACGTAGCCGCTAGCAGAGTTTTGAATCTGCTGCTCAACCTTCCAGAAACTCCTCAGAAGAACTGCTGCTGAAGGTGAATCTACAAGCTAACTGAGTCGCTATAACAAGAACTGGACAAAGACTCCTGTGACATCACCCACAGGTTTCTGAACAGGTGCAGCACGTACCTGTGAATCACTGTTGTGGCCGCTGGAGGAACTGCAGGTTTGTCTTTATGGCTTCATAACTGTTAGAATATTAGCGGTGTAGCGGTGTAGCGGTGTAGCGGTGTTGTAGCGGGGTAGCGGTGTAGCGGACACGGCGCCGTCGCCGTTGGTCTGAGGTTGTTTCAGACGAAGACCTTCTGCCATCAATGCCGTTAGAAGGTTTTGAGCTGCAGAGTTGCTGCCGTCACCATCGAAGTCTTACATGTTGCTTCAACATCGCTCATCAGTTTCAGAAACCGTGAATCTCTGACTCCGCCCACGTGCGTCTGACTCCTCCAATCAGACCGCGGCGGCCCCGACGGTGGCCCCGCCCCCAGAGAAACAAGTCAACAAGGCAAACTCCTCTGCGCGACAACAGCCACGCCGGATTTACTGAAACCCACTCCAAAGGGTCCTCGCGCTTTATCCGGCAGAACACCAGAGCGCCGCTCGTAGCTGTCGGCCGAGGCGGCGAGGCGGGCGAGCGGCGCGGCAGCCGGCGGGGCTCAAATGTGTGAAATGTGGCGAGGAGAGGCGGCCGGGACCACCAGGTGCTGCCTCTCCACCTCCAGCCGGCCGAGGAGCGCTTCTCCTCTCCAAAAACCCGAAGGGCTGAGATGCCAGCCGCCGAGTGTTCACTTCAAAGCGGGGGGATTATGGCGGCGCTGCCCGTCCTGAGGGGATCCTTTGAAGGAAACTTCCAGAAGAACCGCTGGTGGCCGCCGGTTTGTTTGTCTAAACCTATTTCCCTCACCGCCGCCGCCGCCACGCTGCAGCGCTGGGACGAGCTTCTCCTGCAAAACTTTCACAGTAAACACAATTTAAAGACTTTTCCAGCCGACATGCATATATTTATAAACAGAGTGCATCCTGGGAGTTTCGAGCTCAAGCTGCACATTTCTGAAACAAGCACTGTTTAGTCGTGATTTTATCATTAATAACAGATTTGTTGCACAACACCCTTCCGTTGTGTCTGGAAAATATTAATATTAAAATGCGAATCAAGTGAAATATCAAAATGAAGAAAAAGATAATTTGATTGGTTTTTTTTGTGCAGTGGTTTGATGAAACAAAGGTCGTTTCTTCTGTGGTTTAACTGTTTCCTAACGAGGCCTCAGAGATTCCTGACGGCGCGTCACCGCGGACGAGCATCCGAATAAATTAGACGTCAGATTAAAGGTGAGATGTGAGAAAACAGCTGAGGAGCTCACGATGCCAAATTAAAAAATAAAAATATTCCAGTCCAGAGAAAGTGGAAATCTTTGTTACTAAATCTGTTTCTAACTGTTCTAGGTTTGTTTTTATCAGCTGCTTCAGTTTCTGTTCACCTCCAAATTTAATTAATCAGTTTCCTCCCAGGTCTTCGATAAGTGGGATTGAATTGGGATGAACGAGGCCGTATCTCAGGAAGGACTGGATGAGGATGATTGACAGCTCTGGATTCTTCACAGCCAACAGAATCAATGCAGGTAACCGGACCTCCTTCCTCATCCTTCCAGAAAGATCCGCCAAGTGCTGAAAGTCCAGTTCCCTTTACTGAACTTTAGTTCCCATGACCCGGAGGACTGATCCAATCAGAACCAAGGACAGTATGTTTCCATGGCGCTGGCGCTGGTACCGGAGTCAGAGTTGGAAAATGATTTGCTTTGATTTGTCGCAGATTTATTTCTGTTTAAGGATGAAGTAGAGTTTTTACTGGAAAGTGAGTTTTTGATGGTGAAACACCAAAGTCAGGACTGAATTCAGAGTCGCGCTGCAGGAAGTGAAGTTGTTTTGTTCCTGTTGTTCTTTCACAGCCGGTCCAGTGCTCATCCTGACATCCTTACGTCCTTACGTCCTTACATCCTTACATCCTTACGTCCTTACGTCCTGACATCCTTACGTCCTTACATCCTTACATCCTTACATCCTTACATACTTACATCCTTATGTCCTTACATCCTTACGTCCTTACACCCTTACGTCCTTACATCCTTACGTCCTTACGTCCTTACATCCTTACGTCCTTACGTCCTTACATCCTTACATCCTTACATCCTTACATACTTACATCCTTATGTCCTTACATCCCTACATCTTTATATCCTTACATCCTTACATCCTTACGTCCTTACGTCCTTACATCCTTACATCCTTACATCTTTATATCCTTACATCCTTACATCCTTACATCCTTACATCCTTACATCCTTACATCCTTACATCCTTACATCCTTACATCCTTACATCCTTACATCCTTACGTCCTTACGTCCTTACATCCTTACATCCTTACATCCTTACATCCTTACATCCTTACATCCTTTATATCCTTACATCCTTACGTCCTTACATCCTTACATCTTTATATCCCTACATCCTTACTTAATCCCTTACATCCCTTACATACTTACATCCACATCCTTACATCCTTACATCCTTACATCCTTACATCCTTACATCCTTACATCCTTACATCCTTACATCCCCTACATCCCTACATCCTTACATCCTACATCCTTACATCCTTACATCCTTACATCCTTACATCCTACATCCTTAGTCCTTACATCCTTACATCCTTACATCCTTACATCCTTACGTCCTGACATCCTTACATCTTTATATCCTTATATCCTTACGTCCTTACATCCTTACATCCTTGCATCCTTACGTCCTTACATCCTTACATCCTGACATCCTTACATCTTTATATCCTTATATCCTTACATCCTTACATCCTTACGTCCTTACATCCTTACGTCCTTACATCCTTACATCCTTACATCTTTATATCCTTATATCCTTACGTCCTTACATCCTTACATCCTTGCATCCTTACATCCTTACAAATCCTTACATCCTTACATCCTTACATCCTTACATCCTTATATCCTTACATCCCTTACTTACATCCTTATCCTTACTCCTACGTCCTTACATCCTTACATCTTTATATCCTTATATCCTTACGTCCTTACATCCTTACATCCTGACATCCTTACATCCTTACATCCTTATATCCTTACATCCTTACATCCTTACATCCTTACATCCTTATCCAATCCTTACATCCTTATATCCTTATCCTTACGTCCTTACATCCTTACATCCTTAATCCTTACATCCTTACATCCTTACATCCATCCTTACATCCTTGCATCCTTACGTCCTTACATCCTTACATACATCTTATCCTACATCCTTACATCCTTACATCCTTACATCCTCTTACATCCTTATGTCCTTACATCCTGACATCCTTACATCCTTACATCCTTACATCCCTAAATCTTTACACCCTTACATCCTTACATCCTTACATCTTTATGTCCTTACATCCCTAAATCTTTATATCCTTACATTCTTACATCCTTATGTCCTTATATCCCTACATCTTTATATCCTTATATCCTTACATCCTTACATCCTTGAGCTCCATGGAGTCGTTCATGTAGCAGGTGGGTGTTAGGGGTTAGGGGTTAGGGTTAGGGGTTAGGGGTTAAGGGTTAGGGTTAGGGTTAGGGGTTAAGGGTTAGGGGTTAGGGGTTAAGGGTTAGGGTTAGGGTTAGGGGTTAAGGGTTAGGGTTAGGGTTAGTCGCCTCTGGCTCCAGTTTTCTTTCGCCGGCCCTGTTCTCGTCTCGGCTGCTTGCATCGTGTTTTGTTTCGTTAACTAAGGTCTCACAGGCTAAAAGCTGAACGTTTTCTGGTTTGACGTATCACTTGAATGACCTGCGTGCAGCTGAGGAAGAACTTGAATTGACTTCAGCGGTTGTCCAATGCAGTCAATGAATTTACCTTAAAATTCTAACATGCAGCAGAGTTTCAGAATAAGAGCTCGAGATGTTAGAAATGATGTCAGTGGGTTTAAAAACGTTTCACATGAACCGACCTTTGGCTTTGACGCGGTAACGAATGTCGAACAAAACTGGAACGTTTTCATGGAGATGATCAAGCCGATCATGAACAAGGTTCCCTGAAGCAGAAAAACAGTCCCACATCATGATGCCGCCACCACCGTGTTCCACTGTGGGAGCTGTGGTTTTTGGGTCAAAGAGCTCCGGTTTCTTTCACCAAATAAAGTCAACATCCTCAACTTTGCTCTCATCATACCATCAGACGTCTAAAACCCATCCTCATACTGTCCTCTTCAAAATCCTGCACTTATGACAACGTCCTCGTTGGTTTTTGCTGAATTTATCTCAGAAACAAAGCAAACAGGAGCCTAAACACTGAGGAACTTTTACAATATAAAGTTTTATCATCATCATTTTAGAGAAAATTAGACCTTAACTGCAGGTATGAAAACAGAGATGCTTCAAGGCTTTAAAGTGTAAAGATTTGAATATCTTCATTTATGTGGGATCATAATTTTCACCAAAACTGAGTCCTGAACGTGCATCAGAGGCTGTCCAGACGGGGGTTAAACGCTGGTCAGAACAGCTGGAAATCCCACTGAGACGGTGCTTCTTAACAGCGGTGAAATTGACTTTGTCACGGTGCAGGTTTCCAGTGACCCGCTGCGACATCAACCCTCGGCTCGGCTCAGCGTTCTGGCGGCGGGAACGCAAAGGTGGCAGCTGACTAGCAGCTAACAAATTGCACAGCAGCGAGGGGAGGCGCCCGAACATCTGTAGAACACCTGCACCGGTCGATGCCAGGAAATGGAGCAGCGAAGGGGGGGCGGGGGGGCGTCTGGGGAAAAGAGGAACAACAGCAACTGTGGCAGGCGATTATCATAATGAAAGCTGCATCAATTAAAGAGGTCAATCACCACACGGCTGCCACCTTCCTCTGCAGATGGTGGAATTGGTTCAGGGCTTCCGCCTCTTCGCCGACACCGCCGCCCAGGGACCGAGACTGTCGCACACCAGCAGATGTAACAGCGGGATTACACGCCACCAGTTTAACGTGTCACGAGCTAAATATGCAAACGCCTTCCTTATCTGAGGACTGCCGTCAGTCCCGACGCTCCAGCGAAGCCGAGAGACAAGCCGCCTCTTCGGACCCTTCGTTCACATCCAGAGATGACAAACGTCAACGTTGGAAGAACCAGAAGTTTCCTTCAGAAGCAGCAAAGACTGGTTCTCCCACTGCAGAAGGACCAGGAGGTGCAGTTCATCGAATGTCCTCTAGGGCCCGGCTCCAACAGTGAGTCGGTCGCCACTGACCTCCACGTTAAAACTTTACAGCAGAAGTAAACGTGTTTACGTCACCGCACTGACATTAGCCCGGCCCCGACGTCAGCCCGGTACCGACATCAGCCCGGCACCGACATCAGCCAGGCACCGACATCAGCCAGGCACCTACATCAGCCCGGTACCGACATCAGCCCGGCACCGACATCAGCCCGGCACCGACATCAGCCCGGTACCGACGTCAGCCCGGCACCGACGTCAGCCCGGCCCCGACATCAGCCCGGTACCGACATCAGCCCGACACCGACGTCAGCCCGGCACCGTCGTCAGCCCGGCCCCGACATCAGCCCGGCCCCGACATCAGCCCGGTACCGACATCAGCCCGGCACCGACATCAGCCAGGCACCGACATCAGCCAGGCACCTACATCAGCCCGGTACCGACATCAGCCCGGCACCGACATCAGCCAGGCACCGACATCAGCCCGGCAGTCACCGACATCAGCCCGGCACCGACATCAGCCAGGCACCGACATCAGCCCGGCACCGACGTCAGCCCGTCACCGACGTCAGCCCGGCACCGACGTCAGCCCGGCACCCGACATCAGCCCGTCACCGACGTCAGCCCGGCACCGACGTCAGCCCGACACCGACGTCAGCCCGGCACTGACGTCAGCCCGACACCGACGTCAGCCCGGCACCGACGTCAGCCCGGCACCGACGACATCAGCCAGACACCGACGTCAGCCCGGCACCGACATCAGCCCGGCACCGACATCAGCCCAGCACCGACATCAGCCCGACATCGACATCAGCCCGACACCGACGTCAGCCAGGCACCGACGTCAGCCCGTCACCGACATCAGCCCGTCACCGACATCGGCCCGGCACTGACGACATCAGCCCGACACCGACATCAACCCGGCACCGACGTCAGCCCGACACCGACGTCAGCCCGACACCGACATCAGCCCAGCACCGACATCAGCCCGGCACCGACATCAGCCCGGCACCGACATCAGCCCGACACCGACATCAACCCGGCACCGACGTCAGCCCGACACCGACGTCAGCCCGACACCGACATCAGCCCGACACCGACATCAGCCCGGCATCGACATCAGCCCGGCACCGACGTCAGCCCAGCACCGACATCAGCCCGACACCGACGTCAGCCAGGCACCGACGTCAGCCCGTCACCGACATCAGCCCGTCACCGACGTCGGCCCGGCACTGACGACATCAGCCCGACACCGACATCAGCCCGACATCGACATCAGCCCGACATCGACGTCAGCCAGGCACCGACGTCAGCCCGTCACCGACATCAGCCCGTCACCGACATCAGCCCGGTACCAACATCAGCCTGGTACCAACATCAGCCTGGTACCAACATCAGCCCGGCACCAACATCAGCCTGGTACCGACATCAGCCCGGTACCAACATCAGCCTGGTACCAAAGTCAGCATCAGCCTGGTACCAACATCAGCCCGGCACCAACATCAGCCTGGTACCGACATCAGCCCGGCACCAACATCAGCCTGGTACCGACATCAGCCTGGTACCCGTCCATGACAGCTGCATGGGAGGAACATGATATTCAGGTGGCCTTCCTGTTTCTGCCGGAGGTTTTTTTCCCTCGTCTGTTAGTTTAGTTAGTTTTTCTCTCCACTGTTACCTCCTTCTCACTCAGGATGGAGGATTTTTACCAAATATAACATTTAATGATATCTGTTGAATCAATTTTTTTTTTTTTATGAATTGTCATTACAGTGATCACGGCAGCGAAACAAGACAAAGGCTCAACTGTGGTCTTTCTGTTTCCTTCACAGCCTCTGGTCTCTGAACCGTAGTAAACAAACTGCTGGTATTGTGCTATTTTTGGCTCATAATTAGTGGCTAACACGCTAACAACAACAAAAGAAAAAGTCCGGTTTTCCCTGCATGGAACGGGAACTTTATTGTGTCACTGCAGGAACTTGTAACATCACACAGGTTGTATTGTTGGGCTCCTGTCGGTTAACAGAGAATGTAAATCTATACACGCTGGGCTGCTGTTGATGCTCACTACACTTTTCATCTAACCCCGTTTTCATTCTGCCGGCCCACTACACACACTACATTACCCATAAGGCCACACCATTCAATTCAATTCAATTCAATTTTATTTATATAGCGTCTGTTACAATGACAATTGTCTCTAGGCGCTTTACAGAGACCCAGAGCATGACCCCCGAGCAAATATCATCAACTAAGATTATATAATTAAATCCAATCAATGATAATGGCAGGTAAAAAACTCCCACGTAGGGAGAAAAAAAAAACCTTTATACCAAACAGTGGCAAGGAAAAACTCCACTTTAAGAGGAAGAAACCTTGAGCAGGACCTGGCTCATATGGGGGGACCTTCCTGCCGAAGGCCAGCCGGGTAGAGAAAGAAAAAGAGGGGAGACAGGACAGAGAGAGGATGTAGGACAGAGAGAAGATGGAGGACAGAAAGAGGATGTAGGACAGAGAGAGGAGAGCACAGAAAAAGTAAAAATAATAATAAAGAAGTAGTGGAATTGTTGTAGGGTGAATGCAAGCGAGCTATGGAGGGCCCTTGGGCGTGTGGTCAGCATAATGAGCCATGATAGGCTCTTGAGTATCAGTAATGTGCGGGTGGGGTGTAGGTGAGGTGTGTGAGAGAAGGGGGAGGAGGGGGGAGGAGGAGGGGGTTTGGGTTTAAGAAAAGAGAAGGGTAGGATTTCAAGCAAAAGGATGCAATATATAAACATAAACAGATGGAGGCAGCAGCACTGGGATGAGATGGCCAGAGGACCAGGTCGCCGATCACCACGCCAGTCGGCACCCAAACACAAGTGGAGGAGGAACCCCGGGATGGACAGAGGATGGAACTGCAAGTCAGCATGAAACCCAGGAAACTCTGGCCTGCAAATACACAAAGAGAAAAGGGGGCAGCAGAAACAGCACACAACAACCACAGGAAAGCAAAGAAAATGGAGCACAGTTTCAGTAGCAGGGTGCTCCCAAATAATTATAAATGAGCTGGAGGAGGAGGAAGGGAGGAAGAAAGGGAAGAAAAAGGAGAAGAGCAGTGGAGACACCACTCAGCAGATCATGCTGGTGTCTCCCTGTAGCGTAGGCCTATAGCAGCATAACTATGACGAAGCTGTGATTAAGACGAGTTTACTCTAGTCTTACTACTACAACTATAGTTATAACTATTAGCCCCTACACACTATAGTTTAGACTAACTGTAGGCTTTACTGAACAGAAATGTTTTCAATTTAGTTTTAAAAGATGGAGATAGTATCAGCCTCCTTAACCCAAACTGGTAGCTGGTTCCATAAAAAAGGTGCCTGGTAGCAGAAGGCCCGTCCTCCAAACCTACTTTTAGATATTCTAGGAACGACGAGAGTAATCCTGCACTCTGAGAGCGGAGAGCTCTATTAGGAGCATAACGAGCTATCAAGTCTTGTAAATAGCGCGGAGCTAGGCCATTAAGGGCCTTATATGCGAGAAGCAGAATTTTAAACTCAATTCGAAATTTCATGGGAAGCCAATGGAGGGAGGCTAACACGGGAGAGATGTGATCTCGCTTGCGGATTCCTGTCAGCACCCTCGCTGCTGCGTTCTGGATCAATTGAAGGCTATTTAGCGAGCTTTTCGGACATCCTGCTAACAGCGCATTACAGTAATCCAGTCTAGAGCTAACAAACGCGGTGGATTAATTTTTCGGCATCACCCTGGGAGAGGATGCTCCTAATTTTGGCAATATTTCGGAGATGAAAAAAGGCAGTCTTGCAAACCTGATTAATATGCTGCTTAAATGACATATCCTGATCAAAAATAACTCCAAGGTTTTTCGCAACTGTGCTGGAAGCCAGCGTAAATCCAGTCAATCCATTCCTCAGGTGTTTGGGACCAAAGACAATAACCTCTGTTTTATCCGAGTTTAGAAGCAAAAAGTTAGAGGACATCCAGGACTTAATGTCATTAAGACACCCTTGAAGTTTAGCCAAAGGTTTGTTTCCTCTGGTTTCATAGATAAGTACAGCTGCGTATCATCAGCGTAGCAATGAAAGTTTATGCCATGGCTCTGGATAAATTTTTCCCAAGGGCAGCATGTATAAAGTGAAAAGGATTGGTCCCAGAACTGAACCCTGTGGGACGCCATAGCGGACCCTAGTCCGTGTAGAAGAAACGTCATTAACATGGACGAACTGGAACCTGTCAGATAGGTATGACTTAAACCAGCCTAATGCTGTCCCTTTAATTCCAACAGTGTGCTCTAATCTGTACAGCAAAAGGCCGTGATCAACAGTATCAAAAGCAGCACTGAGGTCCAGCAGAACAAGGACAGAAACTAATCCATTGTCTGAGGCCATGAGGAGGTCGTTGGAGACTCTAATCAGTGCAGTTTCTGTGCTATGATGAGTTCTAAACCCCGACTGAAAAGACCTCAAATAGATCATTTCTATGCAGGTGTTCTCCTAACTGGCTAGCAACTATTTTTTCCAGAATTTTAGAGATAAATGGAAGGTTGGATATTGGTCTATAGTTTGCCAAGATGTCCGGGTCAAGGGATGGTTTCTTGAGCAAAGGTTTAATGACTGCAACTTTAAAAACCTGTGGCACATATCCTAATTGTAGAGATAGGTTAATCTGATCCAAAATTGATATACCAATAGAGGATATAACATCCTTGAACAGTCGAGTTGGGATGGGATCCAACAGACATGTAGATGGTTTAGCTTTACTGATAGTTGAGGTCAACTCAGAGAGGCCCACAGGAGAAAAACAGTCCAGAGTCAAATCAGAAACGGAAGAGATCAACGAAACTGCAGGGATGTCCACAGCCGCCGACAGTTGGGCCTGGCCGATCTCATCTCTAATTTTGATTATTACCATTACCATGGGTAATGGTAATTACCATTACCATTACCCATAAGGCCACCTTCTTAAAGGGGCCAGGCTGGCTCACAGCATTTCTTCACTGTGAGAGAAGGCGCACAACATCCTGTGATGTTTCCGTGATTTAAAAAAAAAATTCAAATTATATTATATATTTCTGAAAAACATCCGCGAATAACTAAAACCGCGGAACTTAAACTGTGACTTGGCAAGGGATCACTGTATAAAGTTTCAATCTGGACTCGGCTGTAATGAACTGGATTATAACTAAATTACAGTTAATTCAATTCAACTCACCTTATCTGTAAAGTTTAAACAGTTAAAGTCCAGTTAAATCCAAATTATATTCCATTTCAGTGTAATACGTGCGTGGTACGAATCATTCCAGGTTCGGTACAATCCTACACCCAGAACCAGCGGGAGAACGTAGCGGAGAGGAGATGGACCGAACGGAGGCTACCTGAGTACGAACATGCTGTAAAAGAGGCGGTCTTTTCTCCTCAGTGGTGGCTCCGCCCAGTTACTCCAGTAGAAGCAGACAGGATCGCCACTGGTGTAGCCGTCACTGCTGGTCTGTTCCTTTCTCGAAACGACGGCAACGTAGCCTGGAACTCCGAATCCGTGTCTTCTGTAATCCGTGTCTTCTGTAATCCGTGTCTTCTGTAATCCGTGTCTTCTGTAATCCGTGTCTTCTGTCAGAGAGTCTCTCGGCTGTCGTACCGTCATGAAGGGACAGATGTGGAGCTTCTTTGTTCTGGATCTATGTGACATACAGTCTGCAGCCTCGAAGTGGCACACAATAGATGTTTGGACGCTGAAAATTACGTAAAATTTATTCTGTCTGGAGAGAGCAGTTAGCCCCAAATCCAACGCTTTACCGCCACCTAGTGGACAAAAGCTGCGATATTTTGGCAGCACTGCGGCGGCCTCAACTGAACTGTATTAATATTAAGGGTTCATGCATGATTAGGGCTTTTCTTTTGGCACCAGTGGTCTTTATTGACAGTGAGGACATGCAGCAAAGGGCTGGACGGGCCGGGAGTTGAACCCGCGACCACGTAGCCTCCGTATACGGGCCACCGCTGCACCACCGGGAGGATGATTACGGGCTTGTTTTGAGTGACGACGATGATACGATGATGAGCTCTTGATTCGTAGCTACGTGTGACGCACAGTCGTGGACGAAGTTCCCCAACGAAGGGAAAAGCTCAACTTTTAAAGGCAAAAGCATGAAACAACGGTTCAGTAACATGAACCAAAAGACGAGATAACACCAGATGCTGGGTGTTGACTGTAATTGCGTCCAGATTGAACGCTGGCGTGTGATGTTTTAGGCTTTTGGAAAAGTGCCACTGTGCCCACTCGACATGAGCTGAGAGTTATTTTTATTTGCAGGGAGACGCCGTTAACTGCAGCAGCTGCGACCGAAGCTTCATCTGCTGTCTGTCAGCGACGTCCGCATTAATGCGCCAACGAAGGCGGCGTCTTGATCAAGCTAGCTGCTGCAGGGCTAATCAGGCCGTGGAGGTTTAAAGGTGGGGTAGGTGTTGTTTTTTTGCAACACTTTTTACAATATTGCCTGAAAACCTTTTCACATTCCCATTGCACCCACTGAAATAAAATGTTTGCAAAAAAACGAAACGTTTTGGTCCAGTGTAGTGGTTATAATCAGAGAAAAACTCTGACCAATCAAAGTAGTGATCATCACTATTTTGATTGGCTGCCTAATACGTCCATCAAATATCAATGCACTCCCTCCCTCCCTCCCTCCCTCCCTGTGGTTCATGTAGTCGTGAATCGTGTGAAGGCGTGGTTTCGAGAGGTGAGCTGAAGAGGAGGAGGCGGGGCCTTTGGGAGGAGGGAGGGAGTGTATATTTTTACAAAATCTCACCTGAGTTTGATTGATGGAACCATTTTTCAAACAACACCTACCCCACCTTTAACTGCCGTTTAATGGTTAGTTGGGGTGAGTATTGACAAGGACCTCGCAATATGATGTATATCATGATACTTGGGTCACGATACAATCACGATATCACGATATATTGTGATATTCTACCCAGTTAATATCAAAATTAAAAGTAAAAATCAAGTTGCTGTATATGTTCATCAGATGATATTGATCATTTAAAGGATAAATTGAGTCAAAACTATTTGCTTCAAAACAACCTATTTATTGTTTATCATAAGTGTTTTTGCACATTTAAGTAACCATTACAACAAACTGACAGCATTGTAACCACTGTAAATTTTTTCCTAAAAAATCGATATTAGGAGCTGAAATATCGATATTATAGTGGACGGCCGAAAATTGTGATATATTGCCAAATCGCTTTTTTTTCACACCCCTAATGCTTAATGACGTCCTCAGTGTTATAAAAGTTTCGTTAAATGTTGGTCTTGTCGGCAGGACTAATCAAAAACTGTTTCGCCAACATTTCCCAGAGTTCAACGTGACCCGAGATCCGTTTGCTTCGAGGTTATTTGTCGGCAAACACGAGCAGTAAACAAATGAGGTGAAGCCATGTTGACCCTCCGGGCGGAGAGTCCGGGTGGGTGCGCCGGGCCGCGGGGCCCCGACGGGGGGGCCGGTTCCACCCGAGATGAGGACTGACACCGGGGTTAGGGGGTTAATTTCTGTAACTGGTGAATTTGCATACAAATGAAAAATGACAGAATTTTTCTGTTCTCCACAAGTTTCAATGTCATCCGCATCAAGCTGGCTCTATCTCCCGCCCAGCCCCCCCTCCCCCCCCCCCCCCCATCCCCCCCCTTCACGCTGTTTGAAGAATATTCATTACTTGTGAAGCCGGGGCACCTTGTTTGCTATTAATCTCCACCGCAGGTCAATGACTTAATTTGCTCAACTTTATCAGCGGTGCCATTCACTTTCTCTTTCTTCCGCCGCCCGTCCGCTGCCTTTGTAGCTTTTTCTAAACGGCTTCTCTTCATAGAAGCAGCTAAGCTTTTTAAAGCACAACAAAGGCACAGTAACTCTGGTCTCTGACAGAGTTTTGAAGACATAAATGAATTACTTGAGAAGGAAATATATGCAGGGCCTCTGGATCGCTGCTTCTCTGCTCAACAGCCAACAACTTCAGGAGACATTTCTGCACAAATCTCACCATATACATTATTTCTCTTTTCTTTTCTTTCTAGGTCTTGATTGGATTTATTGTTTTTATAATCCAGGGGAAATAACTCGGCTAACTCGGGTTCGGGTTTGTCCTCCGATGGCCAACATGGTAGTTCAACAGCAAGTCTTGTTCCTGGTTTTTCCAATTAATTTCCTCACAGATTAAACACAATAAAGCTGCGTTTGATGTCAGACCTTTGTGAAACAGATGTATGGAAGGTTTTTACGAACTGTCCTAAAGAAATGACGCAGAACGAATTAGTAATCAGGGACTACGTAGGTCCATGTGCATTGGTTTCATATGTCTAATTTCATGTCATTATTATATTGATAAATCGTTTTTAAATGACACCAGAAGGAAGAACTGATAGCATTCACTGACATTTTTGGCTGTTTTCAAACTATGTCACACAGCGCTGCACACTAGAGGCTGCAGTTCCTCCACCGACCACTAGAGACTGCAGTTCCTCTACCGAGGCTGCAGTTCCTCTACCGACCACTAGAGGCTGCAGTTCCTCTACCGACCACCAGAGGCTGCAGTTCCTCTACCGACCACCAGAGGCTGCAGTTCCTCTACCGACCACTAGAGGCTGCAGACCACTAGAGGCTGCAGTTCCTTACCGACCATAGGCTGCGTTTCCACTAGAGGCTGCAGTTCCTTACCGACCACTAGAGGCTGCGGTTGTCTACCGACCACTAGAGGCTGCAGTTCCTCTACCGACCACTAGAGGCTGCGTTCCTTACCGACCACTAGAGCTGCGGTTCGTCTACCGACCACTAGAGGCTGCAGTTTCTCTAAAGACCACTCGAGGCTGCAGTTTTTCTACCGACCACTAGAGGCTGCAGTTCCTCTACCGACCACTAGAGGCTGCGGTTCCTCTACTGACCACTAGAGGCTGCGGTTCGTCTACCGACCACTAGAGGCTGCAGTTTCTCTAAAGACCACTCGAGGCTGCAGTTTTTCTACCGACCACTAGAGGCTGCAGTTCCTCTAACCGACCACTAGAGGCTGCAGTTCCTCTACCGACCACTAGAGGCTGCCACCTAGAGGCTGCGTTTCTCTAAAGACCAGCTGCAGTTTTCTACCGACCACTAGAGGCTGCAGTTCCTCTAAAGACCACTAGAGGCTGCAGTTCCTTCCGACCACTAGAGGCTGCTCACTAGAGGCTGCAGTTCCTCTACCGACACTAGAGGCTGCGGTTCCTCTAGAGGCTGCACTACGACCACTAGAGGCTTTCCTGACCTAGAGGCTAGGCTGCAGTTCTCTAAAGACCACTCGAGGCTGCAGTTTCTACCGACCACTAGAGCTGCAGTTCCTCTAAGACCACTAGAGGCTGCAGTTCCTCTACTAACCACTAGAGGCTGCAGTTTCTCTAAAGACACCGAGGCTGCAGTTTTTCACTAACCGACTAGAGCAGTTCCTCTACCGACCACTAGAGGCTGCAGTTTTTCTACTGACCACTAGAGGCTGCAGTTCCTCTACCGACCACTAGAGGCTGCAGTTCCTCTAAAGACCACTAGAGGCTGCAGTTCCTCTACAGACTACTAGAGGCTGCGGTTCCTCTACCGACCACTAGAGGCTGAAGTTTCTCTACCGACCACTCGAGGCTGCAGTTTCTCTACCGACCACTAGAGGCTGCAGTTTCTCTACCGACCACTCGAGGCTGCAGTTTCTCTACTGACCACTAGAGGCTGCAGTTCCTCTACCGACCGCTAGAGGCTGCAGTTTTTCTACTGACCACTAGAGGCTGCAGTTCCTCTACCGACCACTAGAGGCTGCAGTTCCTCTAAAGACCACTAGAGGCTGCAGTTCCTCTACCGACTACTAGAGGCTGCGGTTCCTCTACCGACCACTAGAGGCTGAAGTTTCTCTACCGACTTGAGGCTGCAGTTTCTCTACCGACCACTAGAGGCTGCAGTTTCTCTACCGACCACTAGTGTCTGGCTCCAACAGTGAGCTAGTTAATCTTTATTGACCTCCATGTTAAAATGTCCATCTTTACAGCAGAAATTAACAGACTTACAGTTTGGTAAAAGTTCAGTTCTGGTCTCCATAGATTAGATTTACATCCACGATGACTTCATAGTGGTGAAACTTTTTCGTGTTTCATCAGGTAAATTCACATGAACTCATCCTCTGTGGCTCCTGGCTTCCTCATATTTTGGTCTAATCCTCCAGTCTCTTTGGTCGTGGAACCTAATTAATTAGCAATTACCATTTAAAATTTCAGTGGTGGAATATTTAATAATCGTCCCAGCTGATTATTCGCCTCAAAAAACAAATCCGCCTCCGTTCCACCTTGAACACGACCACCTTTATATCCTTAGAAAGCAACATTCAGGCTGACCCCAGCTGAATGTTGGGAAATTTAGATGAAGACGACATAACGTGGCTTCTCAGTCCATCAAAATCACTTCAGGAAACCGACATCACGGCGGGTTTGTCCGGTTCTTGTTATGTCAACAGTCAGGCTGAACTTCACCAGTAAAACCAAAGTAACAAACTAAAAGACAGTGAATTAAATGTTGAAATAAGTTGGCAGAAATCCCCCAACGTCAGTCCAGAACTGTGTATCTCAGCTGTCTTACTGATGCTGGGGATGAAACATCTCTTCCACCTTCTTGTCAATAACGTTTCATCTGTCGAGTCCACCTGTGTTACCTGTCTTTGCTACATGTGATGTCATCAGCTGTTACATGGCAGCAGGTACAGCAGTTGGATTCATGGCAGCGTCTTCGTGTTCCTGCAAATGTATTTAGAGAAATTACCCGACACTGTTGCAGTGCGCCGTAGATCATGAAAAATGCAGTAATGCACGAGTCCTTCTGTGGGGTTGAGCCTCTTAAAAGCAGCAAGCAGGTGTAAATTAATGTTCTAGTCAGATAGAAGAAGAATTTACTTTCCCCACATGATGTATCTTTGTCTGCTTCCTAGTAAATAGTCTAAAATGATGTAACAGCTTTTAATCTTTACTTGTTCAGGCTGCACCGACCAAACAATCTGAAAGCCCTGAGTGGAGCGTTCGTCGAGCGTTCATGAAGTATTCAGCAAACGGTGCAGGATTATATCTATATTCTGAAGCATAAAAGGACCAGGAAACAATATTGGGTCGCCATGTTTGTTTATCTCGCCATAAAATGCAGGTGTGACGGAGCCGCGGCATTCGTTTGCACAGATTTGAGCAGCATTTAACCATCTGTTAGCGAATCCTCGCGCACCAGACACGTACGCCGCTAACCAGCGAGGCTAAACAAGCTCCAGAAGAAATTACTGCAACGTCGGTTGTTGCCTCCTGCAGGCATTTTGAACTAAAGTAAAACTTTCCAGCTTCATTAAAGAGCCTTACTCCTTTTTCCAGGAGAGAAAAGTTGAAAAAAGGAGGCATTAAAAAAAGTGCATGAGGCAGAGTATAAAGCATAAGAAAGTAAGGGGAAAAAAAATGTCTTGTGAACCATTGTTTGGATCTTTATGCAAAAATCTCCTTTGTGTTTCAAACTCTTGATCCCCCACAGGCAAAGAAGGGGAGCGTATTGATCTGTGCTGAAAGGAGACAGGCCTTTCATCACGCTTCCTTCTCACCTTAGACGCCTTTGAGGGAGCTCCTTCAAGATCGCAGCACCCTCGCTGGCTACTGGCCAGAGATTAGGACGGCGATAACCTACCCAACCCTAATAGGTAGCAAACCACAGCAGCGGCTGTCTAATTAGCGCTGATCAAAGCTGAGGACTTTATCCCCAAAACAAACCTGCACATTTGAATGTGCTTCGGAGAGAGGATCGGAGGAGCAGAAGGAGGTGGAGAGAAGGGTGGGGGGGGGGGGGGGGACTTTTGGAGGAGGGGGGCTGGATAATGATGAAATGCACGACTTTGCCTCTTCACCTTGTCTCGTTTTCCCGCTTGATCTGCATGCAGATGTGTAAGCGCAGAGTCGGCCCTAAGACAGACGTCCACGCTTTCGTCTCCAGCCGACCCATCAGGCTGAAAACGTCGCACCGCATTCGTTGACCTCGTGATCAAAAACCGTTGGCTGTTTCTCAGAACCAGATCTAACCAGTCTGAGCAGGTCTCTGCTGCATGCGTCCGCCAGGAACCGACGAGTCTTTGACCGTACACCTGGGTACGGACTTTGGACTGGGACAGTACTTCAGCTGAGACGCAACAGGTGTCCACCAGAACGGACACCTGTTGATAGACACTGAAATGAATCTGTATGTCATGGCCTGGTTGCCATGGCAGCCCTCTCCCTGTCTTTAGTGGTTCCTGTCTTCATTGTTTTCTGCTTCCTCCCTCTTGTTACCTTGATTCCCTGCACCTGCCTCTCGTTGATCCTCTGTGTGTTTAAGTCTTGTCTTTCCCCCGTCCTCTGTGGGTCCATTCGTCTTCACGGCTGCTGTTTCACCTCTCGTCGTCTCCCTGGACTCTCAGTTGCCTTTTTCTGTTTTTGGATTTCTGGATTTTTGTGTTTTCTTGTTTTTTGAACTCCTCCCTCTACTACCTGCAGAACCTGACGGTGAGACGGATCCTGAGCAGAGCAGCGCTGCATCCAGTTACCTCTCAGGTGGGAAAAGCTGGGAATAGAAACCCAACTTCAGCAGACAATCCAGCTGAAACTAGAACTAGAAACTCAGAGGTTCTGCACAAATCTGTGCAAAATTCACTTTACAAATGAATGCAGTGATCCCTCGCCAATTAGCGCTTTAAGTTCTGCGGTTTTAATTATTAGCGGATTTTTCAGAAATATGTAATAAAAAAATCAAGAAAAAATTGCGGAAACATCACAGGATGTTGTGCGCGTTCTCTCACAGTGAAGAAATGCTGTGAGCCAGCCTGGCCCCTTTAAGAATGTGGCCTTATGGGTAATGGTGTGGCCTTATGGGTAATGTAGTGGCCTTATGGGTAATGTAGTGTGTGTGTCGTGGGACGGCAGAATGAAAACGGGGTTAGATGTAAAGTGTAGTTAGCATCAACAGCAGCCCAGCGTGTATAGATTTACATTCTCTGTTAACCGACAGGAGCCCAACAATACAACCTGTGTGATGTTACAAGTTCCTGCAGTGACACAATAAAGTTCCCGTTCCATGCAGAGAAAACCAGACTGTTTCTTTTGTTGTTGTTAGTGTGTTAGCCGCTAATTACGAGCCAAAACTAGCACGATAGCAGTGGTTTGTTTACTACGGTTCAGAGACCAGAGGCTGTGAAGGAAACAGAAAGACCACAGTTGAGCCTTCGTCTTGTTTCGCTACTTTTTTTAGTGGTTTTAAACATATTTTAAACACATTATTGAGGCTCGGGGGCTCCGGCTCCGGCTGCAGTTTTCAGATTTTGATTTTTGCGGGGGGGGGGGGGCCGCCGGTCCCCATTAATCGCGAAAAATAAGGGATCACTGTACATGATTAAACTGGCCAAACACAGCCAGAAGGAGTCTTCAAAGCAAAACTAAAGGACTTTCATTCATATAAAAATATCAAGTTTCAACGTTAACTGAAGGAATATTCTGTTACGAAGTTAACGAAGTGCTGTCCAGCGACAGCGATCTTACATCCCGTCCGTCAGTAAAAACCAGCTGAAGAAGCTTTGTGCTTCTGTCCTGAAGGGAGAACTGTGAATTAAAGGAAGCTCACTAGTTGGACATCATGGCCCCGACTCAAGGAGGTCATTAAGGAAGAAAAAAGAGTAAATCTTAGTTTTGTCAAAGCGACTTCGAACTTCTTTAATCTTGATTACTGGAAGCGCCGAGTTGCTGTGACAGGTTTTGAGGAGGAAACTGTTTTACAGCTCTTAGAGATTGGTATCAAAAAGAGGAAAAAAAAACAATTTATAATGGCAGTCTTGTTGGGCAAAAGAAAACTTCGGTATTTGTCTCGTTGTAGTGAACCGATGAAGTGCTGCAGGAACGTAGCTCAAGTTGAAGTTCGATACATCACAGTTAATTTCCACCACTGGATCTTTGACCTGCAATCAAACCGCCGCCAGTCTTCACTTCCTGCAGTCATTTATTCAGGTGTTACCTTTACTTCATCCTGCATCTGCGTTGCAAATTTCCTTTTGAAGGCAACATCTGCCCCAGAATCAAAGTCCTTCCTAATGACTCCTCCTGAGACCCATGAGCTCTGACCGCGATGACATCATCGCGCCGGAGCTTAAAAAAGCCAAATCTGACGCCTGCGTGATGGCACCGCGAGATAAGAATCGCACGAAGGCCAAAACTATGTGAAAGCAATTTGTGGGATTGCAGAGAGGAAGGAGAAAAGTGCAAACGTGTCTCACTTTTCATCAGTTTTCCTGGAGGTCTGATGGCTCTACGTCACGGACGTCAAACCGAAGCCTGCGGGCGAAATCGCCGTTTCACTTCATCCGGCCACGAGAGCCTGCAAAGACAATAACGTACTTATAATTTCAGAAGAAATCTTGAAGGAGCACAAACGTAACTTCCTGTTTGACCTGAAAAACTGTAATAACTGAGTTGAGAGAGCAGCGAGGAGACCGCTGAGCAACTTACGATAAAAAGTTACTATTTGACGTCTCATCGTCATGATTTTGCAAATGTTCAGATTTTATGACAAATTAGTAATCTGCCCTTTTTGGTCAAAAGGTTAATTTTGTAAAATTCGTGATTTTCTTCTTTTTGTTTGACAGTGAAGGAGAGACAGGAAACAGGGAAAGACACACGGCAGAGGGTCATCTGGGGAATCGAACTCGCGACCAGCCGCAGGAGGACTGGAGCCTCCGTACGTGGACCGCCCGCCCGAACCGCTGCTCCACCAGGCGGCCCAAAATTCAGGATTTTCATGGTGAGAACTTCTGTGATGCAAAATTTTCAATTTCACAACAGATTCATAATTTGTGGCCAAAAAAAATTACAAATTGATGTTTTAAAAGAAAAAAATTGTTACTTTAAGTTAACAAATTTAGCAAAATCGCAAATTTTATTTCAAACAAAAAGTTGTTTTCCCTTTTTTAATTGAAAAAAGTAAATCTGTTATTTAAAAATTCACCATTTTTAGTCAGAGGTTGTGATTTAATTACAAAAAGTTGCATTTTTGATAGCGTTAGCGTACTGTAGCATAGCGTAGCATAGTGTAGCATAGCGTAGCACAGGAACAGGATTTTAACATCAGTCTATCAGGAAACGCCGTCGTAGACCGAGTCCAGGAAGCAGCAGGACGTCTGGAGAGCTCTGCTGCCACCTGGAGGTGTGATGGCGTCAGAGCTGCTGATGAACGTCCACGTTTAACCGCCGGCTGTCGGGCTTCAGTTCATCTACCTCACGGAAACCTCCGGGCCTCTGGCGGCGCCACCTGGAGGTGTTGGACATGCTGTGGACGTCTCGCAGGTGAGGGCCGACAGCACTGAAGACGGGGGACGAATAGCGGCAGCGAAACTTGACTCCGTTTACAGACGCTCGGCCCAAATGTACAAACTGCCACGACGGTGAAAGTGTTTGAAATTTGATCTGAGGCCGGAGCGGCGGGTTGTCATGTATGTCCTCAAAAAAAAAAAAAAAGATTCTCCTAATGAATTCCTGATAAAAGAAAGTTTACTTCTTGCATTAAATTGGCACATTTCCAGCTGATCAGTCCGTGATGGATGTGTCCTAATCTAAATGGAGGGAGGAATTTTTCCGATCCTTTTATGTGTGTCTTTCCCCGAGATATTAGATGTGGAGGCGCGGCCTCGTGGCTCAGAAAGACGGTGGGGGGGGCGCCCTGATTTCCCTCTCACCCGCCTCTTTGCTCTGCGTTTAAATATCTTGTACCTGTGATCGTCAGCATGTGTGAGCCGCTTCTCCTCAGGCATTAAACATATGCCTGAAACATACGCTGCGCGTGGAGCGCTAACGTAGCTAGCGAAACGTCGATCCAGGAATTACTCAGCACCTCTCAGAGAAATCTAGAAGGACCTCTGAATCTGAATCATACCGGAGAGAAACGGGGGGTTTCACGCCTCGGGAGGCAGAACGGCGCCCGGGAAAGTCGTGTGAGCTCAATGTGTGCGTCTTTATTGAGACGTTCACGCACACGCGTGTGTTAACGCCCCCCCCCCCTCCATCTTCCAGCGAAAAAGGCCTGACCCAAATACGGCGGGAAGACAACATGTGACCTGCTTAGTGTCTCACCCCCAGCGCCGCTAGCTGGAGGCGGCGGTCCGGTGGCGGCGCACGCGTAAGGTGGGAGTCACGGCGAGGGGGGGGGGGCTGAGTCAATTAGTGGGAGGGAGCACGGATGCTGGCGGATGGAAAACATATTGTCCAGAGCCGACCCGGCGCAGGATAATTACTGGAAAGATCAAGGCGCCTCAGCAGAAACAAAATCAGGAAAACAGTTCTGGTTTCTGATTCACAGGACTGTTGAATTTAAAAAAGAAAAACACAAAAATAAAACAGAATTACAGTTAGATTTTGACTTTTAAAGGAGTTTAAACCGTTATTTCCTCATGGTTTCTGCACGTCCACCGAGTCCACGAGTTCGTTAATTTCATGCTGCTGAAGATGCGCGGCGGCGTTCACGTGTCGCCAGTAAAAACGAGAAACTTCTCTTATCTCGCTCATTTGTAATTAAGCATCGAGGTTATTTCCGGTTTTGAAACTGGTTAAACTCCAAAGACTTTTTGTTTTTCAAGAAGTAAATTAAGGTTTAGGCCGTTAAAAGAAAAAAAAGGGCAAAGTGGTGACGGGAAATTCAGTGTTTTACAAAGCAGAAGATTAAAACATGAAACTGAAATGTTTAGTGTTTTAGTTCGGTTGTCAACAAATTAAAATAATGGAATTAATTTTGTGATGATGTGGAGTTAATCACAGAAGATATTTTTCATCTGGTTATTCACATGAAACTATAACCTGGACATTTGATAGTTTAGTCTGTTTTTAGTCGTATCTGTAATATAAGCACACATTTAAACATCTGTATATTTCATTTAAACCACTCCTACTCATATTTTAGTTCATGTTTCATGTGTTTGTTTTTTTTTAAATTCTCTCTTTCTTTTCTTTGTTTCTGTCCCTCTGTGAGCTGAAAGTCAGATCCAGAAGAACCAAACTGTTTTTTGTTTTTCAAATGTTGTTGGGTTTAAAAAGTAAAAAGTCTTGTCCTGGACTTTTCTTCTGTGGCTCTTTGAAAGAAAAAAAAAAAAAAACACTACAGCTCAATTTTTTTGTAGCTTGACATTTTATTTTAACTTGTTGAAATTCTTGTCTTCATGTGATTTAATGGAGAAAAAACCAGATTTTAGGGGGAAGGAGCTGCAGCTTTTATCAGGGAGAACTAATGCGCTGCATCTCCAGAGGTTTGCACTTATGAGCTGTACATTAAATCTGTTACTAAACCAGTTTATTGACCATAAAATAGCAACCTTAAAGCACTCTTGGATCCGGGTTATACGTTTCTGAGCGCGTGCAGGCCCGTCTTATGAAAATCTGAATTGTCTCATTCTCCAGTCTCAACTATTGCGCTGCAGTTTGTGGCACAGAAACGTAATTAAGTCAAGAATAAATTAAAGCACGCTCGCAACATACCCACACATGCTGCAATTTATACTTGAAGACTTTAGTGTCAGCCTGAAACGGAGCTGCTTATGAAACCCCCCCCCATCTCAAACACAAGCACGGATGCAAATGTGTCTTTTGGCGATGAAAAAGCTGTCTGAGCTCATTTGTAGTCTCCGGCCCGAGGACGAATCAGATCACAGAGATGGCGGCTGACCCCTGAGCTCCTCCCCCCGCCCGTGGCTCCTGGCCCTCCTCAGGCTCAGGTAGTGCTGGAGGGGGGGGGCCTCCGTTGGGTCAGCAGGCTCTGTGTGTCCCCCAAATGTCCCCACATGACACATTCCTGTTGGAGAGTTATTGAAACCAACAACCACCAACCAACCAGGCAAGTCCAGCAGGCAGCCAATCAGAGGGCTCGAATCGGGGTAAATAAGGCTCAGTCAACACCTGAGGGTCAAACCAAGAGAAATGGGCACAGTCACTGAAATAACTCTTATTTATAGTATATTACATTACAATATAATGTAATATACTGACAGTTAGGGCAAGTCTAACTGAAATTAATGGAAACCAACATTCAGATCCAGTGATGGATGTAATCTTTCTCCGTGTCAGTTATTTAGATGATTTTTCATCTTTGAGGTATTTATGTAATGACCATATATACAAAGATATCAAAGATATGCACTATTTTATTCAAAAAATATCCAGATAGTTGATTATATTTGCAGTAAAACCTTTGTCAGTGATCTATGAGGGCAAGTGATACTAAAATAATTTCTCTTTAATTGTAATCGAGGTAACTTGTTCAGTTAATGGTGATATTGATTTGCGGTCCTGTATCCCAGACGTCCCTATATTTGTTTTTAATGACACTGATAAGTTCCCCGGTGTTTTAAAGCCACCATACCCGCCGTATCGTGGTGAACCTTAGAAACTCACAGTAAAAAGACTGATAGCTAAGCTTACGGAAGTTAATGCTAATCATGGTTAGCGGCGCTAAGCTAATTTAGATGTAATAAGAATTAAACTGATAAAATGGTGATGAGTATAATGAATATTTGTATTGATATGAGGCCAGTTGAGACAGAAAGGTGCCTTTTTTATTCATGTAATGAGAATAATGTGTCATTCTTTTTAACCATTCTTGGTTAAAAGTAAAAAGATGTGGTGTGATTTGAATAGAGTGTTCTGGTTATTTGATCTGTAGGCTGGTTTTATGTTTCTGGATCAGGACTTGATCCAGATTCTGAACCGGTGGAGGTTCGGTGGTGAACCAGGACTCTCCCTTCTGGCAGGAGGCTGCGGTCCATCAGGACCAAAACCTCACGCCACAGGAACAGTTTCTTCCCGACTGCAGTGGGCCTCATCAACAAGGCCCAGGACCCCCACTGTCTCTGACTGCCCCCCCCCCTCCCTAACACATACACGTTATATTAACGTAAAGTAAAGGATACATCCCTCTGCGTTACATTAACGCACAACTGTGGACTACAGGCCATTACAAAATTTAAAAAAAAAAAAAAAAAAAAAAAACATTTCCCATATTGTCCATGCCTCTAACTTTAATTTATAATATTTATATGTCATTCTATTGTGCATTTATTCCATTTTAGTACCTGTTCTATATTTTCTTATTTCCTATATTTCTATATTTTTCTTATATCTTATATGTTTATATGTTCTGCACCAGACATCAAGCTAAATTCCTTGTATGTGAAAACGTACCTGGCAATAAAACTGTTTCTGATTCTGATTCTGAGGAAGGATGGAGCGGTGGACGGTCCACCCAGAGGAGCTTCAGACATCATCTCACTTCACAGGTGATCCAGGTGAGAACACAACTCATAAATCTACCTGGTTGTGACCAGATGAACAACATTAGACATAAAACAGAACTGAAACTGAACTCTGACCTCCAAATAAAGACGGAGGGACAATTTCTGCTGAACTTTTATTTAATTTCTTTATTTTTCCACCTTTTTGAACGAGTTCTATTTTTATTTCTTTTTCGTCCACTGCAGAATCTAACCGATTAACGGTTGTTAACTGTTAGCTGTTAACGTCGTGTTTTCCTGTTTGAGTAGCGACGATCACCTCTGCACCTGGAGGGAGTGCAGGTGTCATCGAATCTTCTTCCCATCAGGATAAAAATGCTACACGACGTTAAATTAAAGCCGAAAATCTGCACTTTAATCATATCGTGATTGATTTATTTAAAATCCATCGTGGTGGTGCATGAAAGCAAAATCATGTTTCGACTACCTCTGGACTCTGGAAGTCTAAAACCAGACGTCGTCGTTGGGGTTTATTGGTCCGAGCGGTATTGATGAGGATCGATAGTCGACCAGAAACATTTCAGCTGAGGTTCGTATCAGCTCACAGAAGCAGCGGATGAATATACATGACATGGCTGCGCTGCCTCTGGAAAAAAAATAAAAATAAAAACCGAATCCATTTCACGTTAATGACGGACGACTATAACTCAGACGAAAGCGGCCGCCTCACAAAACAACTGTGTTCCTCTCTTAATGTGATCAGCGCTGATGATTTTCTCCTCGATAATGATTCATCAAACGATTCAGCGGCGGTCACAAAAGGGCTCCAGTCATTAATAAAAGAACAGAGTCAAAGCACCTTGGGGAGCCTTTCTCCCTCTCTCTCTCTTTTTTTCTCTCTTTCTTCCCCGTCCTCGCGTTTGGACCTACTTATCATTAAAGCGACTGTTACATCTGAATGAAATCTCATTGTTGGGTTTCAAGATGTGAATAAAATTCCATTTCAAATTAAGCTCCATTAGCATCACTGAGAGTGGGGAGATTGGGGTGACCTTTCCCTGCGTTGGAAGTTTCCCTCCTCCCGTTGACGGAGGTGAAGGGAAGGTCTTATCTCCTTTCTGAGCCTTTGCTCCTTTAACTTCAGTCTGGGGATGAAACTAAAGATTTGGCGACACCTCTGAACCGGCCGTTCAGGTGAAGACCACCTAACGCTCCTCACCGTGACGATATTTTTACAACAATGAAGCCAATTAAAAATAAGAAATGTGGGTCATCCTCAGTAGCTCGATAGCTTGAAGTTAGTCATTTCCCGTATGACCTCATCAGTCTCCCACAAGGCTGCGGAGGAACTTTGGTTTGTTCTTCGTTCACAGTGTTGTTTTAGCTAATTGGAGGTCTGGACTTGAATTAAAGGGACTGTTGCTGCAAAAACAGTTGAGTTCAGGCAAAAACTGAGAAACGAGGTGAGGAAAGCAAAGGAAGTGGAGGAGGAAGAGGAAACGGAAGGATGAGGGGATGGATTGATGCGGAGCGGTGGGGTCAGAGGTCAGACCAATAAACAAACCAGGGCATCGATTTCCCGGCGCTCTCCGACGGTCCCGTCCGGTCGCTCTGCTCTCCGCTGATGTCCCAGAGAAGACGCCCGTTGTCCCCCCCGCCCCCCCGACGTGTCCCGCTGGACGGTGCATGTGAGGCGAAGCACTACCAGAAATTAGTCGTGATTTTATTGGCGGGAGTCGGAGTCGCCTGCTGCCCAGAGACCAGCGGATCAGATGCTCTCAGCGTCTTTATGTGAAGGAATTAAACAGCAAAGCAAAGTGATATTTTTCTACATCACCCTGTTACAGCTGCGTGAATTTATTATTGATCTTGTAAAACAGCGAATGCTGTTGTAAAACGGCTGCATGTGATTTGTAGCCGCTTTTAACGACGTCTGCAGGTAATTGGTCAAATACATTACACAGGAACATTTGAAAACATTGAGGTTTTTTATACATAATAAAAAGAAGAACCCACTGTCATATTTGTTTTATTTTTAATTTTGGTAAACATTAAGAGCAATTTTATGCACTTGTAAAGAGCATTGTGGTGAAAGAATCGTGGGGACGTCTCTGGTCTTTTGTCCAGATCAGATGTCCTTCGTCCTGGACGGCCGTCTCTCTGGTCTGGAGACAGAAGAGCCAGATCTTTCTCTTTTAAACTAGGGATGCACGATAACTGTTAATTTAAACCGATAACACACACATATACCTAAGATCATTACATCAACACTATGAACAAAATCAAAAATAGTTTTGACTTTTTAAATGAACAGATATTTATTTTTTCCAGTGAAAACTATTGTCAAGCCTCTCAAACATTTTCTTAAAGCTATCAAACAAACCTATTTGATATCTCACATTAACTTAAATAAGGTTCATTACTGACTGATATAAAAAATAAAGGCTCCTTGAACTGATGGAAATACATGCATCAGAATTACTAACTGAAAAAGATTAACATTTAAAGGATTTTGACTTGTGGTTCCATTTAAATTAATACCTTTAATTAAAGTAAATGAGGTTCAGCAGTTTTTGTTTTTGTTTTTTAATCTCATGGAAGCTTTAGATGAGAGGAATGAGGGAGAGGAGAGACTGCTGCTGGCTTGTGCATGTTAGCTTTAGCTTCCGTTAGCTCACGTTAGCGGGATTTCAAAACTCCATGGAAGCGATTGTTATGTTGTAGGTGGCTCATCAGGTTTTACGTATTAAAGCTTGTGCTTCCCTCCTCGTAGAATTCACTCGGAGGATTCGTCACAAATAACCACCAAACTATCTTCTTCTGAAACTTTAACGAAGTTTCACGCCGCCATGTTTGTTGTGATCAGCGCTGTGCTGCAGGCTGCATTCAAGGTGTAACGTAAATTCCCACTTTCCCTCGTTTGCTAGTCGTTCTTTCAGCCTTTTCTATTTTTTTTTCTTTTTTATGTGTAACATGAGGGGAAATACTGCGAATATCAATTAAAGTCAGCAACTATCAATCAATCAATCAATGTTTATTTGTAGAGCCCTTTTCAACACACAAGGTGACCAAAGTGCTTTCCATTAAAATCCGCATTAAAACATTAAAACATTAAAACAAAACACTTTAAAATCAACATAACAATATAATTAAAATTAAATTAAAAATATCTCACATCAATACTGTGTATTAAAAGCCAGTCTAAATAAATAGGTTTTAAGTCTGGATTTAAAAACCCCAAAGTCAGTGATAGTGCGCATTTCTGGGGGCAGCTTATTCCAGAGTCTGGGTCCAGCAACTGAGAAGGCCCGATCACCCCAGAGTTTAGTCCTGGTTCTGGGGACTTCCAGAAAGAGCTGGTTTGAGGACCGTAGACCTCTAGTGGAGTTCTGAACACGCACTTGTTCACATAAATAGAGAGGGGCAAGCCCATTGAGGGCTTTAAAACAAAGATTAACATTTTAAAAATCAATTCTAAAAGAAACAGGAAGCCAGTGAAGAGCAAATAAAACTGGAGTTATGTGTTCCTGACGTCGAGTATTAGTTAAAAAGCGTGCAGCGGCGTTCTGAACAAGCTGAAGACGGCCAAGTGACGACTTGGAGACACCAACATACAAAGCATTACAGTAATCAATTCTAGAACTTATAAAGGCATGAATGGTTTTTTCCAAGTCTGCACGATTTAGAAATTGCTTTACTTTTGTTAAAATCCGTAACTGATAAAAACTGGCCCTGACCACGCTGTCAATTTGCTTGTCAAATTTTAAGCTGCCATCAAAAATAACTCCAAGATTCCTCACAGAAGCTTTCACTTTAAAAGATAGATCACCAGAGTGTGCTGAATCACCAAAGAAGACATACTCTGTCTTATCGTCATTTAGGTGCAGAAAATTTTGCCCCAACCACATTTTAATATCTGCAATGCAGTCAGAGAGAGTTTGAAGAGCACCACTTTTATTTGGGAGCACAGGAAGATAAATTTGCAGGTCATCTGCATAGCAGTGGAAAGCTAGGTTGTGCCTGGCTATGATAGAGCCCAGAGGCAACATGTAAAGTGAAAACAATAAAGGGCCCAGTATGGAGCCTTGGGGCACACCACAGATCAAAGGAGCAGCAGAGGAGGACAAGTCGCCAATCATTACAGAAAAACTTCTGTTTGTCAGGTACGATTCAAACCATTTCAGCAACTACTAAAATTATGACCGAGTTAACGAGTTGTTTTCTGGCATGAGGGGGTATTCTTGATTTTCCTGATTGAGTAATCGTTTTTCTGATTATGCCGACGTCACTTGAACACAGCATTCACTGCTGGTCATTCAAGGCTCAGAGGGAGCGAGACACTGCTGTGTTGACAGAAATATAAATGTTATCGGGACTATTTGAAGTGATATCGGAGTTAACGGGATGACATCATAATTTCCTGTTATCGTGCACCCCTAGTTTTAAAGAGTATTCAGCACATCAAAGCTACATTTTCACATGTTTTACTGTCAGCAAACACTGACGACGTAACTCTACATCCGTCCACGTCGCTGCATCAGTCGTAGCTACGATTCAAGACCAGTTACGACTCGCTGAGTCAAGGACAGAGGACAGTTTGGACCTCCTGTCCTGATGATTGATTTAACGTCTGAAAGCGTCGTCTCTGACGGTGCTGGTGGTGTTTTCTCTGCTGTGACCGCAACTAAAGTGGAAGAACTTCCTCATAGTGTCGCCTCCTTGTAAACGGTTGTATGTTCGACTTTGGGTCTGGATTCTGCCTCCAAGAGGAGACTTCTGGTATCACACGTTCAACTTTCTCCTGGTGGACGTTGAAAAAGACCTGTTTCAGCTCCACGTTACACCAAAAAGTTTCCTTCTAAAAACCGAACATTTCTTGCAGATTTTCACGATGGATTGGAAATGATTCTGAGCTCTTTTAGCTGAAGGCCCATCCATGGCTTCACGAGACATAAGAAGGTAATGATTGACCCTCACAGCTGGGTTGATGTTTGAAAAGCTGCTGGATCCCTTTGACATGTGTCGACTTGTTTTGGCAGACGGCGGCAGGAATACCGATGCCTGTACGAGCTCTCAGTGATGCGCTCAGAATCGGCCCGTTTATTGACGCGGTGAAGTTTGATATTGCGCTCACACAAAATCGCTCCACGTTTTGGATTTCAGGTTGGAATCAGAGCTGGACAGGAGAACATTTATCGTCTTGATCTGAGAGGATCAACACTGACCTCAGCTTTTAAGTCAGTTTATTTGAAAATTGGCCTCAACTATCAATAAATTCTCTTCTGTGTCTGATTATGAGGTTGTCCAGTAAAAACAGGCATCGTTTCTCTCTGTCCATACATTAATCCCCCGTATACCTAAACACATGGACCATATGGGTCTCCATCGCTCAGTCCAGTTTTATCTCAGATGGGCCCAAAGACAAATGCTGGCTGGGCAGATGTTCACTCCAAGGGGAGGTGGTGTACGGGTCTTTGAAATCCTTGAAAAAATACTTTAATCTTAATGTTACCATGGTGTGAAAAGTGCTGGTCCATTAAAACGATCAAATTCCATTTGATTGACAGCTAGCTAATCCATATGTCATCATTTTAGCCACTTATCTAGTTCCAGTTCTCTAGTCCTGGTCCCAGTTCTCTAGTCCTGGTTCCAGATCTCTAGTCCTGGTTCCAGATCTCTAGTCCTGGTTCCAGCTCTCAAGTCCTGGTTCCAGTTCTGCTAGTCCTGGTTCCAGATCTGCTAGTCCTGGTTCCAGTTCTCTAGTCCTGGCTCCAGATCTCTAGTCCTGGTTCCAGTTCTCCTCTGCTAGTCCTGGTTCCAGCTCTGCTAGTCCTGGTTCCAGTTATCTAGTCCTGGTTCCAGCTCTGCTAGTCCTGGTTCCAGATCTCTAGTCCTGGTCCCAGTTCTCTAGTCCCGGTTCAACAGCAACACTTGAAATGAGGATGTTTGGACAGATTTGATCAGAGTGAATGTAAAGTGATAATAATTAGAATCATAGATTAGCAGAAGCTAAGCCACCAAAGCTAAAACAGCTAACTTTGATTGACATAAGGTGGGCTTGTTTCAGCCGGTTCTCAGTGCTGCTGGTTCAGGGTCAGGTTCAGGGTTACCTGCTGTATGAAGAACCGGAGGGTTCATATTCACTCTTCAGAGACCTGTGGATGATGTCACAGAGGGTTTGTCCAGTTCTTCTTCTACTGGCTGTGGTTAAAATCTTCAGAAACCTGAAAAATGAACAAATCCATGCAAATGACTCTGAACTGAAGCAGCACTGTACAGAAAAATGGGCCAAAAATTCCTCTAAAACAAGATAAAATCACGCAGTTATCGCTGGTAAAGGTGCATCGAAGAGTGAACGATGCTTCTGGTGTTTTCTCTTAATTTATTCTGAATAAATAACGGCACGTTGGTCATCTGAGGTTGGCTTTGCCTCATTTCTTCCTTCTCCGGTTTTCTGTGTTTGCAGTTTGGTATTAATGACTTCACTGGAATGATTTAACTGCCAAGATAAGAGGTTGAGAGGCTGGAGGAGAGCATTAAAGCAGCTCATCAGACCAGTGACCTGAACCAGTAACACCAGCAGACGTTTCTGGAACGCCACACCTTTGTTTTCCTCTTCACAGCTCAGCTCCGCTCCCATCCTGCCTCCCGTCCTCCAGCGCAGATGTGCAGAAAATGGAAAAAGGCTTTTTCCTGTGTTTTTTAATCCCTCTGCTCCCTAATTGGCCTCTCTTTACTGTGAAGTGAGTTCAATCTGAAGGCAGATAAAACAAGTGTTGGGTGAGGGCGCAGGCACCGTGTCACTGTGTTTTCAAGCATGAAGTGAGCGCTTTTGAACTAATTTCCCAGCCTCTGCAATTAAAAGCTCCAGAGTCGTTAAAGTAACTTCATTTCACTTCTTTTTTTTTTTCTTTTTTTTTCCTGAGTCTCCCCTGGAATATTGCTTTTTCACCTTTTCCTCCCCTGGAGATGAGTGGTGATGGCTGGAGCCCAAAGCAGGACCTTCAGCTCATCCGAAGTATCGACGCCCGCCGAGTGTGATCCTTTCAGGGGTTGGGGGTTAGAGTTAGGGGGTTAGAGTTAGGGTTAAGGGGTTAGGGGGTTAGGGTTGACCCTTTGTAGCGGTGTGTGTGTGAAGGAACCATGATTTCAGACCCTGGTTCCTCAGATGTTCTGGTTTCAGCAGCCATGGTGCTTCAGGGACTATTTTCAGCGGCGGATGAATCACTGTTGCTGTTCCATGAATTTAGTTCCTGTGTAAACACATTCAAAACAAAACGGCTAAAAATGAACGATGTGGATGAACGTATGCCAGTAAAGGCGCATCACGTCCTCCTCCAGATCTTCCAGGGCACTGAGGTGTTCCCAGACTGGATTCTCTGTATATGGAGCTTTGTTGAGGTCCGGTTCCCGGATCGAACCTGACCAACGACCAGGAATGTTTACCGAAGTGTCGCTCTGTTTGTACAGGAACCGAAAGACCCGTAGTCCACGAGAGTCCACGAGAGTCCACGAGAGTCCACGAGAGTCCACCGAGAGTCCACCAGAGTCCACCAGAGTCCACCAGAGTCCACCGGAGTCCACCGGAGTCCACCGGAGTCCACCAGAGTCCACCAGAGTCCACCGGAGTCCACCAGAGTCCACCAGAGTCCACAAACACAAACGGACTGCTTGTATAAAGTCCCATGATCCTTTTAGGGCTCTGATGACCATGAACCTCAAACACCAACCAGTCAGTCACCTTCCATGACATCATCAAACTTTAAAAGGAAATAAAAAAAAAAACAGACAAGTGAATAAATTAATGTTTATTGTGGTGAAGTTATTAAAGAAATTAATTAAAATACTTTTTTTTTTTTTCAAACTCAAAGAAAATTGCCCCCCCCCCAAAAAAAAAAAAAAAAAAAAAAAAATCTGAGAATCTTGACATAGTTTTGGTTGTTTTTTTATTTTCTAACATTAAATAGATTATTTTTATGGTGCTTTTATTATCTGTCAAAATTAAAGATATTTGGGATTTTTTTTCTCTTTCTGAAAATGTTTTTTCATTTGCTATTATTTATTTAATATTATGTCATTAAGGGAACTTTTATTTTATTTATTAGCTTTTATGTTCCAAGGCAATACTTGGGTTTTATTTTATAATGTAATTGATTGTAATATAAATAATATATAATAGTCATAATGATACACATAAAATATATTTTAAATTAATTTCGCAGCTTTTATTTTTAAAGGAAACTTCTAAACTCCAAATTGAAATGAGTAAAAGGGTGTTTTTAGGGACATTTCCGTTCCTGCTCCACATTTCCGTCTCTCGGGGACCGGATCTTCTAAAGCTGCGTTTATGTTGGTTTTGTCTTGTTTTAGGCGTTTAAACGGCGGTGCCGAAGACAGATTGGATCAGACGGCGGGCTGATCCGATCCAGCCGCAGCCGTGGAAACGTGAGTGTTGATTAACAGACTCCACAGAGATCCACGAAGACGTTAAATATCAGCCAGTGATTCACATGAAGTTGAATTTGGCTGAACATATTGGAAAAGCTCTCCAGTATGTGCCAGATTAACTGCAGGGCAGATATAATACTCTTTTAAAGTCTATTTGCTGCTTTCATGTTAATTTAAAGCCTGGTGTTTGAACTGGGAATATCCAACAGCAGGTTCAGATCCAGATTGTTTTGACTCGTCTCTGCTTCCTTCGCTCGTTCGTTTGCTTGTCTGTTTACGTTATACGTTTGCTTATTTATCCGTCTCTTTATTTTTTAATGAGCTGAAAACCCGCTGGAGGATCTGCGCGATGAAACTTTAAAAACGTGTACAGTAGCGGCGTGGGGGAAAATATTTACGCAGGAGCCGGCCACAATCTCAGAAGATCCTGGAATGTAGGTTAGGACTGCAAAGTTGATATGCAAATGGTCCTTATCTGCTGGGATTCACAAACAACCGTCATCCTGATTGATTTAATAAACTGCTTTTATCTCTCAAAGTGTTAATTAGGAGAGACGGGCTTCGTTTGAATCCAGCTTTCTGTGGCACATTTGAGAGCTTTCAGACAAAGAAACTTTCTGTCCTCCAACGTCGCCGAAGCTTCTGCAGCGTTCTGGAGCCGTTCGCTAACGGCAGGACGATAAAAACGGGAAATAAATGAAGACGCGTGGGCCCGATCCTCCTGACCTGGTGATAAACCGACCCGACGGACCGCAGACCTCCACGAAGCAGATGTTCGCTGGTCTGGAGCGTATGACACAATGCCAAGAGGGAACGACATCAGCCACGTGAATGTGGAGACCGTCAGGTCTCCAAAGAGTCTGCCGTAGAGACAACCCGAAAACCCGAGGTTCTGACCCGAATCGAGTCTCGGGTCCATTCAAAAGACGTGACTCCAGGTTCGGGTCTGAATTGGTCCAGTTAGTCTCGGGTCCGGTCGGTTCTCTCTGACAGGCTGGGTCCACGTTTACTCCAGAGAGGTAAAGATATTGGCGGTGGCAGCTAATGTCAGGACTCGGGGCAGTTTAATTAATTATTAATTAACGACGCGTGTTTATCATGAAACAACCGTGTTGCCGTAGCGTGTTATTAGCATGTTATTAGCGGTTTGCCCGGCAGCTGTAAAGCACAACGGATCACCAACATGACAACGCTGGATGAGAGAACATGTTCACGACACGTCCTGACCGGTGTAAGCTATTAGCGTTAGCAGTTGCTACCAATAGCATCTGTATCCACAAAGAGAATAACCACGTGGATTTATTGTTGTTTATATCACGTAGCCTATGTAGCAACTGCTATTAGCGTTAGCAGTTGCTACCAATAGCATGACGTGGATTTATTGTTGTTTACATCACGTAGCCTATGTAGCAACTGAACCAGTAGAAGAAGACAACTTTAGGTAAGAAAATCAAGTTTTATTCAACACTAGACAACTTTAACAGGAGCAACTATGGGCTGGATTGTCTCGGTTCTATTCAGGTAACTCGGTTCAGTTTGTTCGGAAACTAAAGACTCTGGTTGGGTCGGTTCCAGGTCCAAATATTCCGGGTCCATTCGGGTTTGGACTCCTGGACTTACGATAATAGCTCGGGTCGAGTCGGTTTCGGGTCGAATTTTCATGGGTCCATTTCGGGTTCGGGTCCATGAAAGTGGACCCTGTGAAGACCTCTAGTCTGGAGTGAAAGATCATCCAGAATCTTCTCAGGACCCGAGAATTTCAAATCAGTTCGAGAAAACGAGGAAATTGTGACCCAGAGTCGGACCAGGTGGTGCCTTCAGGCCTCAGCAGCATGGCGACCGTTGGTCTGGATCACGTACGTCCTCAGTAAAACCAGCGTAAGCCCCTCCCCCCGTCAGTGATTGGCTGCAGCAGCGCTGTGGTTTGGTCTGTTTGGAGAACCAGGAGACGCCCCAGAGGAAGGAGGGGCGTGGTCTCGGCCGCGTGGCTTCATTTTTGTTAAATAAATCGGGTCTGGTGGGAGAAAAGGTGAACACGTTGATCTGTGGGCGCCTCCTTCCAACCTCATCCTCGCTGGTGGCGAGTTTCCGTGACGGCAGCGCCGACGCCGTCCTGGCTCCGCCGACGCCGTCCTGGCTCCGCCGACGCCACCGTTCGCAGGTTTCACTGCTCAGGTGGAGGCTTCGCGGCGGGAGCCAGCAAACAGTGACGCAGGTGTCGCCCGTTGGCTCGTTGAACATGGAAGCGACAGCCGGTCGGCCTCGCCTGCAGCGACCCGCGGGGCGCCGGGTCCACGTTGAGAGGTGACATACTGGCGAGGCCGCGGGCCAGCGACCGGATCAGCGAGGTGGCAGGAGAGACGGGAATTCCCTCCTCCAGTCGGGGGGGGGACCACGGCGCTGCCAAAGACCCCTGAAACCATCCTGAGCGGACGCGTCCGCCGCCGCGGCTTGACGTCATCCCGCCGGACAGTCAGAGCGAATGTTTTCCTCGCTGCCGTCCCAATAATCTCAGCTGCATATTTTAACATCGTCTATCTTTGATGTCTTGTTTCTGTGATTACATCTCCCTCCCTGCAAAAAAAAAAAACAGCAAGCGGCGGTGTGCGGCGACCGCCAGCCACTCGTGGCGGCTCCCTCCTGTGTTCCTCTTCCCCGTTCACGGCTGGGACCGTGTTTTATCTTTTAATTTTGGCGGGATCAAAGCGGAGTCTCTCACGCCGAAACAAACACCGATGGAAGATGTGAGGAAACTTCCGTCGATGGGCGTCGACTGAATCCCAGAAGAAGCATCTCAGACGACTTCAGAGCGGTTTCCGTTCGCCGTGGCGTGGGCGGCCATCTTAACCTGAGCAATTAAAGCTCCGTCGAGGCTGCGGAGCAGCGGTGACGGCGACCGCAGCACCTCTAATTATTGACTGGCCGGCGGCTCAGAGATAAAAACAACAACAACAGGAAAACAAGCTTCATTATTCTCCGTCCTGCAGTAATTTGTTTCCCTGACATTCATCACGTCCTGCTGGTGACCTTTAATTCATCTGCTGTTAGCACTTCTGTCGGACCGCTGCTCCTCCAGCTCCAGAACCTTCTCCTTTTAGATCATGAACATGGCTGCTAGAAGTTCTGGCTCTCGTTTCAACAACAACATGGACTTCACCCTTTCAGGTTTAAGCAAAGCCCCTTTTCAGGAGCTCAACCAGGAGGAAACCAGCAGGAAACCAGCTTCTCCAGGAAGAAACCAGCTTCTCCAGGAGGAAACCAGCTTCTCCAGGAGGAAACCAGCTTCTCCAGGAGGAAACCAGCTTCTCCAGGAGGAAACCAGCTTCTCCAGGAAGAAACCAGCTTCTCCAGGAGGAAACCAGCAGGAAACCAGCTTCTACAGGAGGAAACCAGCTTCTCCAGGAGGAAACCAGCTTCTTCAAGATTCAACCAACTTCTCCAGGAAAATACCAGCTTCTCCAGGAAGAAACCAGCTTCTCCAGGTAAATACCAGCTTCTCCAGGAAGAAACCAGCTTCTCCAGGTAAATACCAGCTTCTCCAGGTAAATACCAGCTTCTCCAGGAAGAAACCAGCTTCTCCAGGTAAATACCAGCTTCTACAGGAGGAAACCAGCTTCTCCAGGTAAATACCAGCTTCTACAGGAGGAAACCAGCTTCTCCAGGAAGAAACCAGCTTCTCCAAGAAGAAACTAGCTTCTCCAGGTAAATACCAGCTTCTACAGGAGGAAACCAGCTTCTACAGGAGGAAACCAGCAGGAAACCAGCTTCTTCAAGATTCAACCAGCTTCTCCAGGAAGAAACCAGCTTCTTCATGAAGAAACCAGCTTCTTCAAGAGGAAACCAGCTTCTCCAGGAAGAAACCAGCTTCTCCAGGTAAATACCAGCTTCTACAGGAGGAAACCAGCTTTTCCAGGAAGAAACCAGCTTCTCCAGGAAGAAACCAGTTTCTCCAGGAAGAAGCCAGCTTCTCCAGGTAAATACCAGCTTCTCCAGGAGGAAACCAGCTTTTCCAGGAAGAAACCAGCTTCTCCAGGAAGAAACCAGGTTCTTCAGGAAGAAGCCAGCTTCTCCAGGTAAATACCAGCTTCTCCAGGAGGAAACCAGCTTCTCCAGGAAGAAACCAGCTTCTCCAGGAGGAAACCAGCAGGAAACCAGCTTCTCCAGGAAGAAACCAGCTTCTCCAGGAGGAAACCAGCAGGAAACCAGCTTCTTCAAGATTAAACTAGCTTCTCCAAGATTAAACCAGCTTCTCCAGGAAGAAACCAGCTTCTCCAGGAAGAAACCAGCTTCTCTGTGGTGCTAATAGACTCCAGACTTCAGTCACTGACTGCAGAAGATTTCATCCAAGTTTCAAAAATGATGGATGTTTGGGCCGTCAGCTCACGTTTCTAAAAATCATTTGAAGTCACATGTTTGTGAAACTTCTCCAGTGATTAAAGGTCTAAACTTTGATCACATCTTAATTTGTTTCATTTCAAATCTGTTGTATGAAAACAAAATCCTTAAAGCTGTCCAGAAACTTCTGGACCCGGCTGAAGCTGGAGTTGATTCTTTGGTTATTTTTGTTGTTTCCTTTTCCCTCCACTGTTTCCTTCCCTCGTGACCTTTTCCTTACTGATTATTTGATATTTTCTCCTGTCTCTGTTTCACTGACTCAGCTCTGTCCTTCAGTGGAGGAGTTGTGGATCAGGAGCCAAACTAAACAGATCTGTAATTTCCCTGAAGAAATACTTTTATCTCTGGACTCAGAGCTCCAGCGGCTCCTCTCAGCTGCTCCAGAACCCCCGTACGTTCTCCCCACCTGGACCCTCGCAGTGTTTAAACAAGGCTCAGGATTATTTCCTTTCATATGTGACCCATGTGTCCGTCCACACAGCACCTTCATCCATCCAGAGTCACTCCAAGCTGAGTAAACAGCGTCCTCGCTGAATCCTAATGTCCCGTCCAGAGATCAAAGCAGCCGCTCAAATTCCTGCAGGTTGTTTCAAAGGCTGAAGCCGCGGGGATGAGCTGTGGTCAGAGCCTCCCTGGCCCGAAGAAGACCCGCTCTTTCTCCTGATGAAGGAAAAAATTAAAGTGTGAGGACAGCAGACCTCCACAGAGGAGCATCATTACTGCTGAGGAACATCATTACTGCTGAGGAACATCCTCACTGCTGAGGATCATCATCATTGCTGAGGAACATCATTACTGCTGAGGAACATCATTACTGCTGAGGATCATCATCGCTGCCGAGGAACATCCTCACTGCTGAGGAACCTCATCGCTGCTGAGGAACTTCCTCACTGCTGAGGAACCTCATTACTGCTGAGGAACTTCCTCACTGCTGAGGAACCTCATCGCTGCTGAGGAACATCATTACTGCTGAGGAACTTCCTCACTGCTGAGGAACCTCATCATGCTGAGGAATCATCCTGCTGAGGAACATCATTACTGCTGAGGAACATCATTACTGCTGAGGATCATCATCACTGCTGAGGAACATCATCACTGCTGAGGAACATCATCACTGCTGAGGAACATCATTACTGCTGAGGAACATCAATACTGCTGAGGAACATCCTCGCTGCTGAGGAACATCATCACTGCTGAGGAACATCATCACTGCTGAGGATCATCATTACTGCTGAGGATCATCATTACTGCTGAGGATCATCATCGCTGCTGAGGAACATCACTGCTGAGGAACATCCTCGCTGCTGAGGAACATCATTACTGCTGAGGATCATCATCGCTGCTGAGGAACATTGTCGCTGCTGAGGAACATTGTCGCTGCTGAGGAACATCATCACTGCTGAGGAACATCATCGCTGCTGAGGAACATCATCGCTGCTGAGGAACATCATCGCTGCTGAGGAACATCCTCGCTGCTGAGGAACATCCTCACTGCTGAGGAACATCCTCACTGCTGAGGAACATCACTGCTGAGGAACATCATCGCTGCTGAGGAACATCATTACTGCTGAGGAACATCCTCACTGCTGAGGAACATCCTCACTGCTGAGGAACATCCTCACTGCTGAGGAACATCATTACTGCTGAGGATCATCATTACTGCTGAGGAACATCATTACTGCTGAGGAACATCCTCACTGCTGAGGAACATCCTCACTGCTGAGGATCATCATTACTGCTGAGGATCATCATCGCTGCTGAGGAACATCACTGCCGAGGAACATCATTACTGCTGAGGAACATCCTCACTGCTGAGGAACATCCTCACTGCTGAGGAACATCCTCACTGCTGAGGATCATCATTACTGCTGAGGATCATCATCGCTGCTGAGGAACATCCTCACTGCTGAGGAACATCATTACTGCTGAGGAACATCCTCACTGCTGAGGAACATCCTCACTGCTGAGGATCATCATTACTGCTGAGGATCATCATCGCTGCTGAGGAACATCACTGCCGAGGAACATCATTACTGCTGAGGAACATCCTCACTGCTGAGGAACATCAATACTGCTGAGGAACATCCTCACTGCTGAGGAACATCCTCACTGCTGAGGATCATCATCGCTGCTGAGGAACATTGTCACTGCTGAGGAACATCATCACCCCAAAACCACCTTGGTTTTCCTAAGGAGAAAAGAAACAGCATTTTGTCTTAAACTTGCTAATTTTGCGAATTTGACAACTTTTTGTTGTAAAATATCAAATTTCTTGTAAAAATTCAGAAATCGCAACTTCTTGTCGTATTTTTGGATAAAATCTTGAATTTATTTAAAATCTTGATTTTTTTTTTTTTTTTAACATTAAATTTCAACTTTTTTTTAAATTGCGGATTCCGTTGCAGCTGCAACTTTTGGCCCTAAATTTATGATTTTTGTTATAAAATCTCACACCCTGGAAACTTTTTTAAACATAAAATTCTACTTTTGTTGTAATATATTCCATTTTTTCTACATCTTTCTGTCCATATCCCTGTTTTTTCACATAAAATTAGTCATTTCACAAAATCAGGGCACCTTGACTCAATATTACAACTTTTTGTTGTAAAACATTGACTCTTTTATAAAAATTAGCAATTTAAAAATTTGGATTTTTGTACAAAAGGGTTATGGTTTTTCAAGATTTTTGTCATCATTAAATTTCAACTTTTTCATAAATTGTGGATTTTGTTGCAGCTGCAACTTTTAGTCCTAAATTCATGAATTTTATCTGTTTAATAGTTTCACAGTTTTATGTTTTATGTCGTAACAAGCAGAATTTTTTTTTTTCATAAAATCTCACATTTTGCTAAATTTTGACTTTTTGACATAGATTCAGATTTTGTCGTAATATTTTGCTGATTTTGTACAGCTGCATCTTTCTCTCTTTTTTCCTGGTTTTTCACATGAAATTAATTTCACAAAATCGTGACTTCTGAGCATAAATATTTGTGGTAAAATTGTTGATCGTATCCAGCTGCAGCCAGCAAACCAGAAACGTTTCCTGGACTTAAAGGAAAAGATCCGAAATGTCATCCAACGTGATTTTGAAGGAAAAGCTTCCAACCTTGAAAATAATTAGACATTTTTCAACTGCTTGATGACTTCATCTCAAGATCTTCTAAACTACGGCTTTCAGGCGACCTGAAGACACTTCAGTATCGTCGCTGTCAGTAGTTTCAGGAGAACCAACCAGCCTGAAAAGAGACTTTATGACAGAAAATACATATTTTAAAAAGTAAACTTTTTCTGCTTTGAAACAAACTTCTGCAGTGAGTGAATATATTTGTTTGGAGCATCATATTCCCTGGAAGTAAAATAAATTGTCATGCACAAACGCAAATAAACAAATACTGCACGGGGACTCACTTTCAAGTCGAGCCGTGGACGCCAAACGCTCGCTAATCACACAGCACACGCGGAGACAAACTTTCGGATGATAATGATGCAATCCCCGAGTCAGCGCGCCCCTCAAGTACAGAAGGAGGGAAAAAAGAAACCAGTGGCAGTAAAGAAGAGGTGTGTCTCTGCGTATGAAAATGCAATGCAAATAAGCTTTCACCCCCGTGGTACTCGAACTGTTTTCTCTTTGATAACCCAATTATTGTCTCAAGAGCTGTGTCAATTGCTCCAGCGATCTCTTCTCCAACAAATCACTCCCCTAACCTCGAGCACTTTCGATTTGATTCTGCCATTTTTTGACAGTTCAAAGTAATCAGAGGAGGCCTCGGCTGAGGACGAGGATTGATTTTGTGTTCTCGCTTATCATGCTAATTCCCTGAAAATCAGCCTTTTTCATCCCCCTCCGCCTGATTACCACTCGTGGAAAAGAAAAAAGGGCCCCTGAACCGCGCTTGTCTCCGCGGCGCTGCTGTCCCCCGGGTCTGGGACAGTCCCCCAGGGTCTGGGACAGTCCACCAGTCCAGCGACAGTCCCCCGGTCCAGCGACAGTCCCCCGGGCCTGGGACAGTCCCCCGGGTCCAGCGACAGTCCCCCGGGTCTGGGACAGTCCCCCGGTCCAGCGACAGTCCCCCGGGTCTGGGAAAGTCCTCCGGGCCTGGGACAGTCCCCCGGGCCTGCGACGGTCCCCCGGGTCTGCGACAGTCCCCGGGGCCTGGGACACTCCCCGGGCCTGGGACTGGCCCCCGGGCCTGGGACAGTCCCCCTGGGCCTGCTACTCATCAGGACATGAGAGGTTAATTTGAGACGATGCAGTAACACTTTATGCAGAGATGCTGCTGGGACCTGCAGAGCTGTTGGACAGCAGTCTTGATGAGGTCCAGGTCCACCAGGTACACCTGTCCAGGTGTACTTGTTTTGTCTTTGAAACTCGGCCTGATGTTGATGAAGAACCAGACTGATGAGCGAAGTCGATGGTGACGACTCTGAGTGGAGCTGCGACACCAAACATGTCAGCAGAGACGGCTCCACTGTGAAGCACGGTGGTGGCATGATGGTGATACGGAGCGACGGCACCTGGACACCTCTGAATTCTGGATTATTCCAGATCCTTCCAGGGACAAATGGACGTCGTTAGACTGACGACCAAAGACTGATGAGACCGATGACGCCGTCTCTCTCTGTCTCATGAACGTTCTTGCAGTCAAATCACAAGGAGTTTGTTTTCACACTAACAGGATTAAAGACGGACATTTCTTGATTTCCACAGTAGGGATGGAACGGTTAGCGGTATTACGGTAAAGCGCGGTAAAATTTTACGCAATAACGATTACCGTTTAAGTTTGACTTCATCTCATTATCGCAGTCGATTTCCAGGATAATTAATATCAGCCTCATTCAAGTCTGCGAGCGACTCACGACTGTGTCTCACGTTGAATATGTAGCTTGTAACATCGGCATCGTAACGTTAGCATGGCGGAAACTGGTGATAGCACGCAGGACATTTACAAACCCATTAAAATGAACGAAATCCGAGGTCTGGGCATATTTATTTATTTATTATTTATTTATTTTTAAATGCAGAGGGACAACTGGTGGAGGACAGTTATCTGTCTGCAAAGCACTTGTTTACATTTTATTGTAATTTGTAGAAGCAACTTGAAGGAGCTAAGGCTAATGCTTCAAGCTACTGAGATGTTTGACCAAGAGTAACCTGGTCGACGCGCTTCGCTAACTCACATTTCGTAAACTTTACTGTTGCGTGTTGGACGAAAAATGACCAGAACGATGTTCTTCTGATGCAGTTAAAATATTACTTTATTCCATTAACTGATCCGACAACCATAACGCCGGCAGTTAGCGCCACAGCGGTCCAACAGCTAACCAATAACAGGCAGCTACCTTTATACCTGACCCTCAGGTAACAACACAGCGCCACCCACAGACACACAGAGTGAACTACAACTCAGAACAACATATTTGGCTCCTAAACAACTGTTTCTTTATTTACACATTTATACGTATTTAAGGTTCAGCAAAGATTTTTTATTTGAACTTCACTATAATTTTTGTTCCTGATAATTGTTTGCATATTTTGACCTACTATGGTTGTTAAAGTGTTTTATTTAAATTTGCAGCAGACAAATAAGCTTTGTTCCTGTTATTTATTCTGTTAATTTAAAATAAAACCTCTTTCTGTGCCAGTTGTTTCCCTTTTGATGGTTTCATTTTGATAAAAGTTTTAGTATGACAAGAAAATCACAAGATATTGTGAAATTATTTAAATGGTTGTGTTTTTTTGGACATTTGTACAGCAATGAAGAATACCGCGATAATATCGTAAACCGTGATAATTTGGTCACGATAATCGAGATATCAGATTTTTCATCTCGTTTCCTCCCTGATCCACAATCAGCTCCATCACATGAAACACCTGAATGTTCTCCGGTCGACGCCAGCCGTCTGAGGCATGATGGGATGCTTTACGTGGGGCGCAGAGCCGTTAATGACTTCTTTGATGGGAGCTTGTTTGTTATGATAATAAACGCCGGCGTTCCTCCTCCCAGTTCGCTGCACGCCGGCTGAAAACGCCTCCACAATCAACGCACGCCGTCGTCTCCCTTCATTTGCAGTCCCACCTCAGCCGCCTCCTCTTTATTTCTCTTTTCCTTCTTTCATTCAGGGCTCTTTGTGACTTTTAGGAAATAAATAATTGCTGGTGGAACTTGCAAACGTTATCTGAAATTAAATAATTAAAAATGCAGATTTAGGTGGGAATAATGAACCCCGGGGGGGGGGGGGGGGGGGGGGGGGGGGGGGGTCTGTGCTTAATTAAAGTTTACAAACGGCTGTGATGGGACGCGACGTACTGTTTTCTGAAAATATTTGCAGAGCGCGTTTCAGTCTCTTTGTAAACATTTAACAGTCTTAATCAACTCATTAATCAAGCAAATTGCAATCATAACGTCCAATTGTTTTGTGATGGATAAATAAATGATAAACAGTCTTTTTTTTTTTAATTGAAACAGCCTCTGCTTGGTTCCCGGCACCTTTGTGACTCGTGTGCAGAATCTCAAAAACACAGCCGGCGTCAGGCTGGACCTGGTCCACCAGCCAGGACCTGGTCCACCAGCCAGGACCTGGTCCACCACCCAGGACCTGGTCCACCACCAGACCTGGTCCACCAGGACCTGGTCCACCAGGACCTGGTCCACCAGGACCTGGTCCACCAGCCAGGACCTGGTCCACCACCAGGACCTGGCCAGGACCTGGTCACCAGCCAGGACCTGGTCCCACCAGGACCTGGTCCACCAGCCAGGACCTGGTCCACCACCCAGGACCTGGTCCACCACCAGGACCTGGTCCACCAGCCAGGACCTGGTCCACCAGCCAGGACCTGGTCCACCAGCCAGGACCTGGTCCACCACCCAGGACCTGGTCCACCAGTCCACCAGGACCTGTCCCCACCTGGTCACCAGCCAGGACCTGGTCCACCAGCCCAGGACTGGTCCACCAGCCAGGACCTGGTCCACCAGCCAGGACCTGGTCCACCACCAGGACCTGGTCCCCCACTGGTCCCCAGGACCTGGTCCACCACCCAGGACCTGGTCCACCACCCAGGACCTGGTCCACCACCCAGGACCTGGTCCACCACCCAGGACCTGGTCCACCAGCCAGGACCTGGTCCACCACCCAGGACCTGGTCCACCACCCAGGACCTGGTCCACCACCCAGGACCTGGTCCACCAGCCAGGACCTGGTCCATCACCCAGGACCTGGTCCATCACCCAGGACCTGGTCCATCACCCAGGACCTGGTCCACCAGCCAGGACCTGGTCCACCAGCCAGGACCTGGTCCACCACCCAGGACCTGGTCCACCACCCAGGACCTGGTCCACCAGCCAGGACCTGGTCCACCAGCCAGGAGCTGGTCCACCAGCCAGGACCTGGTCCACCAGCCAGGTTTTGCTCGTTGGTCTACTCCCTGCTCTGTTCCCAGATCTGTCCCCTGGTCTCCTCCCCAGGTTTTGGTCCCTGGTCTGGTTCCATATCTGCTCCCAGGTCTGTTAACTCTGGCTGTGTGGCAGACATCACTTCTTACCAACTGGACGTTGTGTCGTAGGAGTCACAGACGTTTTCCTGCTTCTTTTCACAGTCACTGGTTCAGGTGGTTCAGGTGTGTTCAGGTGTGTCAGGTGTGTGCAGGTGTGTTCAGATGTGTTTAGGTGTGATGATACTCGTAGCCTGGTTCAGTTTCTCCATCTCATCCATGGATCTGAAGGAGCAAAGCTGCTCATCTCTCTCCCACCAAAGTCGGTTGACCTCATCTTTCGCCTCTTAGTTGTTTTGATGTCATCACCTGTTCCATCTGTTGTCTGAGGACAGGGTTAGCGTTAGCAGGGCTAGCAGGGTTAGCAGGGTTAGCTTTAGCAGCAGGAGGATCCTGAGACTGAAGCAGCGAGGGTCAGTTCTGCTGGGAGTCTACCATCATCATGATGGATCCACCTGGTTGCTGGAACCCAGGTAGGTTTTATCACCAGTAAAGAGTCCCACCTGGACCAGTGTCACAAACACATTAGACCTTCCCCCTAAAAACCCCTGGTTCTCTGCAACCAAGAACATTTTTGGTTTCCACAACCAAAGACATGAAGTAGAAGACGACCGACTTTCACATGTTACAGGCGTTGCTCTGCTCTGCAACCCTGCTTTCAGAAAAGATCTTGTTTTACTGATTCACGAGAAGATTAAAGGTCTTTCGTGAAGGAAAAGTTAAACGTTGGTTTTCAGTTGTGGGTGCTTTTATTGGTTTGACTTTATTTGTTTGGATCTGAAATCTGACAAATGATTTAATGTCTGATGGTTTTTTAACAATGAAAGCTCTGTGGAGGCCAGGATGCATCTCAGACCTCCAGGCTGAGTCTGCCGAGCCACAACGTTCACACGCTTTAACAAGAATTGTCACATTTTTTTTAACGTGGCACCGTCAGAGAGCTGAGGTCCACTGACCCAGAACAAACTAAATTACACTTACGTAACGCTCGCTGCTGACGGACTATTCCTGGCGCTGATATTTGAAGCAATTAAACGCTGCCTATCAGAGTTGAAGGGTGTCTGGTTTTCCTCAACTTCACTGTGATATGTGAAAAACATAATTACTGGTTGTGCTGCGGAGGGAAAGGGACACGGAGGCTGCCGCTTCCCAAAAAAATGTCATTTTGAGCGGGAAGAAAATAATTCAGCTTAAGTTGCTGCTGCATTCAGATCCTGTAATAAGTTCAAGCATTTTGCATTTTTATTTCCTTGTGCAGGGTCGTAATTAACCGTCATTACTGCTTTGATAATGAAGATCGCTTTGCTAGGTGTTTGAAGCTTTCTGGACTGGACTCCATGACTCCGCCCACAAATGGGCAAAAAGTGATGCAGAACAGTTTTCCAGATGTTTTGACTCGGGTATGTCCAGGTGGGATGGCCAGGTGGGTCTGCTAGGTGGGTCTGCCAGGTGTAACCACCAGGTGGAAACACCAGATGGGTCAAACAGGTGGAACCGCCAGCTGGGACCGCCAGGTGGAACTGCCAGGTGGAAACACCAGGTGGGACCACCAGGTGGAAACACCAGGTGGGACCACCAGGTGGAAACACCAGGTGGGACCGCCAGGTGGAAACACCAGGTGGAAACACCAGGTGGAAACACCAGGTGGAACCGCCAGGTGATATCAAGCAGATGTTGATATCAAAGAAAACCTGAGTTGATATAAAAGCTGGTCTTAAGTGATTCGTTCATTCATTAAGGGTATTAAATCTGTCCAAACCAGCCTGGTCCTCTGGGTTTAAGTCCGGACTTTGACCTTTGGACCTGCTGGGGTTCTTCAGACCGTCGTCCTGCTGCAGAACCCAGGTGTCTTCTGGAGCTTCAGGTCAGGAACTGATGGACGTTCTCCTTCAGGATCTCCTGGTAGAGACCAGAAGTCGTGGTTCCATCAGTTACAGGAGGTGGTCCAGGTCCTGAAGCAGCAGAACTGCCCCAGAGCATCACACTCCCGCCGCCATGCCTGCCTGTTGCTGTGATGTTCTTACTTCTGAAATGCTGTTAGTTTTACTCCAGATGTAACGGGATGCACACCCTCCAGGAAGTTCAGTCCTTCGAATATTTTCCCAGAAATCCTGGGGATCACCCGGATGTCTTCATGTCTTTGTGTTGTTTCTGGTCAGCAGTGGTTCTGGTCCTGGATCCATTTCTGTCCAGTCTCGGTTCTGACTGTTGAATCTTGAACTTTGACCTCCACCTGGAGAGCTTTAGATGTTGTTCTGGGTTCTCCTGTCACTAATGCTGGTAGGCCGACTGCTCCTGGGAAGGTCCACCACTGAGCCATGTTTTCTCCATCTTAGATGACTCTAACTGTGAGTCTCTGGACTCCCAAAGCTTCAGAAACGGCTGCTACCTTTTTTAGACCAATGAATGTCAGTTACTTTGTTTCTCATCTGTTTCTTCAGACCAGGCCAGGATGTGTTGGACCCTCTTTCATGTGGTCAGACCATCATCAGGGCTGGATGTGGTGCTGAAACCCAACTCATTTTACACCAAATGTGGTTTATTAGTTAATTCATGATGTGACATCTACGTTTTCACAGCAGTCTACATCACAGGTTGTGCCACAGATGTGCAGTTTTACGTCTCTCAGGACATGTCTTTGAGGAAGTCGTCCTCTTTTCTTGGTCCGGTGTGTAAAAGCCAGCGAGCTAAAGCTGGAGGCTCATCTTTCTGTAAATACTACAGATTGTCAGGAGGCCAGCGCCTTATGTTAGTGCATCTCCACTGACGCCGTCTACCAACACACATCAGGAGTTTCAATTATTTGCCCACTTCTCACTTTAGCTCCTGGAGAGCCTCGCTCAAGTGATTGGCTGCTGAAATACACACTGACATCTATTTCTCATTCATGTGCGCCGCACTTCTTCCCGCCAGCAGTGATTTCTAAACTGATTTCCTGTACGGGCTCACCTTTGAGTGGCTGCAGTCACTTCATGTCGGAGCACGGCGCCGCTCGGGCTTGAGCTGCGGCAGGAGAGGCGAGAAGTAAAAGAAATCCCAATCTCACACCTTCTCTTACTACTGATGAGCCTTGAAGCGGAGCTGCATTAATGCCAGATACCTCACAGAGGGGAAGAAAATGGAGCTGGTTGCTGTCTGAATCGGCCTGAAACTACCGTCTGTGCAGGTGCTCGTAATCAAACGGTGGGCCAAGTTCACACCCAGAGCACCAATTATTAAAACTCGGAGAAAACTTTACTGGAAGCTGCTCCTGGATGAGCGTTGGGAGGTTAATTCACACAAGCGTGTTGCATAATATTTGCTGCACGATGACGGGCGACGCGGCGGTGACTGACAGTCACTTAGGGGCGTGCCATTTAACCATGGTGACCTTCCGCACATGTCAGCGCCCTCATGAAAAGGTCACCCTTGTTGCTCTAATGAGTCATCTGATTTCATGACCGCATGACTGTTTGATGCTGCCAGAGCGACTCGAGTCAGGAGAACCCGTCCTGTCAGCGAGGTGGACGAAGGTGGATGAAGGTACGTATCAGAGCGTGTTGTGATTACTGTTAATATGGAAAAAAAAAAACGCTTTCAGCCAGTGTTAACTGTTACCTCAAAGTTCTTCTCGTATGAATCAATCCATGAGCCCCAGTTCTAGCTCTTTTATTGTTATTGCAATAAACTGCACACAGTAGCAAATGGTGCGGAAATCACGTACCTGTCGTGTAGCTACTCAGAGTGACCCTGGAAAAAAAAATGGAGGGGCTGTTTATTTGGTGCTGATTGGATATGCGTTGGGTATAAGATAACATCCTTCAGCTGTCTAATGTCTCATTCACGATGAAACTTGCTCACAAATCCCCAGTGACATCACAGCAGAGCAGACAGAGAAAATGATAGAGGAAGAGACTAAATTACACTAAATGCCCTGTTCGCATCGGACTAGTGCCCTTCTGGACCAGAGTTGGGTGGACTAGCGTTACCTGGACTAGTGTCACCTGGACCAGTGTCGCCTGGACTAGTGTCACCTAGACTAGTGGCACCTGGACTAGTGTCGCCTGGACTGGTGTCTCCTGGACTACTTTCTCTTGGGCTAGTCCTGCCTGGGCTAGTGCCTCCTAGACTAGGACCTCCTGGATTAGCGCCGCCTGGACCAGTGTTGGGTGGACCAGTGTTACCTGGACTAGTGTCACCTGGACCAGTGTCGCCTGGACTAGTGTCACCTAGACTAGTGGCACCTGGACTAGTGTCGCCTGGACTGGTGTCACCTGGACCAGTGTCGCCTAGACTAGTGTCACCTAGACTAGTGTCACCTGGACCAGTGTCGCCTGGACTAGTGTCACCTGGACCAGTGTCGCCTAGACTAGTGTTGCGTGGACTAGTGCCACCTGGGCTAGTGTTACCTGAATTAGTGTTGCTTGGACTTGTGTCGCCTGGACTGATGTCTCCTGGACAAGTTTCTCCTGTGCTAGTGTCGCCTGGACTAGTGTTGCGTGGACTAGTGTCACCTGTGTTAGTGTCGTCTGAATTAGTGTCACCTAGACTAGTGCCACCTGGGCTAGTGTCGCCTGGACTAGTGTTGCGTGGATTAGTGTCACCTAGACTAGTGCCACCTGGGCTAGTGTCGCCTGAATTAGTGTTGTTTGGACTTGTGTCACCTGGACTGATGTCTCCTGGACTAGTGTCTCCTGGACCAGTGTCACCTGGACTAGTCTCTCCTGGACTAGGGTCACCTGGACTAGTGTTGCCCAGATTAGTGTCGCTTGGATCAGTGCCTCCTCGACTAGTGACACCTGGAGTACTGTGTTCTGGAGTGGTTTCACCTGGGCTAGTGTCACCTGGACCAGTGTCGCCTAGACTAGTGTTGCGTGGACTAGTGCCACCTGGACTAGTGTTACCTGAATTAGTGTTGCTTGGACTAGTGTCGCCTGGACTGATGTCTCCTCGACAAGTTTCTCCTGGGCTAGTGCTGCCTAGATTAGCGCCACCTGGACCAGTGTTGGGTGGACTAGTGTCTCCTGACTAGTGTCTCCTGGACTTATGTCTCCTGGACTAGTGTCTCCTGGACTAGTGTCTCCTGACTAGTGTCTCCTGACTAGTGTCTCCTGGACTAGTATCTCTTGGACTAGTGTCTCCTGGCACCTCCTGCTGACAGAGTGGTGTTTGATATTGATGAAAGACAGTTTATCACCTGCTGCTCCACGTTATCGTCTCATCGTCGAGTCTCCATTTGAAGTTTATCTGTGGTGGATTTAATCTAATTGCATGACATCATCAATCCATGTTTCCTGAACTGGAGACAAGAACCTTTTTACCTGATCTGAGTCGTCTCCCTGATCCATTCCTGCACGTGCAAACGTGTGCAAACATGACACAACTTCCTCTTTGAGTTTACGTTTGTTGCTGTTACATATTAACAAAAGAAGCAGCACTTTAAAAGAACTTTCATTTCCTGCCTAAGGGGCTGCCCTGTTGGCGTGAAGCTGAAATCGCTTGTATGAGGACCTTCCAGGACTGTTCTGGTTTGGTCTCTTACTCCGTCACTCTCTCATTTATTCTTCCATCACTGCTTTCTCTCGTCTCTTACTCTCTGATGTCCACTGAGGTTAGTGTTAGTTAATTAAAGTCATTGCTGCTGATGTTTGACATCGTACTGGAAGTGATGCGACGTTATCAGAAGAGAGACATGTGACGGTATTCAGAACTTACTTTGGCTGGTTTTTAATGATAACACAAACAGCGGACAGCGGACCCAAAAGTCAGCAAATAGTCCATCAAATTTAACTAAAACAGATATTTTAATGTCAACTAAAGTCTTTTGTGCTGCCTGAAACACTCCAACGACAAATTTATCAAGTGAAAAGTAGTTTACTGCAGTTTGAATGTAAAAAAGGATTTAATCTAATTTTAAATGCATTTGTCTTTGCATTGAACACTTTTATTTCGTAAAGTCAGTACAGACTGTCAGAATATGTTTCTGAATTTTGAAGATACGGTTCCCTCAGTTCATTTGATGAATAAATTAAAGGAAATGAAACGGTCTTATTGATATCAGGATGCTTAAATGAGACAAATGATACAACATTTTCCCAGTTCATCAAATAAACACAAATTATTGCAGTTATGGATTATACTGCTCAACAGTTAAAGGTATGAGATATTTTTTTGCAGCATTTTTTATAATATTGCCTGAAAACCTTTACACATTCCCATTGCACCCACTGAAATAAAATGTTTGCAGAAAAAACAAAACGTTTTGGTCTGGTCAAGAGGGTGTAATCAGAGGAAAACTCCAACCAATCAATGTACTGATCATCTTTACATTTATTTACTGCCTAATACGTCCATCAAATATCAATGAACCCCCCCCCCCTTTTTTGCGCGTTCACAGTTTTGTTACTCGAGGACCTCCCTCAGCTCTGGAAATCAGGTGAGCAGACACAGAGTTGCTATTTGAAAGCCAGAAATCAAGTTAGCTCGCACAGATCATTTTGTTGCAACAATAGCAGAGAAGAAGACGTCAACCGGCAGCAAAATCAAAGGAAAACTGTTGTTGAAAAAGCAACAGCCATGCGGAAGCTAACCCAAGCTAACTGAAGCTAACCGAAGAACCAAACAGAACAAAAGTGGTTATCGGTTAGCAAAAGCCATGCGGAAGCTAACCGAAGCTAACCAAACAGAACCAGGGTGGTTATCGGTACGGCTTTCCAGCGCTGGCGCCAGCTAAAAAATGAAAAGGGGCTCCAGACCGACGCCAAGGTGGCCCAGTTTCTACTGGATAGGTAAGATGATGCCGTTCTAATTATATAATATTTCAACATACTGATGGGTTCTGGGTATTGTAGGCCTATTCACCCAGTCAGTGAGAAATTGAAAGATGATGACAAGATTATTGTCCATCGAGTGACATGACGAACATATTCCAGCATCTTTCGCTAAGCTAGCAACTCTGCCAACTAGGCTACAGTCCTATGTGTGACAGCGTTAGCTAGGCTGTTGTTAGCCTTGATGGTAGCTTTCCCAATATTGTTGAATGCTATACCTTTTGTTAACTATAAGCTTCATGCACAAACTGATAAATGCTGCTTATTGATTTTGTTTTTAATTATGATGCTGACATGGCACATAGTTCTACTCCTACGAATCACGGTGCCTTCAACCCCCCCCACTCCCCCTCCTCCAGTGTTTGCCATTCGTACGGAGTCGCCTTCAGACTCAGACCTGTAAGTACTTTTATCACCCAACCTTGACGATACGCAGTAGCTAGTTGATATGGGTTTTACAAAAAATATTTCTGCTGTTGAGAAACAATCGTGTGAAGGCGTGGTTTCGAGGGGTGGGCTAAAGAGGAGGAGGCGGAGCCTTTGGGAGGAGGGAAGAAGTGTCTATTTTCAAAATCTCACTTGAGTTGGCTTGCTGGAACCATTTTTTCAAAGATCTCCCACCCTACTTTTAACATTTCACATATTGTTCTGAAAAAAAGCAAAAAGAGATTGTTTGCTCGAGCATAAACTTTTATTAAAACATTCCCTAAAAAACGTAGGAAATGGAGGCATAAACTTGTGTCATATTCACGCACGTGTTGCACGAATGGCCAATCAAAGCGGGTAACGGGACGAGGTCCTGGCGGTTCTGGTGGACTGGTAGGGGGGGCTAACATCTGGAAGACAGGATCGCTGCCCCCTGGTGGAACTCTTGACTCTCCTCAGCTGTAGAACTACGCTTTTAAAGAGTCTGGCAGTTTGGAAAGCCTCCTGACATCAAGGTGAAGGCTTTACGCCTTCGTTCATGCAGGAAGGCAGTTTTGTATCTGCAGAACGTTCTAGATTTCTCCTGGTTGCTTCTCTGGTCTGAAGGCTCATGTAGGTAACTCCCCCAGAATGGATTAGCAGCTCTTCAAAGTAGCTGAACTATGCCTTTAAGGTCCAGAAACACTGGATGGTAAACAGACCCCCCCCCCCCCCCCCCTCCACCTGCCCTTTAATGATAAATAATATTATTTCCACTGGCTGAGAAGAACTCATGATGTGTAACATCAGCAACAGAATAGCTTTAGGAGGAGCTTTGCTGCCGTCAAACACCAGACAGCTTTTCAGCCCTTTAGGTTATAAATCATCTGCAACCCAGTTCATCTCTTATCTCCGTGGACAAGTACCTTCATCTTTGTTCCTCAGACGCACCCTTGTGATCATTTGTTTTTAATATATTTGTCTTTCAGTCGTAGGAGCAACAAGACACAGGCAGTCTGTAAAAATAACAGACTGAACTGTTGTTCTGTCTGGTTATTAATCTCCGTTAAGAAGTTCAGGAGAGCATGAGAGCCGCTTCCACTGTCATCCATCTGTCGGCTCGCCGCCTCAGACCTCTGAACCGCCGTGTCGCGCAAGGTAACGTGGGAATTAGCAGAATAAGCAGATATTATCTTTCAACTCTGTAATGGGAGCACATAACTAAATACCTCAAGGAAATTGCATAAACAAAAAGGTAATTGATTCCAGGCAGGCTGCAGGTGGACACTTAATTACAGGAAATTTATTAAGCAATGTCCATTAATCACGCTGACATGGACTTATTAAAGCGATGCACAGTTTGCACTTACTGGGAAATGAAATAATACGGAGACGAGATGCTCAACCGATGTCTGTTTCATACACACCTGAAAAGAGTCGACCTGAGACCTCCAAACACACAACAGCACTGGGAGCACTGGAGATGCTGGTCCACACAACATACACACAACATACACACAACATACACACAACATGAACAAAACGGACCAAACTGGTTCCTGTTCACTGTTTAATTCAATAAATGAGCGTTAGCGTGTTCAGTACATGTCAGTGTGTAGCTGAGTTAGTGTGTAGTTGAGTCAGTGTGTAGCTGAGTTAGTGTGTAGTTGAGTCAGTGTGTAGTTGAGTCGGTGTGTAGTTAAGTCAGTGTGTAGTTAAGTTAGTGTGTAGCTGAATTAGTGTGTAGTTGAGTTAGTGTGTAGTTGAGTCGGTGTGTAGTTGTCAGTGTGTAGTTGAGTTAGTGTGTAGTTGAGTTAGTGTGTAGTTGAGTCAGTGTGTAGTTGAGTCAGTGTGTAGTTGAGTCAGTGTGTAGTTGAATCAGTGTGTAGTTGAATCAGTGTGTAGTTGAATCAGTGTGTAGTTGAGTTAGTGTGTAGTTGAGTTAGTGTGTAGCTGAATCAGTGTGTAGCTGAGTTAGTGTGTAGCTGAGTTAGTGTGTAGTTGAGTCAGTGTGTAGTTGAGTCAGTGTGTAGTTGAGTTAGTGTGTAGTTGAGTTAGTGTGTAGTTGAGTCAGTGTGTAGTTGAGTGTGTGTAGTTGAGTCAGTGTGTAGTTGAGTCAGTGTGTAGTTGAATCAGTGTGTAGTTGAATCAGTGTGTAGTTGAGTTAGTGTGTAGTTAGTTGAGTTAGTGTGTAGCTGAATCAGTGTGTAGCTGAGTTAGTGTGTAGTTGAGTCGGTGTGTAGTTGAGTCAGTGTGTAGTTGAGTTAGTGTGTAGTTAAGTCAGTGTGTAGTTAAGTCGGTGTGTAGTTGAGTTAGTGTGTAGTTGAGTCAGTGTGTAGTTGAGTCAGTGTGTAGTTGAGTTAGTGTGTAGTTGAGTTAGTGTGTAGCTGAATCAGTGTGTAGCTGAATCAGTGTGTAGTTGAGTCAGTGTGTAGTTGAGTTAGTGTGTAGCTGAATCAGTGTGTAGCTGAGTTAGTGTGTAGTTGAGTCAGTGTGTAGTTGAGTTAGTGTGTAGCTGAATCAGTGTGTAGCTGAGTTAGTGGTAGTGGTTAGTGTGTAGTGAGTAGTGTGTAGTTGAGTCATGTGTAGTTGAGTTAGTGTGTAGTTGAGTCAGTGTGTAGTTGAGTCAGTGTGTAGTTGAGTTAGTGTGTGTAGTTGAGTCAGTGTGTAGCTGAATCAGTGTGTAGTTGAGTCAGTGTGTAGTTGGGTTAGTGTGTAGTTGAGTTAGTGTGTAGCTGAGTTAGTGTGAGTAGTGTTAGTTAGTGTTAGTTGTGTTAGTGAGTAGTTGAGTTAGTGTGTAGTGAGTAGTGTGTAGTTATCAGTGTGTAGCTGAGTTAGTGTGTAGCTGAATCAGTGTGTAGTTGAGTTAGTGTGTGTAGTTGAGTCAGTGTGTAGTTGATGTCAGTGTGTAGTTGAATCAGTGTGTAGTTGAGTTAGTGTGTAGCTGAATCAGTGTGTAGTTGAGTTAGTGTGTAGTTGAGTTAGTGTGTAGTTGAATCAGTGTGTAGTTGAGTTAGTGTGTAGTTGAGTTAGTGTGTAGTTGAGTCAGTGTGTAGTTGAATCAGTGTGTAGTTGAGTCAGTGTGTAGTTGAGTCGGTGTGTAGTTGAGTCAGTGTGTAGTTGAGTCAGTGTGTAGTTGAGTTAGTGTGTAGTTGAGTCAGTGTGTAGCTGAGTCAGTGTGTAGTTGAATCAGTGTGTAGTTGAGTTAGTGTGTAGTTGAGTCAGTGTGTAGTTGAGTCAGTGTGTAGTTGAGTTAGTGTGTAGTTAAGTTAGTGTGTAGCTGAGTTAGTGTGTAGTTAAGTTAGTGTGTAGCTGAGTTAGTGTGTAGTTAAGTTAGTGTGTAGTTGAGTTAGTGTGTAGCTGAATCAGTGTGTAGCTGAGTTAGTGTGTAGCTGAATCAGTGTGTAGTTGAGTCAGTGTGTAGTTGAGTCAGTGTGTAGTTGAATCAGTGTGTAGTTGAGTTAGTGTGTAGCTGAGTCAGTGTGTAGTTGAATCAGTGTGTAGTTGAGTTAGTGTGTAGTTGAGTCAGTGTGTAGCTGAATCAGTGTGTAGTTGAGTCAGTGTGTAGTTGAGTTAGTGTGTAGTTAAGTTAGTGTGTAGTTGAGTTAGTGTGTAGTTAAGTTGTGTGTAGCTGAGTTAGTGTGTAGTTAGTGTAGTGAGTAGTGTGTAGTGAATCAGTGTGTAGCTGAATCAGTGTGTAGTTGAGTCAGTGTGTGTAGTTGAGTTAGTGTGTAGCTGAATCAGTGTGTAGCTGAATCAGTGTGTAGCTGAGTTAGTGTGTAGTTGAGTCAGTGTGTAGTTGAGTTAGTGTGTAGCTGAATCAGTGTGTAGCTGAGTTAGTGTGTAGCTGAGTTAGTGTGTAGTTGAGTCGGTGTGTGGTTGAGTCAGTGTGTAGTTGAGTTAGTGTGTAGTTGAGTCAGTGTGTAGTTGAATCAGTGTGTAGTTGTTAGTGTGTAGTTGAGTCAGTGTGTAGCTGAATCAGTGTGTAGTTTGTCAGTGTGTAGTTGAGTAGTGTAGTTGTTAGTGTGTAGCTGAGTTAGTGTGTAGTTAAGTTAGTGTGTAGCTGAGTTAGTGTGTAGTTAAGTTAGTGTGTAGTTGAGTTAGTGTGTAGCTGAATCAGTGTGTAGCTGAGTTAGTGTGTAGCTGAATCAGTGTGTAGTTGAGTTAGTGTGTAGTTGAGTTAGTGTGTAGCTGAGTCAGTGTGTAGTTGAATCAGTGTGTAGTTGAGTTAGTGTGTAGTTGAATCAGTGTGTAGTTGAGTTAGTGTGTAGTTGAGTTAGTGTGTAGTTGAATCAGTGTGTAGTTGAGTGTAGTGTGTAGTGAGTTAGTGTAGTGTTGTAGTTGAGTCAGTGTTGTAGTGTGTAAGTCAGTGTGTAGTTGAGTCAGTGTGTAGTTGAGTCAGTGTAGTAGTAGTGTGTAGTAGTGTGTAGTTGAGTCAGTGTGTAGTTGAGTTAGTGTGTAGTTGAGTCAGTGGTAGTGAGTAGTGTGTGTTTGAATCAGTGTGTGTAGTTGAGTCAGTGTGTAGTTGAGTTAGTGGTGTAGTTGAGTCAGTGTGTAGTTTGTAGTTAGTGTGTAGTTAAGTTAGTGTGTAGCTGAGTTTAGTGTGTAGCTGAGTTAGTGTGTAGTTAAGTAGTGTGTAGTTGAGTAGTGTGTAGCTGAATCAGTGTGTAGCTGAGTTAGTGTGTAGCTGAATCAGTGTGTAGTTGAGTAGTTGAGTTGAGTCAGTGTGTAGTGTTGAATCAGTGTGTAGTTGAGTTAGTGTGTAGTGAGTCAGTGTGTAGTTGAATCAGTGTGTAGGTGAGTTAGTGTGTAGTTGAGTCAGTGTGTAGCTGAATCAGTGTGTAGTTGAGTCAGTGTGTAGTTGAGTTAGTGTGTAGTTAAGTTAGTGTGTAGCTGAGTTAGTGTGTAGTTAAGTTAGTGTGTAGCTGAGTTAGTGTGTAGTTTAGTGTGTAGTTGAGTTAGTGTGTAGCTGAATCAGTGTGTAGTTGAGTTAGTGTGTAGCTGAATCAGTGTGTAGCTGAGTTAGTGTGTAGCTGAATCAGTGTGTAGTTGAGTTAGTGTGTAGTTGAGTTAGTGTGTAGCTGAGTCAGTGTGTAGTTGAATCAGTGTGTAGTTGAGTGTGTGTTAGTGTGTAGCTGAATCAGTGTGTAGTTGAGTTAGTGTAGTAGTTGAGTTGATCAGTGTGTAGTTGTGTGTGAGTTAGTGTGTAGTGAGTCAGTGTGTAGTTGTAGTGTGTAGTTGAGTAGTGTGTAGTTAGTGTGTGTAGTTGAGTCAGTGTGTAGTTGAGTTAGTGTGTAGTTGAATCAGTGTGTAGTTGAATCAGTGTGTAGTTGAGTTAGTGTGTAGTTGAATCAGTGTGTAGTTGAATCAGTGTGTAGTTGAGTCAGTGTGTAGTTGAGTCGGTGTGTAGCTGAGTCGGTGTGTAGTTGAGTCGGTGTGTAGTTGAGTTAGTGTGTAGTTGAGTCGGTGTGTAACTGAGTCGGTGTGTAGTTGAGTCAGTGTGTAGTTGAGTCGGTGTGTAGTTGAGTCAGTGTGTAGTTGAGTCAGTGTGTAGTTGAGTTAGTGTGTAATTGAGTCAGTGTGTAGTTGAGTCAGTGTGTAGTTGAGTCAGTGTGTAGTTGAGTTAGTGTGTAGTTGAGTCAGTGTGTAGTTGAGTCAGTGTGTAGTTGAGTCAGTGTGTAGTTGAATCAGTGTGTAGTTGAGTCAGTGTGTAGTTGTTAGTGTGTAGTTGAATCAGTGTGTAGTTGAGTTAGTGTGAAGTTGAGTCGGTGTGTAGTTGTTAGTGTGTAGTTGAATCAGTGTGTAGTTGAGTCAGTGTGTAGTTGTTAGTGTGTAGTTGAATCAGTGTGTAGTTGAGTCAGTGTGTAGTTGTTAGTGTGTAGTTGAATCAGTGTGTAGTTGAGTCAGTGTGTAGTTGTATTGTGTAGTTGAATCAGTGTGTAGTTGAGTTAGTGTGTATTTGAGTCGGTGTGTAGCTGAGTCGGTGAGGTCATTGATTGTGTATCAATCAGGTATTAATCAGGTGACTCTTATTTCAGGATGAATCCAGTAGATGTTGTTCCTGCTGGTTAGAGTTCATTTCTCTGAACATCTGGGTAAAGTGGGTCGTTCCAGATGTTGTTCAGAAGTCGAGTAGAGAGAAGAAAACAGATAAAGAAGAGCAGAAAATGAGGCTGATCAGACCTTAAATGATTTAAAATGGAACCAAAAGCAGAAAGAGCTGGAAGGAACCAGAGAACGACCACTGGAATGGATGAAGAACAACCAAGATGACAGAAACTCAGCCAGTGATGATCAGAGAAGATCTGCAGTTACCTGAGAGGACTGGGACTATTAGAAGACACATGTGGAGCCAAGATATCAGCCAAGATATCAGCAAGAAGCCTCCAAAGTCCCACTGATGAAGACATCCACATGTTCTGAAGAGGTTCCAGTTCTGACTGAAGACACGTGGAGGAACATCTCTGGACTGATGGAGGCTCGACGTCTGCGACCAGATGGCAGCAACATCACATCATTAGAAGACGGCAGCTCTGATCTTCAAGAGACCGGGGACGTCTGAAGATCAGTCGGGTTCAGACCTGAGATCTTTCCTCACACCTTCACCAAGCTGTCGTCCAAGCAGTCGTACACGTCTTTTAAACTAGAAAAAAAAACCGTTAGAGGGTTATCAAGGTCCCCAGAGGACACTTTTCTAGAATAGAATAGAATAAAATAGAACTTTATTAATCCCACAACGGGGAAATTCACTTGCTACAGCAGCACAAGTTGGACAGATGAAAACGTAAAAAATTGTAAAAAAAAAAAAAAAAATGCACAGGGTTTGTACTAAGTACTTATGAAATAGACTAAAAAGTAATAATAATATAAAATGTATATATAGCACTCAGAAAATATACAAAAAATTAACCAATTGTTAGAAAATAAGCTATATATACAGGAGTGTTTACAATATCTACATATCTACACATATATGAACAATTTGCCTATTGATAAATATAAATTTTTAATAGAGATTTCTAAGGAGGGAGCCGTTATGAGTGGAGACGGTAGAACCAGAAAACATCGGATCTCACCTGAGCTCACCTGAGCTCGCCTGAGCTCGCCGGGTCTCCACGACGACGACAGGCAGGTTTGGAGCAGCCAGTGAGCTACTGGATCTGGACCAGGAGTTTTCACCTTTTCTCCACATCCACCAGACCTCTCTTTCCAAGAACCAGCCTGCCTCCTGGTGAAGGAGCGACTCGGGGAAATTGGCCTTATTCCCCAAACACTCAGAGGCAAGTGGCAATTACAGCGCTGATTAACGCGAGCGCGCTCTCCAACACAACCTCACGGAGGCTGACGCAGCGGCGGGGAGACGGGGAGATAATTCACAAATCTCCTGACCTTGTGCTTATTATCTCCAGTTAATGACTGCCGCCGCCGGTCCACCTGTTGGAGTCATTTTCTTTATTTGGTACATTTCCCCGTGTTTTGACGCTGCGTCTGTATACAGAGGACAGAGACGCGTCCTCAGGAGTGTCGACCTAATTTGTTTGTAGAATAATCTCAGACCTCATTTTTGTTTGATTCCATGACATTTCCTTTGTGTCTCAGACTGTCGCTTCATGCGCTCAGCCAGTCATTTATCCGATGAAAACAGACGTCTTTATCCGTCTGCTGGTCTGGAGTGTGTTGACACAACGCTGGGAAGGAACGACATCAGCCTGTAATCTGAGAGAAGCAGCTGTCGCTGCACCTCAACCTGTAAAAACCATTTCTAGCTCGACAGACGGTTGTCGACCTCCCAGCAGATGTAACCCAAAGTCAGACCGTCCGAATGCTCAGAGAAACTCCACAGCCAGGAGCCACCTCAGAACCAGTAGCCCACCTCAGAACCAGTAGCCCACCTCAGAACTAGTAGCCACCTCAGAACCAGTAGCCCACCTCAGAGCCAGTAGCCCACCTCAGAGCCAGTAGCCACCTCAGGACCAGGAGCCACCTCAGAACCAGTAGCCACCTCAGAACAAGTAGCCCACCTCAGAACCAGTAGCCCACCTCAGAGCCAGTAGCCACCTCAGAGCCCACCTCAGAACCAGTAGCCCCACCTCAGAACCAGTAGCCACCTCAGAACCAGTAGCCCACCTCAGAACCAGTAGCCCACCTCAGAACCAGTAGCCCACCTCAGAGCCAGTAGCCCACCTCAGAACCAGTAGCCACCTCAGAGCCAGTAGCCCACCTCAGAACCAGTAGCCCACCTCAAGCCAGTACCCACCTCAGAACCAGTAGCCACCTCAGAGCCAGTAGCCCACCTCAGAACCAGTAGCCCACCTCAGAACCAGTAGCCCACCTCAGAACCAGTAGCCCACCTCAGAACCAGTAGCCCACCTCAGAGCCAGTAGCCACCTCAGAACCAGTAGCCCACCTCAGAACCAGTACCCACCTCAGAACCTGTAGCCCACCTCAGAGCCAGTAGCCCACCTCAGAACCAGTAGCCACCTCAGAACCAGTAGCCCACCTCAGACCCAGTAGCCACCTCAGAACCAGTAGCCTACCTCAGAACCAGTAGCCCACCTCAGAGCCAGTAGCCCACCACAGAACCAGTAGCCCACCTCAGAACCAGTAGCCCACCTCAGAGCCAGTAGCCACCTCAGAACCAGTAGCCACCTCAGAGCCAGTAGCCCACCTCAGAACCAGTAGCCCACCTCAGAACCAGTAGCCCACCTCAGAGCCAGTAGCCCACCTCAGAACCAGTAGCCCACCTCAGAACCAGTAGCCCACCTCAGAGCCAGTAGCCACCTCAGAACCAGTAGCCACCTCAGAACCAGGATCCACCTCAGAGCCAGGATCCACCTCAGAACCAGTAGCCCACCTTAGAGCCAGTAGCCACCTCAGAGCCAGGATCCACCTCAGAGCCAGGATCCACCTCAGAACCAGTAGCCCACCTCAGAACCAGTAGCCCACCTCAAAACCAGTAGCCCACCTCAGAGCCAGTAGCCCACCTCAGAACCAGTAGCCCACCTCAGAGCCAGTAGCCTCCTCAGAGCCAGTAGCCCACCTCAGAACCAGTAGCCCACCTCAGAGCCAGTAGCCCACCTCAGAGCCAGTAGCCACCTCAGAGCCAGTAGCCACCTCGGAACCAGGATCCACCTCAGAACCAGTAGCCCACCTCAGAGCCAGTAGCCCACCTCAGAACCAGTAGCCCACCTCAGAACCAGTAACCAGTAGCCCACCTCAGAGCCAGTAGCCACCTCAGAACCAGTAGCCCACCTCAGAACCAGTAGCCCACCTCAGAACCAGCAGGCCTCACAGTTTCATTATGTGCATCATCAATACAGCCAAACTTATATTTTTCTTCCATTTTGTCCTCCGCCTCAGTGTTTTACTGACATTACTACGGCCAGATGGTTTCACCGTCATTACATTAACAAAATGAATGCAAACAGTGAGGACTAAATAACATGAAATTAGCAGAAAATGCTCTTAAAACTGTTCTGTGGGCCTTTGATTTGTCCTTTGACTTATTATTGAGTGAATCACTACATTTCCCAGAGTGCTTTTCTTCGTTAATTATGTGCTTTTCTAGTATGCAGAAGCACTTGGCATCCCTGCAGAGGCCAGACTGAGTCTGCAGAGCCACGTCCAGACAATCGTTGATTTCGTTCTTATTGATCCGTAATGTGATCAGATTCATCGTGGATGTTCGCTGCTGTGGGGCAGGTAAACTTCTGCTTATTAGGCGCGCCCCCCTCAGCGGGGCACTGCCCCCTCAGTGGGGCCTCCACCGCGACCCCGGGGCGAGACCGCTACATCAAGCCGATTGCAGCGGCTGCAGGAACCAGCTCCGTCCTTCGCACGCCTCGGTTTGATGCCATAACAGATTGATACGCCAAATCCGAGCTGACACGCGCCGCTAAATATGCCAATGGTAATTAATTAGCATCTCATTCTGACTGCGCCACAACAGGATGTGGAGCTTGCTTCTCCATGCCATTTTCCCTCAAGGCTTTGTATTATCAGGGTCACAATCCTGGCTCTGGGCTCTGAGGCCTGCTTAATAAATTGAGGAGGGCACGTTGACAGTCAGACTTTCATGAAGCGTCCCCGTGTCGCTGGTTCCCGCCGCCCCCCGGCTACGACGCACCATCCCAGCTTCTGCGTTGCCGCGCTGCAGCTCAGGAGATCAAAAGGCGGCTAAAATGCGTCCCGTTGCAGCTCTTAGCTGAGAGACGTTTGGCCCGCGTCTCTGATTGAGATGGAAACGGGTCGAACGCCGCTGAGGAGGTTAAAAATGTTGAAATAATGACCCGACAGCGGTGAAATGAAGAGGCTCGCCCCCACTCAGAGCTGCTGCTCGCACGATTTCAGTATGGTCTTCTTCACTTCAGCTGGAGGCGCTTCCTTTGACTCATTTTTAGTTGCAAAAATAATGAAAGTGACAAAACCCTTTTTCTTAACCTCCAACAAACACATGAATAGGTCACAGGTCCACGCAGGGGAAGTGACGGGGAAGTTTTTCTTTTAATAACAGAGTCCCGCTGGCTCTTCCTCCATGGACTCAAACAATAAACTGATCTGCTCATCAGTCTGAGGTTGCATTTGCTCTTACAGCTAATAATAATTATATCTATAATAATATTTGCAACTGTAGTGACAAAATGCGAGGCTGCCCAACTTTCATACTTGTCTTTTTAATCTATTTATTTCATTTCTTCTTTCTATCTTTAGAGATAAACTTGTCAAACAATAAATCTCTTCCTACTGTCACATACCAAAGGCTAATGTCGCACAGCTGCTTTTAATTTAGATACTGGACGTCAGTTAACAACACATAACAGAAAAAAATGAATTAAAATAAATAAATCATCTTAGCAGTGAAGCACAGCGGGAGGGAGCATCATGGTCTGGAGGTCTTTTAATGATGGGAGGAACAGTGACTGCAAAGAAGAAGAACATCAGCAGAGCGCTGGTCTGGTGTTTGAGATGCTGGTTGTGTTGCATAATGAGCCCAAAGCAGATTGTTAAACTAATAGCAGAAAAGATGTTTGTTCATGATTTTATTGGTCTATAAATACAGTTTACATCTGCATAACTGCAGATATAAACCTGCAGATATAAACCTGCTGATGTAAACCTGCAGATACACCTGCAGATAATCCTGCCACCTGCAGATAATCCTGCCACCTGCAGATAAACCTGCAGATAATCCTGCATACCTGCAGATACCTGCAGATAATCCTGCATACCTGCAGATACACCTGCAGATAATCCTGCCACCTTCAGATGTAAACCTGCAGATAATCCTGCATACCTGCAGATAGACCTGCAGATATAAACCTGCTGATGTAAACCTGCAGATATACCTGCAGATAAACCTGCCACCTGCAGATGTAAACCTGGAGATAAAATCTGCATACCTGCAGATATAAACCTACAGATAAATTTGGACACCTGCAGATAAAAACCTGTAGATAAACCTGCAGATGTAAACCTGCAGATAAAATCTGCATACCTGCAGATATAAACCTACAGATAAACTTGAACACCTGCAGATAAAAACCTGTAGATAAACCTACTGATAAACCTGCAGATAAACCTGAACACCTGCAGATATAAACCTGCACACCTGCAGATGTGGATGACACAACTGCTTCTGCTTAATTTTCTACTTCTCAGGAAGACTGAAGCTTTGTTTCAGTCAGGGTTTTTGTCCAGGTCTCCTGGAAGCAGAAATTCAACTCCTTCTTCATTTTAATTCCTCCAAGTCTGGCTCTCCAAAAATGTTGGAGTTTAACCTCGTTCTTTGATTCGGAGCATCTGGTTCTGAGGAATGTCGGCGTGTTTCAGTCCTTCGCCGCTGCAGCTACTCGTGTTCGGCATCGGCCGTCACATTGCGACGTTTGACCAGACTCAGCTGTGGAGGTTGTTGCCGTTCTGTTCGCATTCCTGCAGGCCTTTTTGAAGTTATCAGGAATAAAGTTTAAAAATCCCCAAAGGTCACAGAGCTCTTAACGTATTAGAGTAAATGACCGTGGAAAGTTTGAGTTCAGGTACGCAAAAGAAAAACAGCCAGTTTACAGTTACAGACATTTTCCATGACAGCAGCAATCTAATCCTTATTTTTTCTTCTTCTTCTTCTTCTCCTCACAGGCTGAGATGTTTTTATAAACCCCTTGGGGTTTTCATTGCCTCAACCGCGCTCTGTTTGTATCCCTCTTTTTTTCCCTCCTTTCTTTTTTTCAGCGGTGAATGTGCAAACAAACCCAAATGCTGCAGCGAAACCTCTGAGGTGGAAAAAGCAGAAGGATGACAAAAGACAGAGGAGCAGAACTGATGTGTTTGATCAAGTCATGGCACCGGTTTGGACCAAACCGGCGCTGCTTCGCCTCCGTCCAGCAGCGTAGCGTTCGTTAACGTGACCTCAAGGACCCCCGTTCGGACCTGGCTGACCCCGTTCGGACCTGGCTGACCCCGTTCGCCCTGCAGCGAGCTGACAGCACCGTAGAAATCACTGAAGCCCCGTCTGCTGACCTGCAGGCTCTCTACGCTTTGGGTTCAGTGTTTTTTAGGAATGCTCTTTTTTTTTTTTAGCTTTCTGGGATCAAGACGGAGGAACAAAGACTGGAAACATTTGTTGTGAATTAAGACTTCAGGGGAAGAGTTGAAAGAGTAAAAGAGCACCTATAAGCTGCAGCCTGAGGAGTAAAGTGAGGGTACAGTAGGTAGATTGAAGCGTCCTGCCTCTGCCAACCGCACCGCCGAACTCAGATACTGTGGCTTATTGGATCCAGGCTCCGCGGATTTGGGGGAACGAGGCTCGGCTCCACCCGCCCAGGCAAACCACAACAGAAGGCATGAAAACAAACTTCTCAGAATAGCAGTCCTCTCCGTAGTTTGGCTGCCTGTTCAAAGATTTTGTGGGGAGATGTTTGATCTCAGCTCAGTAATCAGCCCGTTTTGTCGAAAGCAGCAGCACATTTAGCGCTCTGGTGGCTCCACATGGCAGCGAAACGCAACTGCCCGGACCGCTGCGGCCCTTCGCCGCTACCTGGGCGCCTTCTCCCGCTCAAAACCCTCCGCCGCTAGTCAGCAACGCGGCCCAGCGCCAGTACTTACCCGAAATACCCGGACGTGAACCAAAGAGTGCTCCAAAAGTTTCTACCTTTAGTTTAAGACACTGGAATACCTCTTTGGAGACCAAAACCCACTCAAAGGTTTCAATACCCCGGCGCAGAACTCCTCATTTATTATTCATTAATTGCATTAATGCGGTGATTATAAATGATGCATATTCAGCTTGACTTATTAATGGACTGAAGCTCTGCTGTAACAATAATAAATATGAAATCAAAAGAGAGAGAATAAAATAGACGGCAAGTAAGTGGAACGTTTGTGAAGAGGGGTTCTTCTTTAAAAAACAGGGATGTGATCATTTCCTGAAATCCAGCTCGATGTGTTTCTGGTGGGGAGTCGGTCCTCCGGGGCGCTCTGTTCAAAACCCGACGTGATCAAAGCCGCAATCACAACCGGCGCGGACCAGGAAACGATGAAGCTCAAACATTAGCATATGTTTTGGTTTCTCATTTACGTCAAATAAAAAGCTAGTTTGATGCGAGACCAAAGTGTGTAAATCATAATCATATTAATCAGTGAGATTAAAGCACCTGTGGCCATGAAACTGCCCCCCCCCCCCCCCCCCCCCCCGACATCAGCTGGGGGTCTTCAGGGTTTTTCCACAGTGGTTTTTGGACAATAAAAATCCAAATATAAGTGGTCAAACTGACCTGAAACTTGTTAAAAATCTGCCCATTAATCCAACACATTTCCAGATAGATGTCCTCCAGTTTTCCTGGAGGCTCAACTAACCGAGAAAAGCTCATTTCAGGTGCGTTTTCTGGTGAAACGTCTCAGGACCGACCTCCTCCTCGGTCCGTTCAGCTGCCGCGTCTCCGCTACGCCGACGGAGCTGTAAACTACCGCCCCAGACCACCTGGTGGCGGCAGAGCGCCGCTCTCACTGCTCGCCAACTGCTGGAAAAGAAGAGAAGACGACATCAGCAAAAAAAATAATTTAAAATAGAAGAAAAAGACTAAAGTGACGAGATAAACTGTTTCTATGAGACGTGATTGAGAAGAGACGAGTCGTTACAGACATCAGGCGGCTGAGTGACATCATTTCTTGCTCCCATCAAACCCAGTCAGTCAACACCAGGGTTATGATAGTTTTGGATTTTCCATTAGTTTTAGTTTTTATTTAGTTTTTAGTTTAGTTTTTCCAAATTCAGATAGTTTAAATTTGTTTTTAGAGCAGTTTTGCTAGTTTTTATTCATTTTTTTGTTTTGAAATACTTAGTTTTAGTTTTATTTTGTAAATTAGGGTTGTAATTTTGGTTTGAGTGAAGCAATGAACTTTTTGAAGGCTATCGAATCACATAATCACATCTGGTCTCCATGGAAACAGTCCATTATAGTTGCTGTTTTCCTCCGTTCCTTCCCAACACTGACTGGCCTGCAGCTGCAGCTTCTCTTTCCAGGGGGCTAGCTTAGGCTAGCTTATCCAGCTAGTCTTGGTTAGCCTTCTTTCCAGGGGGCTAGCTTAGGCTAGCTTATCCAGCTAGTCTTGGTTAGCTTCTCTTTCCAGGGGGCTAGCTTAGGCTAGCTTATCCAGCTAGTCTTGGTTAGCCTTCTTTCCACGGGGCTAGCTTAGGCTAGCTTATCCAGCTAGTCTTGGTTAGCTTCTCTTTCCAGGGGGCTAGCTTAGGCTAGCTTATCCAGCTAGTCTTGGTTAGCCTTCTTTCCACGGGGCTAGCTTAGGCTAGCTTATCCAGCTAGTCTTGGTTAGCTTCTCTTTCCAGGGGGCTAGCTTAGGCTAGCTTATCCAGCTAGTCTTGGTTAGCCTTCTTTCCACGGGGCTAGCTTAGGCTAGCTTATCCAGCTAGTCTTGGTTAGCCTTCTTTCCACGGGGCTAGCTTAGGCTAGCTTATCCAGCTAGTCTTGGTTAGCCTTCTTTTCAGGGGGCTAGCTTAGGCTAGCTTATCCAGCTAGTCTTGGTTAGTATTCCACACATTGTATCGCCTGCTTCTACAACAAGACACTTATTTTTATCGTTAACAGTCATAGTCAAAGAAATCCCAAATAGGACTGAGACGCTTTCTCCCAACTTTTGCCGCAGCCATCACTGCTGATTGCTTTATTTTTTTTTGCGGTTGTTGTTGTACGGCAGAGCGAAGTTAATAGATTTCAAACCTTTATAAGAAAAAAAATACAAACATGAAAACGAAGGACGTTCTTGACATTATTATAGTTAATTTTAGTTCGTTTTATAAACACATAATACAGTTTTAGTTAGTTATCTTTATCTAACGCCCTTTTTTATTTTATTTCAGTTAACGAAAATGTTTTTTCAATTCTAGTTTTTGTTATTTTGTTTGTTTTGGTTAACAATAATAACTTTGGTCAACACCACCATCCCCCATCCAGAAGCGTCTCTGGGTACCGGTCCTGACACAGGAACCGGTCCTGACACAGGAACCGGTCCTGACACAGGAACCGGTCCTGACACAGGAACCGGTCCTGACACAGGTACCTGTCCTGACACAGGTACCGGTCCTGACACAGGTACCAGTCCTGACACAGGTCCTGACACAGGTACTGGTCCTGACACAGGAACCTGTCCTGACACAGGTACCTGTCCTGACACAGGAACCTGTCCTGACACAGGAACCTGTCCTGACACAGGTACCGGTCCTGACACAGGTACCTGTCCTGACACAGGCCTGACACAGGAACCTGTCCTGACACAGGAACCTGTCCTGACACAGGAACCTGTCCTGACACAGGTACCTGTCCTGACCTGTCCTGACACAGGAACCTGTCCTGACACAGGAACCTGTCCTGACACAGGTACCGGTCCTGACACAGGAACCGGTCCTGACACAGGAACCTGTCCTGACACAGGAACCTGTCCTGACACAGGAACCGGTCCTGACACAGGTACCGGTCCTGACACAGGAACCTGTCCTGACACAGGTACCGGTCCTGACACAGGGTCCTGACACAGGTACCGGTCCTGACACAGGAACCTGTCCTGACACAGGTACCGGTCCTGACACAGGTACCGGTCCTGACACAGGGACCTGTCCTGACACAGGTACCGGTCCCTTGACAAAGGTACCGGTCCTGACACAGGTACCGGTCCTGACACAGGAACCACCTTCAGCCAGTAGGTTCCTGAAAGCTAACAGAGACAAAAACCTGAAAAACTACCCAGAAGCCCCACGAGAGGACGCGTGTCTTTTAAAGCAGCAGAAAGGGAACCGCTGGCTCACTGGCTCCCCCTAAAGGCTTGGAGTTAAAGTCCCAACACCAGGAGACGTAACCGCTCCAGGACCAGCGGGACCGAAGTCCAGTATCCTCCGTAAAGTGACGAATACGTTGAGCTCTAAACACCCGGAAACCATCAGCGCTGCAGCTTTTGGAGAAAACGGTGGAAGAAGTGATAACGGAGCAAAACAAACAGCTGAGGCTGGAAGCAGAGGAGCTCAGAAAGATGATGTACATTATGAGAGCATGAATGCATAATAAGCGACTGCAATTAGCCCGGGCCAGCCATTGGCATATTGTAATTAATGTGCCGCCTGTACGTCCAATCAGTCAGAGGGGGCTCAGTCTAATTTGGGCGTTGGGGGGGTGGGAGGGGGGGTGCAGATCAGATCCTCGGATAATTGTGGGTGACTCCGGTCTCTCTGTCTGCGGGGGGGGAGGGGGGGGGGCAGAGCTCAGGTCTCCAGAGGAGGTTAAAAACTGTATCCCCCACCTCCCCCACCCCCTCCTCATTTGAACATGTGCCCTGCAGAGCTCGCTGCGAGTGCACGGAGCTGGGGAGGGTGGGGCGGGGAGAGAGAGAGAGAGAGAGAGAGAGAGAGAGAGAGAAAAGTGTTTTACATTCACAGATGATCCTAATTTGGTGTGGTTTGGAGTGTAATTTAGATCAAACGCATCCATGTAAATGAGTCAGGCTTTTCATAATTAGGTGCCTCTGAAGGCGGGTGGAGAAGAGCTCGGACCACATCTGTAGGTGCGGCGTCGCTCGTCCACGCGCAGGCTTTTCTCCGTTTCTGCCTCTCCCTGATTTCAGAGTGGGGGGGGGGGGGGGGGGGGGGGGTTAGGGGGGGGAAAACACTCCCAGCGGCACACGGCTACAAAATAGGTCACTCTGCGCCGATTTGGCTTGTCTGTTTCTACTAAGTAACCGACTCGGCTCAGCGTTGGGTACTGGGATAGGACTGGCCCGCTGCCAGCACCCCCCCCCCCCCCCCACCCCCCCCACCCCCCACCAGTGGGGCCCGATGATTGAGGATTACCACACTGGAATATTACGGCTGTTGTGTAGGTGTAATGTTTGCGTTTCCATTCTGAGTAGAGCAACAGTAGAACCAGACTTAATTTCTATCAGCAGTGTGGATGCCAGCCAGCAGCGGGGGGGGGGGGGCGTCAGGAAGGGGACATAAAGACACGAAACCCGATAAAAGCGTGGAGTCGGAGGGGAAAGCCAGCATGCAAATGTGTGATAAAGTCCAATCAGAATTGACCCTTCAGTAAGCGCCGCCCCCTTCCTAGTTACTGTTGCTAGGTCGGACTATCTTGTTGCTCCTGCGTTCAGGACTGTGTTAATTATCTATTTTTCCGATGTGTATCATCAGTGTTAATATTATACTATAATAACTCCGTGGTGAAATATTGCTGCTGGGGACCTGCAACAGAGACTCCAGGTGTCCAGAACGTTTGGAGGGACATTTTTATTCCCTGGAATAAAACGCTGGAAAAATGCAGCTGTGGGTTCAGTTGTGTCCGTCCACACAAGCATTTGATTGATTTAACCACCGTTTAGTAAAAGTAATATAATTTAGCAGCAGGGAGGGTGATGAGTTCTCTGTTAGCATTAGCATTAGCTCTGGTCCATAGGTCTGTCCCACACCAGAGCTATGTTAACATGAGACAGTCGCAGTATTGTATTAATATAATTAATAAAGTGACGTTAACATCACTAGCCTCACCTTATACCGTAACAAAATAAATATCCAGGGCCATATATATTTGTAGACAACGAGGCAGGCTGATAGCTGGCTAGCGAGCTCTGGTTCATAGTGGAGAAGTCATTGACACTATGGACCAGAGCTAATGCTAATGCTAACAGAGAACTCATCACCCTCCCTGCTGCTAAATCATATTATTACTTTTACTAAACGGTGGTTAAACCAATCATCTAATAAACAAAGTGAACTTACCTTGGAGTAAATGTAGGTGTGTTTTGTAACTTTCCCCACGTTCAGTTGTGGACGGACACAACTGAACCTACAGCTGCATTCTCCAGCATTTGTTTTATCTTTGGAAAAAGAATAAAAACGTCCCTCCAAACGTTCTGGACACCTCGAGTCACTGTTGCAGGTCCCCAGCAGCAATATTTCACCACGGAGTTATTATAGTATAATATTAACACTGATGATACACATCAGAAAAATAGCGATAATTAACACAGTCCTGAACGCAGGAGCAGCAAGATAGTCCGACCTAGCAACAGTAACTAGGAAGGGGGCGGCGCGTACCGAAAAGTCAATTAAAGCTTGTTTTCCTGAAGTTTGCGCCGCGTTACGGTGATAAATTGTCATCTTGGACTTGATCGGAGATCAGCATATGTTGTCGCCAGTGTTCACCGTGCTGAGAACGCTTCCCTCCAACCTCGGCTCTCTGTGACATCATCAGGGGCGGGGTTTCCATGCAACTGTGCTTCGAACCTGTGTGTGGCCCGTTTACACAAAACGTTTAGGGTTAGGGTAGACTAACCCTACCTTAACCTTAACCCTAACCCACGTTTGGCCTCCAGGAGCTCGGCCAATCAGAGGACACTTTAGTCGGACGTTTCCAGAACATTCCTTTCCCTTTGATTCTCCATCGTTCTGAAATATTTCCAGTCTGTTGGAGTTATTCTGCTGTAAAGCCTCTGAGGTCAGTTAGCATGACTCACAACTATAAAATGAGTTAGAAAATTATTGAATTATTATCAAATAAATAAGCAATTAAAAGCCAAATAGATTTATGTTCAATTATCTTTTTTTTTTTTTTTTCGCATATTTCATTTGCAAAGTTGCTTTAAAGCAGATTGCAAGCTGCTCATATGTAAGAGTTTTAAATGTTATTGTCCTTAAATCAGACCAATCCGTGACTGAACGTGTAAAACACGGAGACGTCTCGTCTGATTGCTGTTCTCGTCTATGAAGGCCTCTGTCTCTGCCTGTCAGTCAATAATCAGGTTATAATGATTCTGTATCTCTGCCTGTCAGTCAACAGTCAGGTTATAATGATGAACCCCGTCAGATTTGGTGCTGATGAACGGAGGCGCCAGCAGGCAGCGAGTGCAGCTGTAACCCCAGAAAAGCCCGAACCCCAGAGCTCTGGAAACCGATTCAGCGCCCGCCTGCCTGTACTTTCAGATAATCACATTCAGGGCTCGGTGCTTCTGGAAACGGTGCCAAGGGTCTGAAAGTATGTTGGAGAGCACACGTGACGTACAGTTTACCAACACCAAGCTGCTTCGTCCGTGGCTTTGAAAGTCCACGCCGTCTCTTCGCGCCAGACTGTGCAGAAGTTTTCGCCGCGACTGCTCCGGCAGCCAGCAGGGGCCGAAGAGGCCACCTGCACAGAAGGTGAATGCAGCATGGCGGGATTGTGAACCTCCCCGGGGATGCCGGGACGGCCACATGGCCCGTCGGATCTGCCAGGGTGGCCCCGGCGACACCCGGCTGGGTGCCGTGCTGCGCTACACGCCGCTAAACCCGGGGATTAGCACGCGATGCCACCTATCTGATGACAGCGGAGCCAATGGGATTGTTGTCCACCCTCCCCCGCCCCCCTTCCCGTCTCTGTTCCTCTGCAATCTCGTTAGCTCCTCTCTTTGTTTCTGGCAGCAGTGGAAGGCGCATACATGCTACCATGCTGCTAGTAAACTGTACTCTTGGCTCGGAGCTCGTATTGTCTTGGACCGGGGACGGCGAGTCTGTCCAAGGAGAAACGTCATTACCTCGACGCTCCATCTGAGGAGTTGACTCTCCTCCTGTGATGTGGCACCTCATCTTCCAGGATGATTGATCGCCCACATTTGAAACAGATTATGGCGAATGTTAGAGTACAGTCAGTAAATCTCTTACTGATGAGAGGTTCCCCAAATCTGCACAGAAATCAAGGATTAGTGGATGATTTATTTCCAGGTGTCTCAGGGTGACAGAAACTGGAGCAAAAATCCTGAAGATGAACTAACACAGTGCTGCTTTACCTGCCAAACCAAAACCGGAAACAATTCACGACATTAGTCATGCACGGAAAGTACAGTCAACAGGGGTTCGGCGATGGATGGGAGGGAGGAGCCACCAGGATCGAACACCGTGAATTTCAACCTGTGGCTGACTGATGTGGACCAATCACAGCAGTCGCCAGAGTCATTGGAAGAACCTTTCAAGGAGGAACCTGGGAAAAAAGACCCCACAAAGAAAACATTCAGTCTGTCCACTACCCCAAATTCAGACACTAATATTACTTTCCATTCATTCTGATCCAATCTGTGCAAACACCCTCATTTCAAGTGTTGCTACTGAAACATCTGAATAGAGTGGAGCCAGAACTGAAATGAGTGCAGCCAGGACTGAAACAAGTGCAGCTAGATCTGAAACGATGGCAGCCAAAGCTGAAACCACTGCTGTTAGAGCTGAAACGAGTGCAGCAACAGCTGAAACAAGTGCAGCCAGAGCTGAAACTAGTGCAGCAACAGCTGAAACAAGTGCAGTCAGACCTGAAATGACTGCAGTTAGAGCTGAAACGTGTGCAGCCGGAACTGAAATGACTGCAGTTAGAGCTGAAACGAGTGCAGTTAGAGCTGAAACGAGTGCCGCCAGAACTGAAACGAGTGTAGCCAGAGCTGAAAGGACTGCGATTAGAGCTGAAACAAGTGCAGCCAGACCTGAAATGACTGCAGCCAGAGCTGAAACGAGTGCAGTTAGAGCTGAAACGAGTGCCGCCAGAACTGAAACGAGTGCAGCCAGAGCTGAAACGAGTGCAGCCAGAACTGAAACAAGTGCAGCCGGAACTGAAACAAGTGCAGCTAGATCTGAAACGATGGCAGCCAGACCTGAAACAGTTTATCGTCTCCTGCAGCAACAACTGTGACGTATACACACGTCAGGCTGGTCCATTAAACTAAAAACTGATGCAGTTATCTGATGATGGTTCAGGTTTCAGTTTCAAGTAAGCAGAAGAGACACATAATTAGTTGAGAACAGTGTCATGAAGGTTAATTTAAAACATTTGTTCAGCTACATGCTGCTGTTGTTCTATGTTCAGCATCCAGGGATGGGCTGCTAACTGTTTTCCCTTTTGGTTTGGCCAGATACATGTGTGTATTACACTGTTAATGAAAATCACTTGCATGGTCGATGTGTCATAAACAGACTAAATGGATTAAATTATCTATACTTATAGAACTGCAGCCTCTAGTGGTCAGTAGAGGAACTGCAGCCTCTAGTGGTCGGTAGAGGAACTGCAGCCTCTAGCGGTCGGTAGAGGAACTGCCTCAGCTAGAGCCTCTAGCGGTCGGTAGAGGAACTGCAGCCTCTAGCGGTCGGTAGAGGAACTGCATCTAGCTCTAGAGGCTGCAGTCCGGTCGGTAGAGGAACTGCAGCCTCTAGGTCGGTCGGTAGAGGAACTGCAGCCTCTATGGTCGGTAGAGGAACTGCAACCTCTAGTGGTCGGGCAGAGGAACTGCAGCCTCTAGCGGTCGGTAGAGGAACTGCAGCCTCTAGCGGTCGGTAGAGGAACTGCAGCCTCTAGCGGTCGGTAGAGGAACTGCAGCCTCTAGTGGTCGGTAGAGGAACTGCACCCTCTAGAGGTCGGTAGAGGAACTGCAGCCTCTAGGGGTCGGTAGAGGACTGCGCCTCTAGCGGTCAGCAGAGGAACTGCAGCCTCTAGTGGTAGAGGTAGAGGGTAGAGGAACTGCAGCTCTAGCGGTCGGTAGAGGAACTGCAGCCTCTAGTGGTCGTTAGAGGAACTACATGTATTGCCAGCTAGAGCTCCTTAGTAAAATCAGATAAATTTAAAGAAAAAAATGTCAGTTTTGCTACAAATTCATCTCTAAGTTTGCAGATATGTTCGTCTGGTCGGCAGCTGGAGAATCACTCGAACACATCAGTCACACCAGTGTGAATAATGAAAGAGCTTCACTTGTTACAGAATAAAGGACATCATTAGGTAACTGAAGACCTGCTCTGTTAAAATAGCTCGGCTCTGGAGGACGTAATCATTTCTGTTTGAAAAGTGAAGCTCCTCTCCTTCAAGCAGAACAGATGTATGACATGTTATAATGAAAGCCTTCAAGTTCCTCTCTGAAAATGACCTGTCATTCAAACAAATGAGATCTAAATGAAGCTTCTTGAATGCGTCCATCCCTCTCCCTCCATCCCTCCATCCCTCCATCGCTTCTCTGCTGCTCTTTCATTAAAACGCTCACCACTGAGCTCTGCTCTGTTTTTACAGCTGTTGAGGTACATGTGTCATGTTATCTTTTTAAGACTCTTAATACCAATAAACTAATAAAGAAACTTGTAAAAAATTGTAAAAGTAGAAAGTAAAACAAGCAGCACAGCTGTGCATCATCAAGATGGAAATAAAGGACAAACAGATATATTTACACTTTTTGCTGTTTTAATTTGTCTTATTTTTCACTCTCAAAGTTAGAAACTAGCTGAACTTCAGCTGAGGAGACATCTGGAGGAGCCCGAACCCCGAACCCAAACCCTTCTGAAGAAGAACACGTGAGTTAAAACCCAACAAAACCAGAACCTGTCAGGAATCTGTTAAAATAGATGTTTGGAAAATGTGTCAAATATAGATAAATATAAGTGTAAAAAATTGTGTTTTTCTTGTTTTTGTTTTTCTCAAATGCTCTTTTTTCATATTTTTGTGAAATAAGATTTAAAAAAAAAAAAAACATCTTTTACAAAAATATTCCAAAAATGATTTACTTGTCTTCCATAATCAATTAATAAAATAAAAAAATCTAATCAGTTTTTGATTTTCTCCTGGTGAGATGTTTTTTTTTCTGTTTTTTTTAAATTGGCTTTAGTTTTATTTTCAGCGCTGTTTCAGAACTGCTGCTGAACATCAGAACAAACTCACATTTAAAAGTTGGTTCGTCAGTGAAACGTATCAAAAAACACAATTAAAAAGGCCACGCCTCCACGTCTCTTAGGCCACGCCTCCAAGTCTGACAGCCAGGCCAAGTGTCAACAATCAGTGAAAGGTGTTTTCAGAGCCGTGAATGAAGAATCATAGATGACTGTTATTTATGTTCTTATTTATGTTTTTTTGATCTCAGAGCTTCTAATTAGTTTTTAATCATTTTGTAAATGTTTTCATGATCTCATCTTTCTTTTCTCCTCGGATGAAATAAACCGCTATAATCTGCTCGGCTCAGTCGTGGACCGACATGAGTCACCTTGTGGATGCTTCCACCTTCCTCCCCCCAGAGAGACCCGGGGCCCGGTGGCTCTGGTTCTGGGGACCACAGAGGTCCAGGTCCCTGAGGGGCCTCCAGGACTCCCCTGGACAGCGTGAAGTGTGTCCTCCTCCCAGCGACGCTCCCCTCCTCCTCCTCCTCCTCTCCTCCTCCTCCTCGGGCCTCCAGGCTGCAGCCCTCACATGTGATACGACACAGAGGCTCACGCTGCATTACCCATAAACCTCTCTGTCCATGTCTGCCTCGCTCACAGCCATGTTCGCTGATTTAGCATCAAAACTGGGACACGACTGTGACAGGAAGGGATGAAGAAAACACGTACCTCATTTTCAAAATGCGCTCCAGCTGAAAACTGAAACGGCCCCGTTTCCAGAAAAAAGACGAAGAACGAATTAGGAGCAAGATGCAGAAATGTGCTAAAATCAGAGGCGGTCTGTGTCTCAGCTTCCTCCCACGGATCAAAAACATCTACGTTTGCCTGAGCAGTGACTCTGAACCCACCCATTTTGAAATGAATTAACGTTTTAGTTAATTTGGCAACAGGTCAGCCAAAGAGACAACTGAAGGACGTGCAGCTCAGTGGCGTCTACGGCTGACGCTACACTGCTCCCTACTTCCCTCCTGCTAGCTCCTGCTATCCTGCTACCTCCTGCTACATTCCCTGCTAGCTCTGCTACTTCCTGCTAGCTCCTGCTACTCCTGCTAGCTATGCTCCTGCTACCTCCTGCCAGCTCCTGCTACCTCCTGCTGCCTCCTGCTAACTCCTGCGAGCTCCTGCTACCTCCTGCGAGCTCCTGCTACCTCCTGCTACTTCCTGCTACCTCCTGCTACCTCCTGCTACTCCTGCTACCTCCCTGCTACCTCCTGCTACCTCCTGCTACCTCCTGCTACCTCCTGCTACCTCCTGCTACCTACTGCTAGCTCCTGCTAGCTCCTGCTAGCTCCTGCTACCTCCTGCTATCGCCTGCTACTTCCTGCTACTTCCTGCTACCTCCTGCTACCTCCTGCTAGCTCCTGCTACCTCCTGCTATCGCCTGCTACTTCCTGCTACCTCCTGCTACCTCCTGCTACCTACTGCTACCTCCTGCTAGCTCCTGCTAGCTCCTGCTACCTCCTGCTACCTCCTGCTACGCCTGCTACCTCCTGCTACCTCCTGCTACCTCCTGCAGCCTCCTGCTACCTCATGCTACTGCCTGCTACTTCCTGCTACCTCCTGCTACCTCCTGCTACTGCCTGCTACCTCCTGCTACCGCCTGCTCACGCTGCATTACCCATAAACCTCTCTGTCCATGTCTGCCTCGCTCACAGCCATGTTCGCTGATTTAGCATCAAAACTGGGACACGACTGTGACAGGAAGGGATGAAGAAAACACGTACCTCGTTTTCAAAATGCGCTCCAGCTGAAAACTGAAACGGCCCCGTTTCCAGAAAAAAGAGGAAGACGAATTAGGAGCAAGATGCAGAAATGTGCTAAAATCAGAGGCGGTCTGTGTCTCAGCTTCCTCCCACGGATCAAAAACATCTACGTTTGCCTCAGCAGTGACTCTGAATCCACCCATTTTGAAATGAATTAACGTTTTAGTTAATTTGGCAACACGTCAGCCAAAGAGACAACTGAAGGACGTGCAGCTCAGTGGCGTCTACGTCGCTGACTGCTACATCCTGCTACCTCCTGCTACTTCCTGCTAGCTCCTGCTAGCTCCTGCTAGCTCCTGCTACCTCCTGCTACATCCTGCTACTTCCTGCTGCCTCCTGCTACCTCCTGCTACCTCCTGCTACCTACTGCTACCTCCTGCTGCCTCCTGCTACCTACTGCTACATCCTGCTAGCTCCTGCTACTTCCTGCTAGCTCCTGCTACCTCCTGCTAGCTCCTGCTACCTCCTGCCAGCTCCTGCTACCTCCTGCTGCCTCCTGCTACCTCCTGCGAGCTCCTGCTCCTCCTGCTACCTCCTGCGAGCTCCTGCTACCTCCTGCTACTTCCTGCTACCTCCTGCTACCTCCTGCTACTCCTGCTACCTCCTGCTACCTCCTGCTACCTCCTGCTACCTCCTGCTACCTCCTGCTACCTCCTGCTACTGCTAGCTCCTGCTAGCTCCTGCTACCTCCTGCTACCTCCTGCTACTTCCTGCTACTCCTGCTACCTCCTGCTAGCTCCTGCTACCTCCTGCTACTGCTACTCTCCTGCTAGCTCCTCCTGCTATCGCCTGCTAACCTGCTACCTCCTGCTACCTCTGCCTAGCTCCTGCTAGCTCCTGCTACCTCCTGCTATCGCCTGCTACTTCCTGCTACCTCCTGCTACCTCCTGCTACCTCCTGCTACCTCATGCTACTGCCTGCAACTTCCTGCTACCTCCTGCTACTTCCTGCTACCTCCTGTTACCGGCTGCTACTTCCTGCTACCTCCTGCTACCGCCTGCTACCTCCTGCAGCAGACCCGTCAACCGGTTGGGTAACCTTCACTTCAGACAGTTTCAGGAGTTCACTCTCCACGACCCAACAGGTCGCTGATCGTTGCAGCGACACCCTGCTACATTAACGTTAATGCTAATGGAAACGCTAACGCTAACGTAGCAGCAACAAGGAAGAAGAGTCATGTTGAGATTAACTGATACAAGAGCGGTGATGGATGGAAGGATTGGACCAGAATGATGGTAGTTTTAGAGCTTCCATCACTGCTGTGGTTGTTGGAGTCGGTGGGCTACCTGGTTCTGGTCACATGATTCCAGGTTTGAATGGTTGTGAAACCGTCTGGGTAGAAGATTCAGGGCTGCTGTAGGTGTTTGATAGGAGAAACCTGAGGCTCCTCTGTTTAATGTTGTCCTCAGTTCAGCGTTCGACATCTTCATAGTCAGAACCAGCTCCACCTGGAGGCCCGGCAGCACCTGCAGAGGAACTGGCTGGGTAACTACATCACTAACGGGCTGTGATGGATGCTGCAGCTCTCCAGGGGGCGGGTCGGGGTCACCGGGGTCACCGCCCCCCCAACCGTGAAGAAGACAGATGAGGGTCGTCACCACAGCCAGACACCTCCCTCCCTCAGAGCAATCCGATACCTGACCGGCTCTCAGAGGAGCTTTGACGGACGCCTGATTAAACCTGGAAACGCCAACGCTGGCGTGATTAGCGTGATTAGCGTTCAGGCTCACGATCAACCAGGTATTAACTCTGGAACAGCTGTTCCTCATGGATCACATTACTGGGAAACGCTGATTCACCGCACTGATGGTTACTGGGAGGACGGTGCGTCGGGCGTCAGCTGAAGAGGATGTGGGGGAGGAGCCACATCCTCCGTCCTCGTCGCCCCTCGTCGTCCTCGATGCTGGATGCTTCCCTCCACGTTATTTACCGCTTCAAGCTTCCTGCTTCGTTCATGCTTCAGCTCCTTGAAGGAACCACCACAGCGTTCTGACCAGGATCAGGTCTCGGCTCTGACCTGTTCTGTTCTGGATCATTGTTCTGCTGCCTGACCTGATCCGGGCCGAGCTTCAGCTGACTCTGGTACGCCGACGTCGTGGTCCACCGGTGATGAGAAGGTTTCCCGGTGCTGTAACTGCAAAGCAACCCCCCAACCACTGCAGCACCACCACCGTGCTTTAGAGTGGGAGTGTTTTTGCCTCCACATTGGTCTCATGTTTCAGCAGAACGCTGTTGAAGTTTCGTGACCTGCTGTCGTTCTTTCTCCTGAAAACCTTCCAAACTGAACCTGTTCACACAGTCTAACCCAGAAATAGATTTCTAACCTTCTCCATGAGTTCAGCAACCACTGCTGCTTGTGTCTTTCCCTCTGACGTTATGTTAGCACTCACCTGTTGAGGTTCATAGAGGTCTGCACACCTGCTGATGATCAGCTCTCAGGAGGAACTTATTACTGCTGTCGTGATTTTGTATATTTTCTCGACTGATACTAAGATCCTGTCAGACCTCACAGTCTCGCCTCTTGACGTTTTCTGACAGTGAATAATCACCCAGCTTCCGTTCGAGCTCATCTGAGTATGATGAACAGCGGCGGCGGCGGCGGGCGGGAGGGCCCTTAATCTGCCCGTAATCAGAGCTGACAGTCACCTACAGCAAGGTGCGGCGCCACGCTGGGATGCAGCCAGCCGAGAGCTCTGATCAGCGCCGGCGCTGCCAGGACGTTAATATTCATGGCGCTAAACGTGCTGGAGAGCAGCGGTGATCAGGATGCAGGAGGAGGTTGATGTCATCACCGGCGGCGCGAGCGTGAAGGTAGAGCGGGAACCTGCAGCGCTCTGATTGGAGGATCTGAAGGAAACCAGGTTTTTGTTGCTCATCACCTTCTCTGTCTGAGTCCAGAACAAACGTGTTAAACTCGAGGCCCAAATGCAGCCGGCCGCCTCAGTCTGGACGGTCCAGAACGTTTACCAGGTTTCTGAGGAAACGCTGAAGAGGCGCCTGATTGGCTGATTGGCCGCTAACCTGCAGCTGATTGGCTCAAGATCTGGAGTCACAGAGGAGCGACTTTAAGATCAAAGCAGCTGTTTTACTGGTAAATGTGGCGTTTTTGAAACAAAAAATGTCAAAATGTTGCAATTCCTGATTTCAGGACCAAAAAAAAAAGAGGAAAAAAAGCCAAATTTGTGACAAAAATGCTGCGATTGTGGAGCAAAGATTGTGCAAAATTCACAACTTTATAACAAAAGCTGCTTTTAGCTAGGGTTGGGCAACGATTGAAAATTTTAGTCACAATTTATCGCATTATTTCCCTGATTAATCAGGATTAATCGCATTGTATACGCAAAATCAAATAATGTCTTCAACAGTTGTGTAAAGGTCACTTTTATTAAAATGTTCTGCTGCCATATGAACTAAAGTGTCATAACATTTGTTGTTCAAACACTTTTAACATCAGCACTTGTCAGTAAGATATATTTAGTGTAAATCTCATCTTAAAAAATGTAAAATAAAATAAAGCTTATTGCCACTGCCAGGACATTAATGTCATCCTGTTTTTATAAAAATTAAAAAAAAAAGTCTACAATCAAAATCCAACAAAATGATTGTGTCTCAGCACAATGAGAACATTAAAACATTATTTCTGAGGTAACAGCAGAAACTTTTAACGGGGAGTTCAACTTGTCAGTTTTTATAAATAACCTTGTTTCTGTTGAATCCTCCGTCTGGGAGAACTTTAAAATGAAAATGTCCATGTTAAAGTTCAGTAACTTTCAATCAATCAAAACTGTAAAAAAATTAAAAAGTGACATTTTATTACGTTTTTCATTTTTAAATCTAACACAAAAAAAAAAAAAAAAAAAAAAAAAAAAAAAAACGAAAAATTGCCTGTTTTTTATATTGCAATTTTAGACTTGGATCAAAAATAAGAACTTAAAAAATGGGCCACAGAACTGAATTAGTTTTATAATGGAGGACTGGACTTTCTGTTGTCATTACACATCTGAGCCACTAGATGGAGCCGCACTGCAGTAACCAGCTAGAGAACAGCAGGACAGTGAACACATGGAGCAGATCTGATGGAACATGGAGGAATGACCACAAACGTTTGGTTGCAGTACTAGAATTTTTTTCCAGACTGAATTGTTAATATTTCTACCTGAGTTGCTTCCTGAACTGTAAAGTTCACAGATTTTTACCGTTCTCCATGTCTGTTTTAGCTTTTCTGCATGTTTTTCCGCCAATTATTTTCCGGTTCCGCAGCAGCCAGAAACAGACTTTTCAAAACAAAAGCATCTTAGCAAAATGCGTTAATGCGCGATAAAATAAATGTCGACGTTAATAAATTAATGAGTTAACGCGATAATAACGCGTTAACTTACCCAGCCCTAAAAAAAGTAAATTTTTTTTTAAATTTGCAATTTCATAAGATTTGTTTGAAAAAAAAAAGAATTGTTAGATCACTGTTGGATCAATAACAGAATCCTGATCTCCTGCAGAAGCTCTGAGGCGTTCAGGCAGCTGCCCACTGATCAATAACACACCTGTCATTGATCGGCGCTCCTGTACATGTGGTTTTAGGTGTCACTTTGATTGGAAATCAGAGTTAAATCCAGAGAACTGATTCTTTGTGTCTCCTGTCTTCTTCCCATCTTCCTGGGACTCTGGACGAATCTCTTCTCCCAGAGAGGATGTTCCTCCGTTAACGGGTCATTATCACATTAACTTTAACTTTATCCAGATGTTGTAATTAACCTCTGAGCCGTGAGCGAGTATCCGGGTTTATCGTACGGAGGAGATGAGCTCTCATTCCCTCTTTTTCCCAAACTCCATCTGATACCTGCTGATGAACACGCCGGCTCTTTGTTGGGTTGTTTTCCCGCCACTTGTATGTTCTTCCGGGGGGAAGGCAGGAGCAGCATCTCATGATCAGGAATACCGTTGAGAAAAAATTCCCGCCGCAGCAGGAAGGAGAGGAAAGTGGATAAACGGCGTGGGAGGAGGGAGGAAAAGCCCTGCGCTCAGCAGCTTTCAGAGTCCGAGACGTGAGGAGTGACCGGCTGATTTATCACGGCGGGAAAACGAAGCCGCAAAGTACAATTTTCTACCTTGGCCACAAACAATAATTCATAACGATGTCGCCTCCTGATGGCGGCGGAAAACGATGGTAATAAATGTCACAACTGCACAGGTAACTACTTTAGAAGCCATTAGAGGAAGCCATGATGGAAGACGCCAGCCGCCGCCGCGTATATTGGGACGCTAACCTGGAGATAAAAGAGTAGAAAAATGAGAGGTGGGTTTTTATTGTGAGCTTACAGGAGCTCGGAGAGCATCGCCGATAAACCGGTTACGTCAAGGCCCCCGCGCGCCGCCGCTCCTTCAGACCTCCACGCCTCGCTCAAATTGACAGATATTAACTGCGAGGGGAGTCGGGAAGTGTACGGCGCACCATTTTGTAGCGCTGTCATGTCTCTGCGGTGACCTTTCAACTGGAAAAACTTAGACGGAGCGCTTCCAGCGGCGGCCATGCATCACGCTTTAATGGCACGTCAGGAAAGAGGCTCCTCTTAGCGCGTTCACATTTCTTATCGCCACATCGGCAGATTATGAGAGGGCTAATGAACCCGTGGATCCGAGATGGGGGGGTCGAACAGAGATACAAACAAACAAAAACAAAACGCTCCTTTTTCTTTTGTTCCAACTTTTCTGGGCCGCGGCGCCGAGGCTCCGAGTTGGAAACGAGCACATATTGAGCGGGAAATCTAATACAGAAGCTAATACTTGTAAAAGCAAATAAGCGTGCGCGGATGAGCATTGGTCTTTATGTACACTCATCTCTGAGAATATTGGATCTCGGCGCCGCCGCGTGTCATCCGTTTTGCTCAGAGAAGAGCTCATAAAAGTAGCGGCTGATGTGACTTTAAAGTTCCCCGGAGAGCCTTAAAAGACTCTTTAAAGCCGCCGACAGAAATGTTTGCAAAGACTCTGGGATTAATAACAATAGAGTTTACCTTCCCGCTCCACGTCTACGGGTAATCAAATCCTTTACGCGCCGTCTGTGCTCAAATGAAAACGCCCCACTTACAGGTGCAGGTCTTCCTTTAAACCCATAACCCTGCTGCAGGTCTCTTTCTGCAGTTTTCATGCGTATTTATAAAAGAAAATGTTCCCACCGGCAGGTTTGTGAAGACGACGACACGGAGGAAACCCGAAGAAACTTCACCAGACTGGTTCTGCTGTTTCAGCAGCTCCAGTTCGGCGTAAACACCTGAAACTGGGTGGAGCTCCACCTCCTGATTTTCTGTCCAGAAACCAACAAAAAAGAAAAAAAAAACAGTCTTCTTCCATGAGGAATGACTGAACATGTCACAATATTTCAAAAACATTCCTGCTCTGAAATGAAGACCCTTCGTTAAGGTTAATGTGCAGCAGATTAAAGATGCGCTCTGGTGGGTCATAAACGGTTCCTGAGATCCACTACGGTCAAATCTGTCCTTTCCTTCCTCGTTTGAGGCGTCGCCACCGAAACGACATGTGAAACGGGAACCGCTGAGTTCATCCAGACAGGTGCACAGGTGACTTGTCCGGATCAGTGACGGCAGTCAGCTGTATTTCCAGGAGGCGGAGCTTGACTGAAACCGGTTGACGGACAGATGAGAACAAAATGTCCCGGTCGAGACAGGTGTCCTCACGTTGCTGTCCAGAGTACAGTGATCCCTTATTTTTCGTAGTTAATGGGGACCCCCCTCCCCCCCCCCCCCCCCTTCCCCCAATCAAATCAAAATCCAGGAACTGGAGCCGGAGCCCCCGAGCCTCAATAATGTGTTTGAAATATGTTTCAAAACACCAAAAAAGTAGCGAGACAAGACAAAGGCTCAACTGTGGTCTTTCTGTTTCCTTCACAGCCTCTGGTCTCTGAACCGTAGTAAACAAACCACTCGTTCATCTAACCCCGTTTTCTTCTGCCGGCCCACGACACACACACTACATTACCCATAAGGCCACACCATTACCCATAAGGCCACTTTCTTATAGGGGCCAGGCTGGCTCACAGCATTTCTTTGCTGCGAGAGAACGCGCACAACATAATGTGATGTTTTTTTTCTTGATTTTTTTTATAATATATATTTCTGAAAAAAAATCAGCGAATTACTAAAACCGCGGAACTTAAAGCGCGAATTGGCGAGAGATCAGTGTACTTTGGTCAACCGAGGAGGTCATGGACACGCTCCAGCTCCCCAGACCATCATCCCTCCACCGCCGTGCTTTACAGTGAGGATGAGGCGTTTCTGCTGAAATGGCGTTTGGTTTCTCCAGACGTGGTTCTGGATTTTAAGACCGAACAAGTCCAGTTTGGTCTCATCGGTCCATGGTCGGACAGAAGAGCCCTCCTCCGGTCAACTCTCCATGCTTCACCTTCTCTCTTTTGATTTCAGGGATAAAACGTTGAACATGTCTCATCTCCACTGACGTCCTCTCCTGGGCAGATGGACAGCTGTCATGAACGTTGTCCTCTTGTGAATGACCTCTCTCACATGAGAACACTGAGCTCCACATCCTCAGAAAATGGTTTTCTTATCTTACCAGATCCATGTGTGGGGACGCCTGCTTCTCTAAGACCACTGCTTGTGTCCTTCCCTCTCTGCATTGTGTTAACGCACACCTGAATGCTCCAGAGCAGTGAAATGTCCCAAACGTCTCCTTTTATAGAGATCGGGTCCCATCCTGGCTGGGTCCTCGGTCTCCTCGGTGGGTTCCGGTCGGTTGGTCTCGGTCGGTCTGGGTAAGTCCTCGGTCTCCTGGGTCTGGGTCGGTCCTCGGGTCCTCGGTCTCGGTCTCCGGTCGGTCGGTCTCTTGGGGCGGTCGGTCGGGCCGGGTCCGGTCTCTGGCGGTCGGTCCTGGGTCTCCTGGCGGTCGGTCTTGGGTCTCCTGGCGGTCTTGGGGTCGGTCCTCGGTCTGGGTGGCGGTCTCCTGGCGGTCGGTCTCCTGCGGTCTCCTGGCGCGGTGGTCGGTGGGTCCTCCTGGCGGTCGGGTTCTCCTGGCGTCGGTCTGGGTCTGCTGGGTCTCCTGGCGGTGTCGGTCCGGTCTCGGTCCTCTCTGGCGGGTCGGTCTCCTCGGCGGTCGGTCCTTTGGTCTCCGGCGGTCGGGTCCTCGGTCTTGGGTCGGGGTTCCTGGCGGTCGCCTGGGCTCCGGTCGGTCCTGGGTCTCCTGGCGGTCCTGGCTCGGTCGGTCCTCCTGGCGGTCGGTCTCCTGGTCTCCTGGTCGGTCCTGGGTCTGCGGTCGGTCTCCTCGGTCTCTGGGTCGGTCTGGGGTCCCGGTCTCCGGCTCCTGGTCTCCTGGCGGTCGGTCTTGGGTCTCCTGGCGGTCGGTCCTGGTCTCCTGGCGGTCGGTCCTCGGTCTCCTGGCGGTCGGTCCTGGGTCTCCTGGCGGGGTCGGTCCTGGCGGTCTCCTGGCGGTCGGTCTCCTGGCGGTCGGTCTTGGGTCTCCTGGCGGTCGGTCGGTCCTCTGGGTGGCGGTCGGTCTGGTCTCCTGGCGGTCCGGTCGGCTCCTGGGTCGGTCCTCGGTCGGTCTCCTGGCGGTCGGTCTTGGGTCTCCTGGCGGTCGGTCCTGGGTCTCCTGGCGGTCGGTCTCCTGGGTGGCGGTCTCCTGGGTCTCCTCGGTCGGTCTCCGTGGTCGGTCTCTGGCGGTCGGTCTTGGGTCTCCGGTGGTCGGTCTCCTCCGGTCGGTCCGGTCGGTCCCGGCGGTCTCCTGGCGGCGGTCTGGGTCCGGTCGGGTCTCCTGGCGGCGGTCGGTCCCTTTCTCCGTCTCTCGTCTCTTCCTCTCGTCTCTCGTCTCTCGTCTCGTCTCGTCTGTGGTCCAGGTCTGAGACCCACCTGGTTGATAAATCCAGCTTCAGTTTCATGTCTTCTCTCTGGGTAAACAGTCTCTTTTAACTTTAACTGAAACGGCGGTAGATGAGCAGCTCTGCGACTTGGCGTCAATCAGGCAGCGGGCCCAGAGGTGAACCCGTCTGCGGGGGCGACTTAATTGATTGCGTGGAGTTTCAGTAGCTTAGCATCTGGCGCCCGCGATAATCCCCCATCTGTCCCGCGTCGGTCGGACGTATTGATGAAGCGCTCATGGGTTTAGTGGTACGTTAACTCAGCGAACCCATCACGGTTACGGGCCGACCAGTAACTAGAGACTCTTGACCTGAAGAGACGCTGACGCTGGAGACGCTGACGTAAAACAGCTTCCTGTTTAGGGCCTTCAAAAAAACAGAAACTCACTGGTTTATATTTGTAACTTTTCAAAGCCGTTCCACTTTATAATTCAATTCAATTCAATTTTATTTGTATAGCGTCTGTTACAATGTCAATTACTTTTAAATTTGATCCAACGTAGCTTCTTGAAAAGGTCGTTCAGCTTCTGCAGAGGTGAACATAAAGAGCTGGAGCGTGATTGTGGGCGGAGCCTGTGTCTGCTGTCCACTCTCCGGGGACGGCTGCCGATCCATTTTCCAGTTTCCTGTAAAGCTAAACGGACTGTTTAGTGTTTCGACCACTTTACAAACATTTACCACCGTCATCTGTAATCCTTGGTGGTTACCGCTGCGTTGTCTTGGTAACGCAGCTCATCCTCTCATCCACCATTGATCCGTAGACACTCAGGTTCAGTTTTGCTCCTTCATGAACTCACCTCACCGTCTGCGCCGCGTCTTTCTGACCGATTGTTTCACTTTTATACCCTTCAGACCCACAACGCGTTCCTCCATCCAAAGAGGCGCGGCACTGTTTTGACCTTTTCAAATATTAAACACCATCATCCCTGAGTACGTTTCTATAAATTGCCATTTTGATGTACGGTTATGTGCCGTCAGGGACGTCTTGCGCTGAAACGTTGTACGTTTTCTGTCTGTCGTGTCGATAAACGGGCACCTAAGGCTCCTCGGGAGGCTGAGATGTCCATCGATCTGTGCGGCGGACGCCATTAGGGTCAGGTGTATTGATGGCGGCGCGCCGGCGCAGCTCTGGATCCGTGCCGAGAGGACACTTGTTCGCTGTGTGCTTCCAATCACACGAGCTGGCTAATGCGCTCCCGCCCAGCCGCCGTCCCGTTGGGTGCAGTTGGGCGGCTCCGGCAGATGGGTGAGGGGATGGCGTGTGTGTGTGCCGCCTCTGCCCATGCGTGTACTCAACATGCCATCTACAGCCCCCCCCCCCCCCCCCCCCCCCCCCCCCCCCCAGTGAACTGCCCACACACTTCATTAGGACGCCAGGATAATGGCCAACAAGCACGCGCCGCGACACCCCATTTCCTGCGCACCGAGCTCTCCAACCACGACAGATGTCGACAGCGCTGCCGCCGACTCTACCGGGAGCCCCTCTACTTCCTGTCTGGCCCCCGCTCCGCTGCCAGCGAGGAAGAGGCGACTCTCGTCGTCACTGGCAGCAACAATGTGCATCAACGCCGGCGCCGTTTCAACGGCTTGCCGTCAAATTCTCTGCTTTAGAGTCGACGGCTGACTGCGACTGATGTCGACGCTGTCGCCGCCGACCCCACCAGGACAGAAGGGCGACTGTGGCGACCGCTGACACCAAACAGTGAGGCGATACCAGCGCCATGTTGTCTTGTTTTCTGTACCAGCTCGCCTTCAAATCTTCTTTTTAGAGTAAACAGCTGAGAGATGTCCAACCAGCGGGAGTTTCCAGAGCCGTCACCGACGCCACCAGGGAGCCGTCTGGTCAGGTGACCCACAGATTTGCACAGAGAGCATTTGAAGCCCGTTTTTTTCTTGAATTGCTCAGTCCCGTTATGGGACTGGGTTGGGCATCGTTTCAGATTCGATTCTTGTTCAAAACGATTCTCGATTCTGATTCTTTGACGTGTAGGTCAACAGATCGTGACTTATCTAACAGTAGAATAAAAAATGAATAAATATAAAATTAAAAATAAAAATACAAAAAATAATAAATAATAAAGTTATCTTCAGTACACCGGCTTTGTCACACAAACACGTAAACACATCATATATTGTGATGTTTTGAATGAAAATAGCACCATCAATTGCAAAGACAGATCTGTTTCAATAAAGATAAACCTGAACTATTACTATGGTGAACAAGGGCAGATAGCAAGCAGCTAGCTAGTTAGCTTAACATTATTGTGCACTCGCGTGTTTGCTTCATTTTACTCCTCACAGCCAACGTGAATGAGGTGTCACGTTGTTTCACTGGTGGCTAGCTGCTAATGCTAGCCTCACTCGGTGTGCGCATAACTGGTTGCGTTTCCGTCGAGGACTTTCTGGATGAAGACGGACTCTGTTGAAGTCGAAGAAGCGACGGGTGCGGGGGAGCAACGCCGTGAATTAAATAAGGTGTTTTGCCATATTAGTCGTGCACCCTCCTTTGGCAGTAACACGCTTACCGCAGGTGTTGCGCTGCGCCAGGTAGCCGTCATTTCCTGGACTGAAATGCAGCCAAACCTCAGAGCGGCGTCTCTTGGGATCCATGTTGTGACGAGAGAAGTCCCGTCGGTGACGGACGTGCCGTTGACACTAGCGCGGAGTTGAGTACGCCGGGCGGAGTAACATCAACAAACTAGTGCAGTTAATCCAATTAAAAACAGACAACAACAAAAATAAATAAATAGCGCGGACATTTAGGAACCAAAAAAAGGAATCGAAAATTCAAAAATCTTCTAAACGATTCCAGAACTGGGCGTTAGGGGCTGATTCCTACTTGGAATCGTTTTTCAACCCTAGTCCATGTCACAAAGAGGTGGAGCCAGCAGCCCTGAGGAGCCGACTGGAAAACATTGACTCACTAGTGTTCAAGTCGAGCTGAAAGTAGTTTTCCCTGCAGGGTGACTGGACCCTAACCCTAACCCTTGGAGATCGGAGAAGTTGGGTCATCATGGAGTTGCTGAGAAGCCACTTGAGGTGTTTCACATCTCTCAGCTTCCTGGGGAACACCTGGAGGAGGTGGGCGGGGTTCAGGAGGTCTGGGCCTCTCTGCTTAGGCGTCTGTCCCCATGACCCAAATTTTAGGATGAGCAGATGTTGATTGATGGATATTTTTACTGTAGCCGGAGCCTGTGAAGCGCTTTGGTCACATTAGTTGTTTTTAACTGTGTTGTATAAATAAATTTGACCTTGACCTCAACAGATATGGACAGAGATGCCACCAACTCAGTGATGCCAGGACCTTCTCTACTTTCCCTCCGTTCTGATGCCACCAGGGAAGAAGGTCCATTGTGGCCAACATCGATGCCAAATAGCGCATCAATACCCAAGGTAGTTTGTTGGGTTGTTTTATCATTGTTTTACCAGGTAGCTTTTAAATCTCTCTTTTGGAGCAAACAGCTGACTGAGCCGTCCAACCACGGCAGGTGCTGATGATGCTACTGCCGCGTCTATCAGGAGGCTACCCAGCTAGCAGCACCATCTCACTGATGTTTTCTTCACCAGCTAGCTTTCAGACGTCTCTTTGGGAGCTGACTTGACTCGTCCAACCTTGACAGATGTCAACGGCGCTGCCAGCAGCACCATCAGGAGCCCCTCTACTTCCTGTCGGCCCCCGTTGAAGAAAAGGCGGTGTTAATCACCGACGCCGGATATCGGCACCATTTAGTTGATTTTTAACAGCCAGCTCTCAAATCTCCCTTTTTGGAGTTAATAGCTGATTAAAGCACGTGGGACTGCAGCTCAGCAAGCGTCATTACCCCCCCCAGATGATGCATCTGTAGACAAAACACAAACAGATGTTCCAGTGGCTGTTAGGTGTCCTCGCCGGGGACGCGGGCGGGGGAGGGTGAGCGATCGTTCGGCATGTCGGGGACAATGTTGAGTTAAAAGGTGTTATTATGGCTTCGCCAGCGGCGGCGGGGCCTGACGTAGAGCGGCGCCGCCTCGGAGAGGGGGGCAGGGGCCGCGGGGCCGAGGCTAATGGAGGAGAAACAACCTGCAGCTCCTGCTGTCCAGAAATCAGCTTTTAGTGGGAAAACACGGGTCACCTCTGAGCGCTAACGCCACGCGGTGCGTCACAGAGGCAATTTAATCCCCTCATTTGAATACGCAGCCTCGAACCCCCCCCCCCCACTTCCTCCACTCAGATTGTGAACTTTGACCAGATTTCAGGACCGGTGGGGGGAGGAAATTGTTGTACATTTCCTGACAAATTGAGTTAAACGGACATTAAGTGGGGCTTTAAGAAAACAAATGGTCGTCTTTATCACAGGTGGACGCTGATGGCTTAATGGGGGCCGATCGTATCGCCCGCTAATGGCTCGACAGGACGCATTAAGGTTTTGTGTAAAGACCCGGGGAGCAGAGGCCAGGCAGGATGGCGGTTCGCAGACCTGTCAAGTGCTGTGTGTTTTTTGGTTTTTTTTTGTGCGCAGGGAAGCAGATGTTTGTGTTCCTGCGGCGGACTGGCAGACGAAGGCCGGCAGCAGATGCCTGTACGGCTGCCAAGGTTCACGGAGACGGAGCCGGCCTCGCTCTGCCATAGGTGACTCCCCAGCTGAACACCCCCCCCCCCCCTTCTGTTTAACCACCGAGCAGTCCGACCCCCTTTTACTAATTCATCTATTTGTTGAATTATTTACTCATTTCTTCGCTCGTTTGGCCGTTTAACGACTCGCCCGGAGGCAGGGGAGGGACGGGGGGACGGGGGGACGGGGGGTTCACTGCAGGGACATCTGACTGTCCACTTCATTTATCTGGAACATTAACACAACTATTATAGAAATATAGGCCTTTACAGGCCTGATTATAAATACAGTGATCCCTCGCCAATTAGCGATTTAAGTTCCGCGGTTTTAGTTATTTGCAGATTTTTTCAGAAATATATAATTTTAAAAACATTTTAAAAATCGCGGAAACATGACAGGATGTTGTGCGCGTTTTCTCACAGTGAAGAAATGTTGTGAGCCAGCCTGGCCCCTTTAAGAAGGTGGCCTTATGGGTAATACTCTGGCCTTATGGGTAATGTAGTGTGTGTGTCGTGGGACGGCAGAATGACAACGGGGTTAGATGTAAAGTGTAGTGAGCATCAACAGCAGCCCAGCGTGTATAGATTTACATTCTCTGTTAACCGACAGGAGCCCAACAATACAACCTGTGTGATGTTACAAGTTCCTGCAGTGACACAATAAAGTTCCCGTTACATGCAGAGAAAACCAGACTTTTTCTTTTGTTGCTGTTAGCGTGTTAGCCGCTAATTATGTGCAAAACATAGCACAATAGCAGCGGTTTGTTTACTACGGTTCAGAGACCAGAGGCTGTGAAGGAAACAGAAAGACCACAGTTGAGCCTTTGTCTTGTTTCGCTACTTTTTTGGGGTTTTTAAATATATTTTAAACACATTATTGAGGCTTGGGGGGCTCCAGCTCCAGTTCGTGGATTTTGATTTACGCGGGGGGGGGGGGGGGGGGGCGTTCCCCATTAACTGCGAAAAATAAGGGATCACTGTATATAAACAGATCCGTACAAACTGATCATGAAAGAATGATTCATTCACAGTTGCTTCACCTTTCGTTCCCAACACACAGAAATGACACTAAAAACCTCCTTAGGTCAGTCAGAGTGACATTTTACATTTAAATTTGACATTATTAATACATTAAAATCCCTTGTAGGTGTTATTTTTGGAAGGATGTCTTAGTTTTCTTTCCTATTTATTTAATTTTTTCATAATTGTTCAGATGAGACCAAGGACGGCCAGTAGGGTGTCTTGGTGATCGGCGACCTGGTCCTCTGGCCATCTCATCCCAGTGCTGCTGCCTCCATCTGTTTATGTTTATATGGTCATTGTATTTAGTCATTTGTGTCTCTCCTCTCTCTGTCCTCCATCCTCTCTCTGTCCTGTCTCCCCTCTTTTCTTTCTTTTCTTTTCTTTCTCTACCCGGCTGGCCTTCGGCAGGAAGGTCCCCCCATATGAGCCAGGTCCTGCTCAAGGTTTCTTCCTCTTAAAGTGGAGTTTTTTCTTGCCACTGTTTGGTATAAAGGTTTTTTTTTCTCCCTACGTGGGAGTTTTTTACCTGCCATTATCATTGATTGGATTTAATTATATAATCTTAGTTGATGATATTTGCTCGGGGGTCATGCTCTGGGTCTCTGTAAAGCGCCTAGAGACAATTGTCATTGTAACAGACGCTATATAAATAAAATTGAATTGAATTGAATTGAATTGGTGGTCTCTGTAGTCTCCCAGCTGGAAGGTTCCTGGTCTGAACCTCAGCAGGGTGTCTTGGTGGTCTCTGTAGTCTCCCTGCTAGAAGGTTCCTGGTCTGAACCTCAGCAGGGTGTCTTGGTGGTCTCTGTAGTCTCCCAGCTAGAAGGTTCCTGGTCTGAACCTCAGCAGGTGTCTTGGTGGTCTCTGTAGTCTCCCAGCTAGAAGGTTCCTGGTCTGAACCTCAGCAGGGTGTCTTGGTGGTCTCTGTAGTCTCCCAGCTAGAAGGTTCCTGGTCTGAACCTCAGCAGGGTGTCTTGGTGGTCTCTGTAGTCTCCCAGCTGGAAGGTTCCTGGTCTGAACCTCAGCAGGGTGTCTTGGTGGTCTCTGTAGTCTCCCAGCTGGAAGGTTCCTGGTCTGAACCTCAGCAGGGTGTCTTGGTGGTCTCTGTAGTCTCCCAGCTAGAAGGTTCCTGGTCTGAACCTCAGCAGGGTGTCTTGGTGGTCTCTGTAGTCTCCCAGCTGGAAGGTTCCTGGTCTGAACCTCAGCAGGGTGTCTTGGTGGTCTCTGTAGTCTCCCAGCTAGAAGGTTCCTGGTCTGAACCTCAGCAGGTCTTTCTGTGTGGGTTTCCTCCAGGTTCTCCAGCTTCTTCATCAGTCCGAAGACCTCCATGTCAGGTTACCTGGTGGTTCCAGATCACCTGGAGGAGTGATAGGCTCCAGCAGATCTCTGTGACCCTGCAGAGGACTGAATGTGGATAATTGTTGGCTGGATGAGGCCAAGAACCGATCTGGATCAGATCGGATGCAACATATCTGCCGTTGATCACAGGACTAGGCGGTCGTGGCAGTGAAGCACGGAGGAGGTAGTATGATTATACGGGGCTGCACAAGAATTAAGAAAAAAAGGCATTTATAGCCAGGACAGAACAGAAATATTCCAGTTTTATTATCAATACGCCTGTCAAAGGGCCGCTGAGAAACACCAACCCTGGATCGGACTGATGGAAGAGAAAAGCCTGGAGAAGGAAAGGAACTGCTGCTGGTCTGGAGAAGACCAGGTCAGCATCAAACACAGTGGAGGCGGTGTGGTGGTGTGGGCACAGAAGCAGTGAGAGGCATTCTGGGACATCCAGCTGTATGTCCTCTAAACACATCGCTCCTACACTGATGGACGGAGCTTCACGGAGCAGATTGGTGACAACCCTGAACATGTTGAGGAAGAAACTCAAGGCTTTTTTGAAGACCGAGAACTGAAATATCCTTCAGCGGCCAAGTCGGTTGTCTGGTTCCAACCCAGTGGATATTTAAGTCATGAAAGACAAAACTGATGATGGGAACTTTCAAAAACAACGACGACTGAAGGAGGCCACGATGAAGGTCTGGAAATGACGTCTCTTTGTCCCAACACTTCAGAGCTCCTGAAAACGGAGGTACTTGGCTTCGAGAACGTCTTTGTCATCGTTCAAATACTCCCGGACGTCACCTTTGATGTTCCAGCAATTCATCTGCTCCGGTTACAAAAGCGTCCTTTCATGACGATCACATCAGGAGTTTTATCGTCTGCCGTCGGGCCTTTGTTCTGCTGAGCACCTTCGCCCAGACGAACATCGTCTCATCTTCGTGTCTTTTGTCGTGAACGAATCCACCGTAGATTCAGAGCAATAATAGAAAACACCTCCGCTCATTATGACACGTAGCGATGTGTTCGACATTGATAAGCCTGCTCTCATCCCCTCCTCTGACACCTCACTTCAGTTTCAACTTGAAGGAGGACACCACCACCCCCCCCCCCCCCCCCCCCGGGTTTACCCACACTGCTCCCGCCTGTGGAAGGAGAGCTCTGCTTTTTCAGAGGTACAGCTTGTTTTATTAACATCAAAAGCGCCTGTGGGAGACGGCGGTGATCAAATTCCCCTCTAATTAAAATGAACCTGAGCTGAGGATGCTGTGCTGTTTAATATGTACAGAACGGCGCTGATTGCACAAAGCGTCTCCTCCTTTTTGTTGCCGTGGATAATGCGGGCCCCGTGGAGACGCCGACGTGGGCGGAATGAGCGTACCTCTGAATCGCAGTGATGTCCTCATCGCAGGATGATGTGAGGCTGATGTCAGATGTGGCCAGTCAAGCCTAAGTCTCACCTCGCTTTTCATTTGGAGCTTGATTGATGGACCTGGAGGCGATGTTGCCGAGCCGCCATTGTTTGGCAGCCCTCCGCCGGTCCTCCCCTCCCACGGCGCTCCGAAACTTCCTGAGAGTTCAAGTTCACTTTGTGCTTTGTCCTTGGCTTCGAAACCAAGCGTCACTGAGAATCTGCAACATTTCAGGTGCCGAGAAGTGAAACAGATCTCCAACGTGTCAGGCTTGAAACACCTCTTGAGTGTTCAAAACCTGGAGTCTTTAACCCGAAAAGGAACCGAATCGTGGCCATCATGGTTCCTCTGATTCAACCTTGGTTTCTAGGTTGATTGATTCTCAGCTATCATCACTTTAGCTTCTTAGCACTGTCCTGACTTCTGAGCTGTGAATTAAGACCTAGCAGAGCACAGTGGCTTCTAATAAAAGATTATGTGGCTCGCTGTGCTGTTAACTGTAGCTAGAGACCGCTGCGTTGGCCTGGAGGTGTTGAAGGTGAAGCGAAGCAGCCGGACGAAGCTAAACTCAGCTTCTTCTGGGTCCTTTCAGCTCTGATCGTTTCAGGGCGCCTCCAAGTCGACTAAGCCGACGACATCCAGAACGAACCTGGAGGCAGCTGGAACCGGCCTGGTGACCCAGATCGCACGTTTCCTGGCAGAAGATGGACGTCCCTCCTCCTGTCTGGATGTCACCTCTGACTCGGGTCCTTTAGACTGGGTTTTGGGCTCTGATTGCGACGACCCGACTTCTGCACCAAAGGTGTGAAGAGGGACACAGATTGGATTTAGGTGTTTCTGCCGATCAATGACAGCAATCCCAATGTTGATCTCAGGTTATGAATACCTGAGCAGATGTTTGAGGTGATGCATACAGATGACTGTTGTGTTGGTTTACAGCCTTTCTTTAGATTTGGATTGATGTTTAAGTTGAAACTTGATCCCTACACATCTGAACAGCTCAAAGACCTCACTGTGTCATTATTTATTTAGCAAAAATGAATCCAAAAAGAAAAATGATAATGTGGGCAGTCCTGAGTACCTCCTCACCGCTGCCAGAGGATTTAAGAGGGTCAGTTGCAGCCAGGTGCTGCTGATCATCGGCCCCTGATGAGTGGATCTCCAGCAGGTGTGGAGACCTTGTTGCCGTTCTGGTCCGTTCAGGTGTATTAACACCCCGACTGATTTACCCCAAGATCAGACCGAGGATCTCAGAGGACACACATGGAAGCACAACTGAGGTTCACCAAACTGCATCTGAACAAACCAGCAGACTTCTGGACCAACGTCTCCAATTAATTACTCCAATTAATTACCTGAAAATACACAAAGAAAAAACAGAGAATATCATCTAAGAGAAAAAAGCATTTTGTTGTATTTACTGAAATGTTAAAAGTTGCACTGTTTTCTGATTGAATGTCTCATGATGGATGGATGGACAGATCAATAGATGAATAAGTGAATAAAGGATGAATATATGGATGGGTGATGGATGGATGGATGGATGGGTGATGGATGGATGGATGGATGGATGGGTGATGGATGGATGGATGGATGATGGATGGATGGATGTGGATGGATGGATGTGATGGATGCGATGTGATGGATGGATGGATGGATGGATGGATGGATGGGATGGATGGATGGATGGGATGGGATGATGGCTGATGGATGGATGGCTGGATGGGTGGATGGATGGTGCTGGCTGGCTGGATGGATGGCTCGCTGGATGGCTGGATGGCTGGCTGATGCTGGCTGGCTGGGATGCTGCCTGGCTGCTGGGCTGGCTGGGCTGGCTGGCTGGCTGGCTGGCTGCTGGCTGGCTGGCTGGCTGCTGGCTGGCTGGCTGCTGGCTGGTGGATGGCTGGCTGGTGGCTGGCTGGCTGGCTGGATGGCTGGGCTGGCTGGCTGCTGGCTGCTGGCTGGCTGGCTGGCTGGGTGCTGGCTGGCCTGGCTGGCTGGCTGGCTGGCTGGCTGCTGGCTGGCTGGCTGCCTGGCTGGCTGCTGGCTGGCTGGGTGCTGGCTGGTGATGGGCTGGATGGATGGCTGGAATGGATGGATGGGCTGGATGGCTGGATGGACTAGATGCGGATGGGGCTGGATGGATGGGTGGATGGATGGATGGTGATGGATGGATGGATGGATGGGATGGATGGATGGATGGATGGGCTGGATGGCTGGATGGATGGGTGACTGGATGGATGGATGGATGGATGGGATTGATGGATGGATGGATGGATGGCTGGATGGATGGATGGATGGAGGGATGGATGGATGATGGCTGGCTCTGGATCTGGATGGTGGATCTGGATGGATGGGTGATGGATAGATGGATGGATCGATGGCTGGCTGGATGGATGCTGGATGGCTGGGTGACTGGATGGATGGGATGGATGGCTGGATGGATTGGGTGGATGGCTGGATGGCTTATGGCTGCGGTCTGATGGATGGCTCGATGGATGGGTGATGGGTGGATGGATGGTGGCTGGAAGGATGGCTGGATGATGGATGGATGGATGGCTGACGGATGGATGAGATGGAGAGATGGATGGATGATGGATGGATGAGGGGATGATGATTGGAGGATGGATGATGGATGGATGATGGATGGATGATGGATGGATGGCTGAGGATATGATGATGGATGGAATGATGGATGGATGACGGATGGATGGATTGGATTACTGATGGGATGATCCTGTGCTCTTTGCTCAGCGCTGCCCCTAACCCTAACCCTCTTTGGTCCAGCACAGGTTTATTTATTTCCATCTTTAATTAATGTGTAACGATAACGAGCTCTGAGGACACAGTGAAGCTGCTTGTGTTTCCTCTGACTGATGACGTTCAGGATCTGGACCTGGATCTGGACCAGGATCTGGATCTGGACCTGGATCTTCTTCCGGGACGGTGATTCTGGACGGGATCTGTGTTTGTGAACATTTGTTAAATGTGGAGAACGTCGTCTGCAGGCCACAGTTGGTTCTGGAGGATTCCTGGACTGGAAACCAGCAGTCCCAGCTCGCCGTCAGACTGGAGCAGGTAGCCTGGACTCCCTTAAACAAACAGTGTGGCCCCTCACTTTTATTTGACATTTTATTTGGCTGTGACAAACGAGCAGCAGTTGGATTATAACATAATTTGTCTCCTCTTTATTACCGGCACAAAGGACACCATCAATTATTCTATCTGCTCCGCTCAAACTAACGGAAGGTTCGAGAAGATGGCTTTATTATCCATCCAGCCCGGCACCTCAACGCTACCCCCCCCCCGGCCCCTAAACAGGACCTGTCCACTGAAGGGGCGGAGCCAGCCTTCCTGGGGGCCTCCATCGTCATCGTGCTGTCCCTGCACCTGAAAAGGTAAAGAAACATATTTAAAAATGTGCAGATGTTGGATAAACAAGTATGAAATGAGCTGCTGTCAAACCAGCATCAACACAGTCATGAAGGTGATGACGCCCATGATGTTAGGGCCCAGGATCCAGACCATGACGTTAGGGCCCAGGATCCAGACCATGAGATCTTCTTCCCAGGATCCAGACCATGGACAGTAGGGCCCAGGAATCCAGACCAGGGCCCAGGATCCAGACCATGACGTTAGGGCCCAGACCAGACCCGTTAGGGCCCAGGATCCAGACCATGAAGGGCCCAGGATTCCAGACCATGTCCCAGGATCCACCATGGGTTCCCAGGATCCAGACCATGACGTTAGGGCCCAGGATCCAGACCATGACGTTAGGGCCCAGGATCCAGATCCATGAATCTTCTTTCCCAGGACATCCAGGACCATGACGTTCCAGGACCCGGGCCCAGATCCAGACCATGAAGTTAGGGTCCAGGATCCAGACCAGGTTAGGGCCCAGGATCCAGACCATGACATTAGGGTCCAGGATCCAGCCATGATGTTAGGGTCCAGGATCAGACCATGAGATCCCAGATCCAGACCATGACGTTAGGGCCCAGGATCCAGACCATGATGTTAGGGCCCCAGAATCCAGACCATGACGTTAGGGCCCAGGATCCAGACCATGAGTTAGGGCCCAGGATCCAGACCATGATGTTAGGGCCCAGGATCCAGACCATGACATTAGGGCCCAGGATCCAGACCATGATGTTAGGGCCCAGGATCCAGGGCCCGGATCAGAACCATGACATTAGGGCCCAGGATCCAGACCATGACGTTAGGGCCCAGGATCCAGACCATGACATTATGTTAGGGCCCAGGATCCAGACCATGAAGGGTTAGGTCCAGGATCCAGACCATGACGTTAGGGCCCAGGATCCAGACCATGACATTAGGGCCCAGGATCCAGACCATGATGTTAGGGCCCAGGATCCAGACCATGAGATCTTCTTCCCAGAATCCAGACCATGATGTTAGGGCCCAGGATCCAGACCATGATTAGGGCCCAGGATCCAGACCAGATTAGGGCCAGGACCAGACCATACGTTAGGCCCAGGATCCAGACCAGACAGGGATCCAGACCATGACCAGGATCCAGACCATGATAGGGTAGGATCCATGAGGGCCCAGGATCCAGACCATGAGTTAGGGCCCAGATCCAGACCATATAGGGCCAGGATCCAGACCATGAGTTAGGGCCCAGGACATAGGGCCCAGGATCCATGACCATGATATAGGGCCCAGGATCCAGACCTGATGGTTAGGGGCCCAGGATCCAGACCATGACGTTAGGGCCCAGGATCCAGACCATGACGTTAGGGCCCAGGATCCAGACCATGATGTTAGGGCCCAGGATCCAGACCATGATGTTAGGGCCCAGGATCCAGACCATGACGTTAGGGCCCAGGATCCAGACCATGATGTTAGGGCCCCAGGATCCAGACCATGATGTTAGGGCCCAGGATCCAGACCATGACGTTAGGGCCCAGGATCCAGACCATGACATTAGGGCCCAGGATCCGACCATGATTTATCCAGGATCCAGACCAGGACATTAGGGCCCAGGATCCAGACCATGATGTTAGGGCCCAGGATCCAGACCATGACGTTAGGGCCCAGGATCCAGACCATGATCCATGTTAGGGCCCAGGATCCAGACCATGATGTTAGGGCCCAGGATCCAGACCATGATGTTAGGGCCCATGATCCAGACCAAAGGACATTTAGGGCCCAGGATCCAGACCATGACATTAGGCCCAGGGCCCATGGATCCAGGATCCAGACCATGAAGTTAGGGCCCAGGATCCAGACCATGACGTTAGGGCCCAGGATCCAGACCATGATGTTAGGGCCCAGGATCCAGACCATGACGTTAGGGCCCAGGATCCAGACCATGAGTTTAGGGTCCAGGATCCAGACCATGATGTTAGGGCCCAGGATCCAGACCATGACGTTAGGGCCCAGGATCCAGACCATGACGTTAGGGCCCAGGATCCAGACCATGACATTAGGGCCCAGGATCCAGACCATGACGTTAGGCCAGGACCAGATCCAGGACCAGGACATTAGGCCCAGGATCCAGACCATGACGTTAGGCCCAGGCCCAGGATCCACCAGAGTTACCAGGATGTTAGGGCCCAGATCCAGACCATTAGGGCCCAGGATCCAGACCATGAGTTAGGGC